>JAPVLO010000020.1:14345000-14945000 GCA_027257055.1 Cephalopachus bancanus | reverse complement strand
GTATCTATTGTGTGTCTTCTTAAACTGTTTTCTCTGCAGATACACAAAAGCAAACAACAAAGAGCAGTCACTTGGAATAAATGAGCAAATATCTAGACTTCTATTTCCCTTTCTTCCTGTAATATGCATGGTGAAATCCATAACTGTTACTTCAAGCTAAGCATAGAATGCCTAGAAGATGAAGAAACAGAAAAGGTAGAATTGTAGCTTCTTGAGTCAACTCACAATTCTAGTGACCTTGGGTCATGCCCATTTTTCATTCTAAACTACATCCTATTTCTGGCTCGGCCTATGACTCTTCTCTGGAGAATTTTATCTTTTCTCAGGCTATTCTGGCTCCCTGAATATTTGGGTAGCTTTGAGGCTAGTACCCCTTTCCCAGTAGCCAGTCTCTCTTCTGCTTTTGGTTTGACACAGCAGTACCAGCTGCTGCATTCTGTGGGTCAGGAATCCAGGCACACCATAACTAGGTCCTCTAAGTGGGTTTCACAAGATGGCAATCAAGTTGCTGGCAGGACCACATTCCTTTCTGAATCTTAGGATCCTCCTATAACATTACATGTCTGTTTGCAGAATTCAGGTTTTTTTTTTTTTTTTTTTTTGAGTTGGAGTCTCACTCTGTCGTCCAGACTGGAGTGCAGTTGCCGCTCCCGCTCACCGCAGCCTCGACCTGCTGGGCTCCGGCGATCCTTCCGCCTCAGCCTTCCAAGTAGCTGGAACTACAGGCGCGCGCTACCACGCCCGGCTGATTTTTTGATTTATTGTAGAGATGAAGTCTCGCTGCACAGGCAGGTCTCGAACCCGCGGGCTCAGGCAATCCACTCACCTCAGCCTCCCAAAGGCGCGGGATTACAGGCTGAGCCACCGAGCCCAGCTAGAATTCAGTTTTTTGAGGTTGTAGGGTTGAGGTACCTGTTTTTTGCTAGTTGCTGGCTAGGATTCACTCTAAATATCTAGAGACTGTCATAGTTCTTTGACACATAATTTTCTCAGGACATGGTATTTTACGTCTTCAAAGCCAGCAAGAGAATCTCTTGCTCCAGTCTAGTAAAACAGAGTCTTGTGTAACATAATGCAGCCATAAGAATGACTGTCTCATTGACTTTGTCAAATTCTATTGACACAAGGCACAGGTTCTGTCTGCATCCAAGGAGGGTGCAATAGGCACAGGTGTGACTCCCTGGGGGTTGCAATAAAGTGTGTCTGCCAGAGATCCTATATTTCTAATGCTTCCTGTCCACCTTCTACACCACTGTCACTCATGTCCTTGACCCATATTATTAGTGTTCAGAAACTCTACTTGCCAGGCAGTAGTGGCAAAAACACTTAGAGTTCAGACATATCTGGATCCAAATTCTAACTCCTTTCTTTGTTACTTAACTTTTATCACTTGTAAAATGTAAAATATTTGAGATTAAAAATTTCATAGGACTGTTATAAAAAGTAAACTCATCATCATCAGTTTACATAGGGATGTTATATTAAAAGAAAAAAAATCAAGAGAAAAACAAATGTTGACATTTTGTTAAAATAGATAATATAATATTTAAAAAGTTAAGGTAATAGTTGACACTGTAGAAATTTAAAATGGATACTTATTAAAAGTAAAATTTTATAATTTTTTGTGTCAATTTGAACCAGAAATTTTTAAAGAAAAAAACACAGTTGAGCATGCTCCTTCCTTCTTTAAAGCACTTCAAAGCTTCCTATTGCTCTTAAAATAAATCCTTATCCTAGCCTATCTGGTTCTGCATGATGTGGTTCTTCTAATTTTGTCTTTCTCCCTACTCTTTCAGTCTCTTGAAAACTGCTGTTCTCACCTTGGCCCTTTTCTGGATCCCATTCCTTTATCTGGCATCCCCCTTGAACCTTTAACTTAAATAATTACACTTGTTTTAGTAACAACTCTAATATATAAGTATTCTTAATCTCAATTTACAGAAGAGACTAGAAGCAGATGAGTTGTTCTAAAAATACATATAACTAGAAAGAGACCTAAGATTTGAATTCAAGGTTATCTGATTCTAAACCCCATTGTATTCTGTTCAGATTTCTGCTTTAAATATGAGACTCCCACATGCATTTGTTTTCTTTACTAAATTTTATGGGAAATATTTAGGACAGCACGAATTAGTCACCACATTTCAATCTATGAATTTAACTTGCCTCCTTTAGCTCTAGTTCCCCTGCAGGTACCCACCCCAATAAGAATAAATTAAATCAGTCTGGATAAAGTAAGAGCCTTTTAACTACCACCCGAAATCTGAGTATGTCTTTAAAATATTCTTTATTATGGAGGTGTTTTTTTTTTTCTGAGTATTTATATAATCTTTCTCTGTGTGAGCAGGACGGAAAGTCTAATGAAGATGTTGATATTTATTTCAAAGGATTAAATCATGCCGGGCTCAGTGGCTCAACCTGTAATCCCTCGCCTTTGGGAGGCTGAGGTGAGTGGATTGCCTGAGCCCGCGGGTTCGAGACCCGCCTGGGCAGCGAGACCTCATCTCTACAATAAATCAAAAAATCAGCCGGGCGTGGTAGCGCATGCCTGTAATTCCGGCTATTAGGAAGGCTGAGGCGGAAGGATCGCCGGAGCCCAGTAGGTCGAGGCTGCGGTGGCCGGGAGCGGCAACTGCACTCCAGTCTGGGCGACAGAGTGAGACTCCAACTCAAAAAAAAAAAGGATTAAATCAGATAATGGAAGTAAATCATCTAGAATAGTACCTGACACATAGCAGTTGCTCAGTAAATTTTATACATTATCTTATTTACTCAAATAAGTCATTTTTGCTTTTTGACATAATGATATAATCATGATAACAATTTAAATTTGCTTCATATACTTTGGAGTTCAAAGTGTGCGGTTTAGAAATCTGGCTTCTTTATTCATTACCTGGGTGACCTTGGACAAGTAACTTAACCTCTCTGTGCTCCACTCTTCTCATTTGCAATGAGGCTAGTAGTGATACCTGCCTCATAGAGTTGTGATGAGGATTATATACATTTTAGAGAGCACTTATGATAGTGTTGGATGCACAGTAAGTAGTATAAACCTGTTTGATAAATAAAATAAATAATCATTATTAGAAGGTCATTATAGAACAAAGGAATTTGACCAATACACACACACACAAACACACACACACACACACACACACACACACACACACACACACACACATACACACACACAATGAAGAAACAGTTTTGAAGCAGATTGTGATCAAACCCTTAAGGAAGTTATAATCTTGTTGGAGGAAATGAGACATTCAAGGAAAATAGTAGCAAAAAGTATAATGTCCTATGTCAGATAAGCTAATAACAGACATTTATATTGTGCACAAAGTTCACAGAGAACAATTTATATGCTATTTAATTTTTAGTCACATTATTATTAGTAGTAGTATCATTATTATCATTTTGTTGAAGCAACGAAGTTTGAAAGATAGTAGATGCCAAAACATTTGACTGTAAGTACTTGAATTGCAGCCTAGACCTCTGATTCTAAGTCATAATCCATTCATTCATTTATCCACTTTTTTATTCACCCATTTATTAATTACAACTTATTTGTACTTCGCATAGTAAATATTTACCGTGGTTCCCTAACAATGGAGATAGTGTAAGAAACAGCACTCTTATACGTGATTATAAGTCACAGTGTGGGGTAGAGGAAAATAATATTACATATTTATGTTATTAAATAAGCAACTGGAGTGGGCAGTGACCAACTGGGTCATCTTTTGAACAAGGAGATCCAGTTATTTTTAACAACATTTCTTCCTTCCCCTTTCGGGCCTCCTTGTCTAAGATGCTGTAGAAGTACTTAGACTGGAAAGCATGCCCCAGCTGGAGGAAGGACAGAACACCTGATTACCAGATAACCACTGAGAGCATCCCCTCCAGGTCACTCCAAGTAAAGTCACCCAGCTCACATAAAGATACTAGAGGTATCTGAAAGACATGTAGCCTAGGTGTGGCAAGAAACACTTTCATTTGCCCTCAGACATTTTAATTTCACTATTATTATTATCACCACCAGCATCATCAGTTTATATAGGGATATTATATTAAAAGGAGAAAAATTCAAGAGAAAAAACAATTGTTGACATTTTGTTAAATGTACAGCCCTAATTTTTGACACATATTTTTAAACAAACAACAAATATGCTATTAGAATACTGTTCATAGCTTGCTTTTTACATTTATCACAACATATGTCACAAAATATGAGCATCACTTCATGAAAAACCATCATGTGCATTCAGCTCTGTGTCTATGGTTACGTAGAAGTCAATGGAATAGAAGATGCATGTAATGAATTCTTCATGGAGGATATTAGCTATTGGTTCCTTGATTCTCTTATTTGTATCTGCCCTCTTCCCCTCTTTATTATCTCTTTTTTCTCGCCTTTCTTTCTTCCTTCAACAGATATTGATCAAATCCTCCTCAGTGCCAAGCTCAAGAACAAATGAACTAGAAGCCTTTGAGGGGGAAGGAAAAGGGCAAGGACCCCAGAGCCAGACAATTGATCTGAATCACAGCTCCTACACTTATGCCTTGTGAGACGAGGCCTACATTTCTCTCTCCTACAACTGTCTCATGCTTTTGGATGAACGAACTTGGCTTTCTTTAGCATTCTTCTCCCAAATGGGACTTTAGCTTAACTCTTCAACCACCACCATTCCAAGAACCTCTCAGTGGCCCCTCCCACTCTTTTGCTCTTTCCTCTCACTTTTTTTCCCCCTGCATCTTCTTATTTGAGCTTCCTTCTTTCACTCTCCATGGATGTGCAGTAACATTTTTTTATTTTCTGTAGGGAATCCCTGTGTTCCATCAAAAACTTTCTTTTTTTTTTTTAAAAAAAAAGGAGTTTATGACACTGATCTCTACATCTACCCTTTAGAACAAAGCACTCCAAACTTTTGAATTTTGCGTGCTTTCATTCAAAATATATGATTTATCATAACCTTGAGGAGATCATATGCCTTCATTTTACAAATTATCTGCTCATCAGTTAGTTGTCCTCTTGTTTCATCTAACATTTCTTCCTGATATAGCAGAGAGACTCATTAAAATGCACTGATCTAAGCTATGATAGAATATATGCAAGTACACACAGAGCCCAGCAAATCAAACTATTCAAAATATGATGTGTATGCCAGGGATTTTGTTCTGTTTTGCAGCAGTATAAGACCTGCACCATTTTGTCATGTCCAGAACTGAAAAATAATAATAATAATAATAATAATAATAAGAAGAAGAAGAAGAAGAAGAAGAAGAAGAAGAAGAAGAAAGATAACATTGCAAGTCTATGATCATTTCAGGTTTTATATTTCCTATTTTACCCACCTGTAACCTGCAGAATGGCTAGTTCTTTTTGAGTCTCTAAATGCTATCTAATTTTCTCTAGATATTCTGTGCAATTTCCCATTTCCTTTATGTGTCAAAGAAAGGTAGGAGGGAAGGAAGGAAGGGAGGGAAGAAGGAAGGAAGGAAGGAAGGAAGGAAGGAAGGAAGGAAGGAAGGAAGGAAGGAAGGAAGGGGGGAAAGGAGTATAAACTGGTAAAATTGGAGAGGAGAACCAATTAGTTAGATCGAGAAGCTAAAAGTTTGGTCTCTGGCCCCAGGTATGTTCCTATCACCACTGCATTCTGAAAGAATGTGAACAAGGTCCTCCTAAATAGGAAGAGAAAGAAAAAGTGAGATGAAACCACAAGGGTGGAAAGGGCCACTGGGAGGTTCTTGTATGTGCGGGAGTTTGAAGATTTGAACTAAAAGTCCCATTCTGAAGACAAATGCCAAAGAAAGCCAAGTTAGTTTGTCTAAAAGTGTGCATCAGTTGTGGGAAAGAGACATGTAAGCCTCCTCTCACAAGGCATAAGTGTGGGAGCTGTGATTCAGGTGATCTGTGTGGTTCTGAAGTCCCTGCCCTTTCTACCCCTCTTCAAGTGTCTCTAGTCTGAATCCCATCACACACTGTGTAGTTAAATATTTTGGGCTGTATCCCTCAATACCCATCCTCGCCTTTACTTCTTCCCCATCTATGCATTGGGATATATAATTACTTTCTATAAGGTGGGGAGAGGGATTGTAGGATTCATATGGAGGGATGTAGATTGCTAAATAATGCTAACACTGATTCACATTTTTGCTAAAAGCCTGATTAAGATTTTTAAAAAGTTTCATTGCTCAAGAAAAATACAAGCAATTAAGGAGGAGCAGCAAAACTGAAGCCAGCTATTCTAATTTGTCATTTACCAACTTCCTGAGGGAGATTATATATATATGTAATTTTTTTAACAGCAAGATTCATGACCTTTTAACTATAAAATATTATAATTACAGACAAGTACTGCTCAGGAAAACCCCAGAGGCTAACAAATCCTAAATGATAGTTATTGTTAGACATTTCTTGTGCATTCACAGCATATCAAGTGCAGTGCAGGATGAAACAAAGAGCTCTCCCTACCTTCAAAGGGTTTACAGATATCACCTGAAACCATTCATGAATTTACTGATATAGATTTTTCTATAAATGCTATGTATTTTAAAAAATCTTTATTTTAATTGAGAGAAGGATTCATTCTAAGGCCACATGTTATGGTAGAATACACTTAGTCTTTGAAATCAAGCCTCTCTAAAACCAAATTCCATTGGCAACTCATTAACTGTATTGTGTTAATTCCTCTGAACCTCACTTGCAGAACTATGTCAATTATATAAGATACCATAGATGAAAGTACCTAGCAGAGTGCTGGACATGTAGGCACTGAATAAATACTTGTTTTTCTTTTCTAAACTATTGATTTTATCCAATGGTGGGATAGCAGATTTCACAACAGACTGCTGAGAAATGTCTGTTATTGGAGGCAGTATGATTCAAAGGAAAGAACATGGAGATTGGTGCCATAAAATTTGGGGTCAAAATTTTGGCTTCTGCTTGGTAGCAAACAGTGAAAAAATTTGAATCTTCATATATCTTATTAAAGCTATGCTTCTCTCACTATCCCACACTTCTGAGGCAGAATGAAACATAAAGCAAAACCAACGAATATAAAAAAGTCTTGATAATTCATGCACAAACCTTTTGCCCTCCTGCTTAGTTGGAATTTTAGTGGACTCAGATAATGGTTGCACAATGTTCCCAGTGGTCAGTTCATTTATCATCAATTTTCATCTAGTTTTTCTTCACGCCATCCAGGTATTGGTTTGCAGAGTGGCTCAAAGGTCTTCGGAGGGTGTAAAATTGAGAATGCTCTTCCTTTAGGGATCAGTGAGTCAATTATTCTTAAAAGTGATAGCATTTTTCTTAGGAACTCCCTTCCTAGATTTAACCATGTACAATGGCAATGAATTATCTGCCTCTCTGGAAGGCATGGAAATTTGAACACTTTTCACTGAATGCCTCCATAGGCATTCTGCCCTCTATCCCTACAGTCTGATTTTTTTAATTATTATTTCCAGTGCTCTCTCTCTCTCTTTTCTTTTATTACACGTAATACCTTTGGGTTGGTATTTATTTGAAACAATATGCTATTTGTCTCATGAGAAAGAAAAAGGTACAGGGAAACCTGTTTTCTTACAGTAAAAGACATCACAGTTTCCACAGTGTGCCTAGAATTGGCTAAGTATGCTTACCACATGTGGGAAAGGGGTAAGAGAGGAGGGAGCATCAACATGACAAATAATTTATTTTCCTCTTAGGAGGCAGAAGACTTTAGAGGAAAAAAAAGTGTACTATTTTTCAAGTCACATGAATCAAATTCTTACCTAGACTCTGTCTTTTTTATCCCTGGGTCTTCTTGGGCAAATATTTCCCTTCTATACCTGAATTTTCTCATCTGTAAAATCAGGATAATACATGGTAATCCTGTATGGGAATTAAACAAAACAGTCTGTATATGTTGTGTCTAGTTCTAATCTTAAGTCTTTATTTAAGGCTCATAGAGGACCTGCATCATGAATATACTCTGTTTTAGAAAATAATCCCGAGTGGTTTCTATGTAAAGTTGCTTTATAATGGTCTTTTTATGAGTTGTATTTGTTTTGAATTGATTCTGTTATACATAGGGATACAGAAGAGGAGTAAAAGCCGGGCTTGGTGGCTCAGCCTGTAATCCCGCGCCTTGGGAGGCTGAGGTGAGTGGATTGCTTGAGCCCACGGGTTTGAGACTCACCTGGGCAACTTGGTGAGACCTCATCTCTGCAATAAATCAAAAATTAGTGGGGCGTGGTAGCGCACGCCTGTAATTCCAGCTACTTAGAAGGCTGAGGCGGAAGGATGGCCGGAACCCAGCAGGTCAAGGCTGCAATGGCCAGGAGCGGCCACTGCACTCCAGTCTGAGCGACAGAGCGAGACTCCAACTCAAAAAAAAAAAAAAAAAAAGAGTAGTAGAACTAAAATATTTTGATGATTTATATGATTATATTTTTAACAAAAAGAACAACAGACTTGTTGACCAGCATGTAAGCCCTGTCTCAATCATTTATTGATTTTTGTTTCTGAGCCTAGGTTGCCTCAATTTGTAAACTAGGTAAAAATAATACTGGCTTTGCTTATGTCTTTTAGAAAATTTGACAAAAATTGTATATATTTACTATGTACACCAAGTTTTAAAATATGTATATACTTTTGAATGCTAAATCAAGCTAATTAGCATATGCATTGCCTCACATTTATTTTTTTCTGATGAGAGTACAAAATCTATTCTCAATGATTTTAAAAATACATTGTTATTAACTATAGTTGCTATGTTGTAGAAGAGATCTTCTGAAATTATTTATCTTGTCTAACAGAAATTTTGTATCCTTTGACCAATATCTCCCCAAACCCTGACCCCATCCCAATCCCGGGTAACCACCATTCTACTTTCTGCCTCTGTGAGTTCTATTTTTTTTAGATTTCACACATAAGTGAAATTATGTGAAATTAATTTTTCTGTGTCTGGCTTATTTCACTTAACATAATGTCCCCCAGATTCATCAATATTACAAATAGTAGAATTTCATTTTTTTAAAGATTGAATTCCATTATGTATGTATACATTTTCTTTATCTAATGATCTGTTGATGGATTCTTAGGTTGTTTTTACATCTTGGCTATTGCAAGTAATGCTGCATTAAGCATAGGGGTACAGAGATCTTTACAGGTTTCATGTCCTTTGAATATATAAAAAGTAGTGGGATTACTGGATCATATGATAGTTCTATTTTCAATTTTCTGAGGAATCTTTATACTGTTTTTCATAATGGCTAATTTATTAAAAAATTACATAAACTTTTGCAAATTTATAAAATGTTGTGATAAAAAATACAGCAATTTACATTCTACCAACAGAGTTTCAGTGCTTCCTTTTCTCCACATGCTCACTAACACTTACTATTTTTCTTATTTTTGATAACAGCCATTCTAACAGACTTGAGGTGGTAATTCATTGTGGGTTTAATTTACATTCTCTGATGATGAGTGATGTTGAGCATTTTTCAATATATTTGGTCATTTGTATGACTTCTTTGGAAAAAAGTCTATTCAGTTTCTTTGTCTATTTGTTAATTGTATTACTTGTTTTCTTGCTAATGAGTTATTTCAATCCCTTATATATTTTGGATATTAGCCCCTTGTCAGATGTAGGGTTTGCTAATATTTCTATAATTCTGTAGGTTGTCTCTTTGTTATGTAAATTTTTCCTTGACTTTTCCTTGTGTAGAAGCTTTTTCATTTGGTATAATTCCATTTATCTATTGTTGCTTTTGTTGCTAGTGTTTTTGGCATTATATACCAAAATTATCACCCAGACCAACCTCACAGAACTTTTCTTCTATGTTTTCTTCTGCCAGTTTTACAGTCTTTGCTTTACCTTTAACTTCTTTTTTTTTTCTGAGTTGGAGTCTCACTTTGTTGCCCAGGCTGGAGTGGAGTGGCATGCCCACGGTCACCATAACCTGCTGGGCTTAGGTGATCCTTCTGCCTCAGTCTTTCAAGCAGCTGGAACTACAGACACATGCCATCACATCTGGCTAATACTTTTAACTTTTTAAGTAACTTGAGTTTATTTTTATATATGATGTAAGATAAGAATCTCATTTTATCATTTTGTATGTGGAAATCCAGTTTTCTCAGCACCATTTATTGAAAAACCCGTCCGTTTTCCATTGTGTGCTCTTTGCATCTTTGTCAAAAATCAATTGATGATAAACATGTGAGTTTATTTTTAGGCTCGCTAGTCTGCTTTATTGGTCTATGGGTAGATGTAAAAAATTTAAATATCACTATTATAGTAGTAGAGCATTCTGAATTTGACTGTGTACTTACTTTTACCAATTAGTTTTATACTATCAGATGTTTTTATGTCACACATTGGCATCCTTTTCTTTCAGCTTGAAGAACTCACTTTAGTGTTTTCTATAAGGCAGGTCTGGTGGTAATGAACTTCTTCAATTGTTTGTCTGAGAAAATCTCATCTCTTTATTTCTGAAGGACAGTTTTCCTGGGTGAAGTATTGGTTGGTGAGTTTTCTTTATTTTCAGCAATTTAAATATATCATTTCAATCTCTTCTGGTCTATAAGCTTTCTGTTAATAACACTGCTGTTAGTCTTATTTAACCTTTCTTATCTGTGATTTGCTTTTTATGATTTCTTTCCACTTTTAGGACCTTCTATTTGTCTTCGATTTTTGACAGTTTGATTACATGTCTTGGTGCATCTTATCTAGATTGCATCTGATAGAAGGCTTTTGATCTTTCTGCATCTCGTTATTTGTATCTTTTTCCAGATTTAGAAAAATTTCTGCTACTATTTTTTAAAATACACTTCCTATTTCATTTACTCTCTCTTCTTCTTGAACTTCTATGACTTTAATAATTGCTCTTCGATGTCATTCCATTAATGGCAAAATATTACTTAATTTTTTTATTCATTCCCCCTATGCCTGTATATTTCAAATAACTCATCTTTGAGTTCACAGATTCTTTCTTCTGCTTAATCAATTCTGCTGTTGGTGTTCTCTGTTGCATTTTTCATTTCAGTCATTGTGATTTTTTAGCTCCAGAATTTTTTTGATTTAAAAAAAATAATTTTAATACCTTGGTTAAATTACTAATTTTGACAACTTATTATTTACTTAATTTCATTAAATTATTTATCTGTATTTTCTTGAAGTTTGCTGAACTTCCTCAGAACAACTATATTGACATTTTTAGGTAGTACCTCTACAATACTTTTTTCTTTTTCTTTTTTTTGAGTTGGAGTCTCACTCTGTTGCCCAGACTGGAGTGCAGTGGCAGCTCCCGGCCACTGCAGCCTTGACCTGCTGGGCTCCGGTGATCCTTCTGCCTCAGCCTTCCGAGTAGCCGGAATTACAGGCATGCGCTACCACGCCGGGCTAATTTTTTGATTTATTATAGAGATGAGGTCTCGCTGCCCAGGCGGGTCTCGAACCCGCAGGCTCAGGTGATCCACTAGCCTCAGCCTCCCAAAGGCACGGGATTACAGGCTGAGCCACCAAACCCGGCTAGTCTTTTCTTATCTCTGGGGGATACATTATAAGACTGCCAGTAAATACCTGAAACTATGGATATTACCAAACTCTATATACACTGCTTTTTAACTATACATACATACCTATGATAAGGTTTAACTTATAAATTTGACATAGTAACTAACAAAATAATAATAAAATAGAGAAATTATAACAATATACTCTCTACAATTTCACAGATAGAAAATTTGTTCACATCGTAGATCTTAGCAGCCTCAGTACATGATATTTTCTTTCTATATTAGGTTAAGAACTTGCACCATTTTACCTAATGGAAGTTTTTTATGGTTTCCCTTTGGTAATCTGAATTGCCAGCATCACTACTTTTATGCTTTGAGCTGTTATTAAGTAAAATAGGGTTACTTAAATACAAGCACTGCAATATCACCACAGTCAATGTGGTAATGAAGGCAGGTACTAAGTGACTAATGAGCAGGTAGCATACACAGCATCGATACATTGAACAACTTATGCACCAGGCAAGAAAGAGCAGGGCAGTACAAGATTTTAGTACCTTACTCAGAATGATACGCAATTAAAGACTTCTGAATTGTTTATTTCCAGAATTTTCATTCAGTTTGTTTTGTTTGGGTTTTGGTTTTAGTATTTATGACTGTAACTAAAATTACTAACAGCAAAGCGAAAAATAAAAGGAAACTACTGCATTTATTTGGGATCAGTTAATGGGAGATTACTGTCATCTTCCGGTGGTGTTATAGCTTGGGTTTTCATGTTTCTTATTGCCTTATGTTGATGTCTGCACTTGAAGAAGGAAAGAGTTGTCTACTCTTTGCAGACTAGCTTTAGTTGAGGAATCCCTTCACTAATCAGCCTGTCCAGAGACTCTAGTTAGGCTGTCTGGTATGGACCATGGGAGAGCATGTTGCTAATGTCCTCAGGCAGACTGGCCTGTTTCCTAGGTCAGTGGGAAGGTGGACCTGACACGTGTCCAAGTGGTTGGTGTACTCATTGATCAGGTCCACAAGAGTACACCTAGAAACTGGGCCTATGAAGGTAAGCCTGTAGCTTGTATCTACAGAGGCTATCCTAAAATTTGGGGCCATTGGGGATGTCTTGGTACTGAGATGGGACTAGGGTCTGGGTATGTAGGGATTGAATTTGGGTTCTGAATCTGCTAGGGTGAACATGGAACCTTGGTCTATAAAGGCTGGCCTGGTCTCAGGGACTACTGAGATGAATCCTGTTGCTAGGTTTGCTGGAGCTGGTCTGCACCCTGAGTCTGCTGGAATGTAGAACTGCAGGGGACAGCCTGGAAGGTGGGGCCATAAGGATCATCCTGACACTAGACATGAATGAAGCCTATGCCTGTAGGTGCTAGCTGATAAACTAGCCTGTCACAGAGGTGGGCCCAAAGTCTGTGGCTGTATGGGGCCAACCTAGCTCTGGGCTGACCTGAAACCTGAGACCACATGGGCTGACCTGGCACTGAGTGTGCCTGAAGCTTATATCCACAGAGATCCTCATGGAGGTTGGGTCTGCATGGGCTGGTCTGATGACTACGGCTTTGGAGGCTGACTTGATAATTGGGCAGGCCTGAAACCTGTGGTTGCTGGGGTTGGCCTAGTGCAGAGGTGGCCCAAAGTTCCAGCCTGCTGAGCAAATTGGAGCTTGGGGCTGTGGGATCCTGCCCGGTACCAGTGTTAGCTTGGAGGCTCAGTTTAGACGTATGGACATGGATTCTGAGGCTGCAGGATCTGACCTGACATTAGGATAGACCTGGCAGCTCAGACTGTGTGTGAGTAATGTTCTGGAGTCTGGGTCTATGGGGGCTAGCTTACTGCTGAGGTAAGCCCATAGCTCAGATCATGGGGGCTGGCCAAGTACTGGAGTTGGGCTGGAGTCTGGGGCTGCTGGGGTCAGCTGAGGGGTAGGCAGATCCAGAGACCAAGTTCACAGGGTAGGCCTGACACCAGGGTGGGCCTGGAGTCTTTGTCTATAATTCCATACTGACTTCTAGTGCCTCAGGGAGCTACCCAGAGCTGGGTTTTACTGAGGTAAGCATGGTATTGTGGTCAGAGGCAAATCCTGGTGCTCACTTTGGTCTCCTTCCCCCAAGCACCTCTCTCCATGCTGTGTAACCCGGGGTTGGATAAAGGGTGAGGTGGGTATGTAAAACTGTCCTTTCTTCCCTCCTCAATGCATCATTTCTTCGTTCTGTGCTACAAACAGGTACTGTGACTTCTCACATTGTTTTCATAACTCTTGTGAAGGTATTTTTGTACATAAATAGTTTTTCAAGTTGATGTTTCTGTAGGAGGATACGTGCTGGAAAGTCATATCTTACCACCATGCTGACGTCAGTCTCTGATGACTGTACAATTAATCTGCACAATACATGGGAAGATATTATGGACATGTTCTATGCTATATCAATATTCAAAATAGTGTGGCATGATGGCTCACACCTGTAATTCCAGCACTTTGGAGGCCAAGATAGAAGGATCTTTGAGATCAGCCTGGACAATATAGCGAGATTCCATCTCTACAAAAAAATGTAAAAATTAACTATGTGTGGTGATGCACACCTGTAGTCCCAGCTACTCAGGAGACTGATGCAGGAGATTTGGTTGAGCCCAGGAGTTGCAGGCTGTGGTAAGCATGATTATGTCACTGCACTTTAGCCTGGACAACAGAGTGAGATTCTGACTCAATAATAATAATAATAATAATCAAAAATGCCATTGCTGTTGCTATATTTATATTTGAACAACAGAAGTAGCTATTCCCTTGTAAGCTCCACACTCTGTTTCACCACTGCAGTGCCTGACCAAACACTGGCAGCAAGGGTTGCAGTGGGAGCACTACAAGGGTGCCAAAGGCAGAGCATCACTAGAAAAGACAAAACAGGTACCCTGAAACTATCTTGAAAAGTGGGCAGGGAAGTGCTCCAGCTTGCTCACCGTGGCACAACAGACCCGATCTCTGTGACCAGTGGGTTAACTACTCAGGGACTGATCATGGGTGAGGGATTATCCTGAAAACACAAGCCTTGTAGGAACTAGATGAGTGTTGAGTTTCAGGTACCTCACTCCCTACGAGTATTCAGCCATGGGACAAAGAGTGTGGCCAGAAAAGAATGAGAAGACCCCCCAAAAGACCAGTGGTGAGTCCTGGGCTGACCCAACCTCCTCCTCCCCAGCAATCTTCTGAATGTCAGACCCACATGGCTGTGGCATGACTGGAAATGACAAACCTAGGTGGAGCCTGAACATCAGCCCTGATAGGCGGACTATACTCCAGGATAAGCATGGCTGGAGTACCCACTGCCAGTTCTAGGGGAGGAGACAATTCTGCACCTCCCCACTGGAGGAGATCTCCCTGACCATATGGGAGAGGAAGGGGAGGACTGAAGTCCCACTCACTCCACTGCCACATCCTCCTTCTCTGGGCCAAGCAGTGAAGAGATATTGTGAATGAGACCACAGCCCCACAGGAGACAGCTGAGGGGCTTACCAGTGAGCAGCTGAGAGTAAAAATTATAGAACCTGCCACAAAAGGGTGATTAGAACCGAGATTTTTTTTTTAATTTTTAAATTTCTTATTTCTTTGTGTGTCAATGTATATGTGAGGGTTCAATTTGTATTCACAACCCTTTTTTCACTTTTTCTTTTTTTGGGGTTCTTTTTTTTCTTTCTTCTTTTGTTTTTTGTTTTCTGTTTATATGTATATGTGAATGGTTGAGTGTTCAGCTTTCAGTTTTTTTATTTGTTATTCTTTTTGTAACTTAATGGGTATGTGAGTGTATGTGTGAGGGTTCAATTTACATTCCTTCCCCTTTTTTTCTTCTCCGTTTTGTATCGGGTTGAATGTGTGTGTGAGAGAGAGTTTTACTGTTCTTTGCTTTGGTTTCTGCTTTTGTTTTTCTGTGGTTTTTTGTTTGTTTGTTTGCTTTATTATTTTTTGTCCTTTCATTCTAATTTTCTTTTTTCTCATTGCTGTTACTTTATCTTGGACTCGGGGGGTACACACACATACCCACTGCATCGCCATAAAAAGTGGTGGTGGGGAGTGAGTCTCAGGGAAACCATACTCCAGTCAGTGAACATTGTGATTTGCAAGTAACTTTTGAATCCCAGCTCCCCATCTTCAACTTATTTGACTCTCAAAACTACAAGAGACAGCAAAGTGTCCCACCACCAGCCCTGTTTCAAAATAGAACAAATTCAGAGCCCTGATCATGGAAAATTAGAGGGTCAAGCAAACATCAGAAGTTAAGGCCACTGCCATCAAATAACATCTAATGAGAAAATAAAGAAATCTGTCACAAATGAGGAAAAATCAATGGAAGATCACAGATAATTTGCAGTGTACCAAAGAAACAACATCTGAAAAATTAGATCTCAGAGCCCAAACAATCAAAGTCACCAACAAGGCATAAGAATACAACAGGGATTAGGGAATGGATGGAAAAAGCGAATAAGACACAAGAAAGACAAGATGCAACACTGAGAGAAATTGTAACAGAAATTTTTGCCATAAAAACTTCATCCCAGAAATAAATAACAAGAAGACAAGAGGAAAGCAAAATTAATCAAGCAGAAGAAAAAATTTTAGAACTTGAAAACCAAAACATAAAAACAGAAAGATAACTCAGAGAAAAAGAACAAAGCTTCCAAAAGATGTGCAATTATATCAAACGGCTGAACCTATGCCTTATTGGTAGCCTAGAAAAAAAAGGGAAACAGAGAACACCTTGGAGCAAGTATTCCAGGAGGTTATCCAAGAAAAATTTCCCCATTTCACCAGAGATGTGAACATCCAAATATAGGAGTTACAGAGAACCCCCACAAGACATCAAATGAGAAGACCAATCCCCAACACATAGTAATTTGCCTATGTAAAATAGGTACAAAAGAAAATTCCTAAAGGCATCAAGAGAGAAAGGTCAGACTACATACAGGGAAGACCAATCAGAATAACAGCAGACTCATCAGCAGAAATACTACAAGCTAGGAGGAACTGGGTTCCAATTTTCAGCGTCCTCAAAGATAAACAACATCAACCAAGAATTTTCTACCCAGTCAAGCTCAGCTACATCAGTAATGGAGAATTAAAATCCTTCCCAGACATCCAATTCCTAAGAGATTACAGAGCTTCCAGACCAGCACTACAGAAGACTCTTAGAAAGTATTAAGCATAGAAGAAAGAGAGCCAAGAACAACCACATACTTCCCCAGAACAACCTCACACTTCCCATGAGAACAGGAGAACATAGAATCAACAGAGAGTATATCATTACTACAAACTTGAAAACACACACATACATCAACCCAAAGTTAAAAGAAAACAAGCAAAGAAAAAAACTTTATAAGAACTGCATGATGGGGATAAACCCTCATATTTCAGTAATCAGGCTGAACATGAATGGATTAAATGCACCACTGAAAAGACATAGAATGGCAAACTAGATTTAAAAAACACAAAAACATGACCCAATAATTTGCTGCATCAGGGAACTCATCTCATCATAAGGGACACACACAGTCTCAAAGTGAGAGAATGGAAAATAAATTTCCAGGCCAATGGATCAAAAAAGAGGCAGGAGTTACAATATTAATATAAGATATCAAAAACTAGAAATATATGGAAGGACATACTAATAAAAAGTTCAATCCATCAATAAGAAATATCCATCCTAAACATACATGCATTCAACACAGGAGTACCAGCATTTATAAAGCAACTGCTGATAATCTAAAAAAAGATATTGACTCTAACACTATCATATCTGGGTACTTAAATATCCTACTAACAACCCTTGATAGATCATCAAGGCAAAAAATCAATAAAGAAATCTGGAACTTCAATGTGATGCTTGATCAAATGAATTTAATAGTTACCTATAGAACACTCCATCTAACAAAAACATAATATACATTCTGCTCACTGCCGAATGGAATGTACTCCAAGATTGATCACATTCTGAGTCATAAATCAAGCATAAATAAATTTCATAATATCAAAATACTGCCATGCACCTTCTCAGAACTCAGTGGATGAAAATAAATATCAATATCAACAAAATTCTCCTCAACCCCACAAAGATATGGACACTAAACAGCATGATGCTGAATGACTCCTGGGTCAACACAGAAATTGAAAGATTCCTGGAAATGAATGAAATCAAAGAAACACCTTACCAAAACCTCAGAGATGCCATGAAATCAGTTCTAAGAGGGGAATTTGTATCTCTATGAACACACATCAAGAAAATGGAAAAAATCACAAGTTAACAGCCTAACAAATCACCTGAGAGCTTGAAAGACAAGACGATCAAAAACCTAATTTCAGCAGAAGAATCCAGATAACCAAAATAAAAGACCAATATGAGACATAGAAGACAAAAAGATCATAGAAAAAAATCTACAAAACAAAACCTGGTTCTTTGAAAGGACAAATAAGATTGATGAACCTCTAGTCAAAATGCCCAAGAGAAAGAGAGAAAAGGCCCCAAAAAACACCATCAGTAACACAAAAGATGAAATCACAACTGACTCCAAAGAAGTATAAAAGATTATCAAAGATTACTATACTTGTGTGGAAACAAACTAGATAACCTAAATGAAATGGAGAACTTTCTGACATCACATGACCACTCAAGATTGAAACAAGAAGATACTGATACACAATATAGACTAATAACAACCCAGGAAATTGATTCCATCAAAAGAAAACTACCTACATAAAAAGCCCTGCTGGGCATGTTGGTTCATGCCTATAATCCCAGCATTTGGGAGACTGAGGTGAGAGGATTGCCCAAATTCATGGATTCGAGACCAGCCTGGACAACTTGGTGAGACCTCACCTCTACAATAAATCACAAAAGTAGCCAACTGTGATGGCTCATGTCTGTAGTTCCAGCTACTTGGAAGGCTGAGGTGGAAGGACCACCTGAGCCCAGCAGGTCAAGGCTGCAGTGACTGTGAGTGTGCCACTGCACTCCGATCTGGGTGACAGAGTGAGACTCCAAAAACAACAAAACAAAACAAAACAAAACAAAAGAAAAAACAAAGCCCTGAACTAGACAACTTTCCAGTGGAATTCTACAGAACATATAAGGAGGAGCTGATACAATCCTATTGAAAGCATTCCAGGCAATTGAGGAAGATGGAACTTTCCTCAAATCATTTTACATGGCTAATATCATACTGATACCCAAACTGGGTAAAGATCCAACAAAGAAAGAGAAAAAGAAGTACAGGTCAATTTCCCTGATGAACATAGATGCAACAATTCTCAACAAGATTCTAGCAAATCAGATCCAAAACACATCTCAAAAATCGTCCACCATGACTAAGTAGGTTCATCCCCAGGATGCAGGACTGGTTCAACATCCGCAAGACCATATATGTAATTAAATACATCAACAGATGTAAAACCAAGAACTACATGATTATATCAATAGATGCAGGTAAAGCTTTTGATAAAATCCACCATCCCTTCTTGATAAAGACCCTCAAACACCTGGGCATAGAGGAAACATACCTCTAAATAGTAAGCACCATTTATGATAAACCCACAGTCAGCATATTGCTAAATGGATAGAAACTGGAAATATCTCCTCTGAAAATCAGAACAAGAAAAGATTGCCCACTTCCACCCCTCTACCCCTCCTGTTCAACATTGTGTTGGAAGTCTTAGCAATAGCAATTAGACAAGACAAGGAAATCAGGGGTCTCCAAATGGGAAAAGAAGAAGTTAAGTTTTCCCTCTTTGTTGATGACATGATCCTATATCTCAAAAATCCAAGAGAATCTATAAAGATCTCCTTGCTCTGATAAAGGAATTTAGCAGTCTCAGGGTACAAAGTAAATGTGCAAAACACAGTCACATTCTTATACACCAAAAACAAATAGGCAGAGACCAAATAAAAAGCACAATCACAATAGCCACACAAAAAAGAAATACCTCAGTATTTTCCTAATCAGAGAAGGGAAAGACCTATAAAATGAAAATTACAAAACACCATTCAGATAAATCCAAGAAGACACAAACAATAGAAAAATATTCCATGTTCATGGATAGGAAGTATTGACATTGTTAAGATGTCCATCCTACCAAAGGCAATATACAAATTCAACACAATACCCATTAAATTACCAACATCATTCTTCTCAGACCTGGAAATGACAATACAGAAATTCATATGAAAACATAAGTGACCATGAATAGCCAAAAGAGTTCTCAGCAATAGAAGCAAAGCAGGAGGTATCACACTTCCATATTTTAAACTTTACTATAAGGTTACAGCATTCAAAACAGTCTCATATTGGTACAAGAATGGGTATATAGACCAATGGAAAAGTATAGAGATTTCAGAAGCAAAACTTCTATTTCTCAACGAACTCATCTGAGACAAAGCCTCTACCAACAACCCCTGGGGAGAGAAGAAACTATTCAGCAAATGGTACTGGGAAAACTGACTGACTACTGCAGAATATTGAAATATAACCTTTTCCTATCACCATCCCCAAATATCAACTCTAAATGGATCAAAGACCTAAATATAAAACCTCAATCTACAAGAATTTAGAAAATGCAGGAAACACCCTTACAGAAACCAGAGTAAGCAAACAATTCCTGAGCAAAATCCTAGATGTCCATGCCATAAGGGATAAGGTAGACAAGTGGGACCTCATTAAACTGACAAACTTCTGCAAAGGCTAAGAAACCACCACGAGAGTGGTGAGACAGTTCACAGAATAGGAAAAATATTTGCCAACTGTATATCTGACAAAGGTGTAACATCCAGGATCTATAATGAACTCAAACATACCAAAAGGAAAAAAAAAAGCCCCATTAAAAAGTGGTCTAAAGACATGAATAGTCACTTCTCAAAATGATACATATGGGTAGCCTACAGATACATGAAAAAGTGCTTGGCCTCACTTATCATCAGAGAAATGCATTGAGATACCACAAATCCCAATAAGAATGGCCATTATTAATAAAACAACAACAACAAAAAAACAGATGCTGATGATGATGTGGCAAAAAGGGAATGCTTTTACATTGCTGGTGGGAATGCAAACTAGTTCAAACTAAAATGGTGTGGTGATTTCTAAAAAAACTAGAAATTGACCTTCCAAATGACCTATCTATTCCTCTATGAAATATACCTAGAGGGATTCAAATCATTCTACCAAAAAGATACCTGCACATGCATGTTTATTGCAGCACTATTTACAATAACAAAAACATGGAACCAACCATGCTGCCCCTCTAAAGTAGATTGAATTAAAAAATATGGCACATATACACGATGGAATATTATGCAGCTGTAAAGAAGGACGAGCATATGGGCTTCACAGCAATCTGGATGTATTTAGAGTCTATAATATTCAGTGATCTATCACAGAAACAAAGAACAGAGTACCACATGTTCTCATTCATAAGTAGACCCTGAACATTACCATCATACTATAAGAAAGGGATTGGCAGTAGCAGGACAATGCCATGGGAGGGAGAGGGGGCACATAACATCAATAAGTGTACCTGATCTCAAAACAGGCAAAGTGGGAACCAAAGGGAGGGTTGAACCTTACTTGTATGATGACCACTTGTATACCTAATTCTGAATTGTATCCCACATCTTTAAAATAAAAAATAAGTAAATAAAAAGGTAATTGGTTTTATTAGAATCATTGATTCTAATACATGATCAAATTTGAGATCTGAAAACTATAGTTTAAAATTAGTGACTATATACTAGGAACGTACTGCAGTGCTCAGCTGGAGACTTATTTATTTAACAAATATTCTGAGTTTCTATCATTGGCATATCATCATATTTAGCTGGATATTCAGAGGACATAGGGCACCCTCATAATGATAATACAAAGGCTTGACAGTATTACACCTAAAATGTAATTGGGGAGTGTTATGGCCAGTGTCTTAGTCCTTTCCTGCTGGTATAACAATACCTGAGACTGTGTAATTTATAAAGAACAGATACTTATTTTTCTCACAGTTCTGGAGGATGCAAAATCTAGATCAAGGAGCTGGCCTCTGGCAAGGGCCTTTTTGCTGCATCCTATGGAGGGGAGGAACACTGTGTCCTCACCTGGCAGAAGGTAGAAGAGCAAAGAGGCAAATGGGGGTCTTATCTGCTCTTTAATAATTGTATCAATCCCACTCATGATGGTAATGCCTGCATGTCCCTGTTACCCTCCAAAGGTTTTGCCTCCTAACACTGCCAAAAAGGTAAACAAATTTCAACATGAGTTTTAGAGGGAACACACATTCAAACCATAGCAGTCTAAATGTTTGGATTTCTCCAAAATTCACGTTTGAAATAAAATCCCCAATGTGTTGGTATAAAGAGGTGTAGCCTTTGGAAGTTAAGAAAGTAATTAGAGTGAGTCCTCATGAATGAAATTAGCACTCATAAAAAAGAGGCCTGATTGAGCTTGTTTGCTCCTCTTACCCTTGCATCATAGACAGACACAGCTAAATGGCGTATCCGTGGGGGAGACTGCTAGCGCTCACCAGTTGCCTAAACGGCTGGCACCTTGATAATGGGCTTTCCAGACTCTAGAACCGTGTGATACATTTCTGTTGTTTGTAAATTACCTAGTTTAAAGTATTTTATTATAGCAATGCAAATGAACTGAGACAGAAAATGGTACTAGGAAATACTACAAATGTGGAAGCAGCTTTGAAACTGGGTAACGGGTGAAGATTCCCAAATTTCGGAGGCTCATGCCAGAAAAAGCATACATTGCTGTGAATAAAACATTAAGGGCAATTCTGGTGATGGCACAGAAGAGGAAAACTGTAGAGAAAAGCTTCAATGTTTTTAAAGATTACCTAAGAGGTTGTGAAGAGAATATTGGTAGAAATATGTGAAGGTAAAGGTCATTTTGATGCAGTCTCAGATGGAAATTAGAAACATGTTATCGTAAATTGGAGGAAACATGATCCTTGTTACAAAGTGGCAAAGAGGTTGACTGAATTATATCTGTGTTCTCATGCCCTGTGGAAGGTAGAACTTGATTAAATAGTATATTTAGTGGAAGAAATATCTAAGCAAACTGTTAAGGATATGGCATGACTTCTCTTGTCTGTTTATAGTAAAATGTAAACAGATGAGTTAAAAACAGAATTATTATTAAAAGGGAAGCAAAACTCAATCTGGAAAAAATCTCATTCTGTGAAAAAGGAGAAAGATGTTTGGGGAGATTACTGAGGGTGTGACCAAGTGATTATTTGATAAGGGGATTAGTATGAAAAGAAGCAAGACATGTAGTATTAATCAGGACAATAAAAGAATGATGGCACATCACTTCAGAAATCTTTAGGGCTGCCCTGTATATCATAGGCCCAGAATACCAGGGCCTTGAGTACATAACAACTTCAAGTCTCTGCTCCCCTAAATCCTCAGTTGTACATTTTGTTTTCTCCAGTTCGTGATTCAAGTGGGCCCAGGTGTCACTTGAACCACCCTTCTGGAACACACAGGTCATAAACCTTGCCAGTGTCCATGTGGTATTGACACCATAAGTGTATATAAGGCATAAGCTCTGGGGTCCTTACTGCCTCCACTTAGATTTCAAAGGATGGAGCTTTCTGAAGTTTCTGACAAATGGCCCAGGTAAAGAACTACCACTGTGGTAGAGCTATTACAGAAAGCCCCCAATAGGGCAATATCCAGTGGAGACATGAGAACAAGGCTGTCTCTGAAAACCCAGACCAATAGAGCCAAAGCAATGTGATTCCAGCCTGAGAGAGCTCAAACATGTTACTCCAACCTATTAGAACTGCCATATGGGCTGCACTCAGCAATGTCATGGGGGTGGGACTACCTACAGCCCTGGGGTCCTAGCCCCACCCCAGTATGTCTAGAAGGTGGACAAAGTCAAAGAAGGTGATTCTCAAACTTTAAGATATAATGTTTGTCCTGTTGGGTTTTGGGTTTATCTGAGACCAGTTGTTCCTTTCTTCTTTGTTATTGCTCCCTTGTGAAATGGATATGTCTATCCTATGTCTGTTCTACCATTGTATTTTGAAAGCACATAATTTCACAGGGTCACAGCAGAGAAATTTGTTTCAGGATAAATCACACTTTGAATCTCACCCACATATGATTTAGGTGATATTTAGATGATACTTTGAGCTTAGATTTTAAAGTTGTTGATGAAATAAGACTTTTAGGATCATTAGAATGGATTAAATGTATTTTACATGTAAAAGAAACATGAATTTGGGAAGCCAGGGTAGAATGCTATTGTCTAAATGTCTGGGTTCATAAAAATTTCTGATGTTGAAATCTCATCTCTAATGTGTAAATATTAAGAGTTGGGACCTTTGCAGGTTAATGGGTCATGAGGACAGAGCCCTCATGAAGGGATTAATGCCTTTATAAAGAGGCCTGAGGGAGCTTGTTTGATCCTTTCATTCTTTCTTCACAAAGGAACACAACTAGAAGGTGCCATCCATGAGGCAGAGAGCTAGTTTTCACCAAACCTGTTGGCACCTTAATTGTGCACTTCCCACTCTCTAGGACTGTGAACAATAAATGTCTGTGGTTTATAAATTAACCAGTCTAAGGCATTTTGTTATAGCAGCCTGTAAGGACTAAAACAAGGAGATGACAATAATTTGCAGAAAGAGTGACCACAGACCCATATGAATTTAATAAAAAATATATAATATAACCTTAATAGCACATTAAAAATGTGAAAAAAAATGTCCAGAGAAGGGAGGTACAACTCTGTGTGATGCAATTATCAGGCATTTTTTTTTTTTGAAAGAAGAAAACAAATGGGACTAGAATTCCACTTAGTTGTTGAGTAAATTTGAATGTGAACTAAACTTAACACTCCTTGTTCCTCAGGTTCTTCATGTAATACAGGAATTACATAGTGAAGGTAATGAGGTTGATTATGATGATGAAGACAATAAATGACAATAATATAATTTCATGATTTTTCTGAATATAATAATATAAGATGCACAAAATGTTATGAGTGGTGTGACTTAAAGACTGTGATCAGTGCATTCAAAGGCTTTTCACCTCTTTTGTACCATATTTACTTTTACTTATTCTGGAATTATTTCTTGTCATGAACTGTTGAAAGAACTTCTCTTAGCAATCCTCACAAACTCTGAGAAGTAGACATCTAAATTTTAACATAAATAGCCCATAAAATAAAAAAGTAAATTTTACAAAAGTAAATTGTATAAAAATTGTTTTATATGTAATCATGTCATCATGTAAAGTGAGTGATTACTGTCCTTGTTGGCTATTGCCAATAACCAGTTCCTTAATCTGCAGAACTCGGCAGACTACCTATCATAGAGTAGACTACCAGTATATATGTATATATATAAAATACAAATATATAGATAAATAATAAAATGTCTTTTATGTTATTGCTCCTGATTTTTAAGGTGGAAAAATGCATACTTAGCAGAGTGTAGAATAGCAAGCTAATGACCTGTAAGAAGAGTTTGCTAAGAAGCAATGTTAGTTAATTCTTGGAAGCACTGTGAACCATACCTGAAAAGACGTGATCTTCCGTACAGGAAAATCATTAGGAGTGGTCTGCAATTCAACTACCAAATTTATGAAAATAAGGTTTAGGGTAAAGGGAATACGGATGCTGCTAATAACATTTGTATAGAATTTTATTGTATTTAAAACAATTTTATATTCACCATTTCATATAATCCTCACACCTCACATCTCCCCTATGAGATAGACAGAGATAAACTCCCTGTTTTAATGAGAATTGTGGAAGATAAAAAACTTTCATCCTCTATAACTGTGAGAGAAGGTTCTGACCACACTTGCAATCCTGTGCCATTTCCTGGCTTTTAAGTTACTTGTCCATAGTGTATGTGCTTCTCATTCTTCCCTCTAATCCCTGTGTATCCGGAGGGATTTTGTCAACTGCATGTTAAGTTCTAGCTTCACTGGACTGCCATCCCCTATTCCACCACTCCAGAAACCCTGTCAAACAGGAAAAGCACAAATGACTAATCATTTTATCCTTTTTTCTCTCGCTAGAGTGAAGAAATTAGAGAGGAAAAGAACAGAGAAATAAAGAGGTGATCATTAGGTAATAAGGAATAGGGAGAAGAGAGGAAATGAAGATTTCTGCAGAAATTTTTTCAGAAGTATTAGTTTTGCTGAGCATTGTTTCTATCTTTTGTCTGATAAATTGATCTAAATGTTTCTAAAAATATTTTTAAGTGAGAACATAGTTTTCTTCTATTAAAAGATTTTCCCCAATATTACTTTGTTAATGATACAGTATAAAAATAGCATAACTTCTTATTTTTAGTATTTTAGATCACATTTAATTTTTGTAACCCCCCCTCCCACACACACACAAAACAAGGTTCAGAGTGAAGGAATAATAATTTCTTAAAGGTCATAGAGCCTATAAGAAAGCACAGCTGGATCTTGAAGTTCCATGCTCTTTCCATTATCATGTCTTGTACTGGGGACTCAGAAACCCTATCACTGTAAAGATTTTAAACCCAATTAATCTATTGCCACTTAGAAATAATTTAGATAGCTATATGAGAATGCTCAAGGCAAGCCCCTTCATTTCAGTCAGTTGAATAGGCAGACAAATGTGTGACTTTGTGTTATGGAACAACACATTTTTTACCATGAATGAAATTAACATCAATTTCAAATAAATAAAAGTAAGGGAGAAACAAATCAGGTGAGCCTGGTGGTTTACAAAGTGAGAACTGGAGCCATACCCACATGTCTGTGGATTGCTTTTGTGTCAGAAGACACTGTTGAGTTTGCAGCATTTCTTCAAACCAGCTTTCAATTATGAACCGATAATGACTACTACTTAAATATGTGTTTTATTTTCAAGCACATTTTGTCCCAAAACCTACTCAAGTTTCCCAAAAGTATCTTGTTAATAACAAACATCCACTGCTGCATCTTCAGGGAGATAGGATAATGTCATGACATTGCCTTTGGAGTTGGGCGGTTTCAAGTTTCAGCTGGGACACTTTCTAGCTGTTTTACTTTGGGCATATTGTAGAAGATGGACTTCATTATGCTGGTTCTGTAGAGTTTTCTAAGTTCAAATAAAAACTTTTCTTTCAGTGCTTGAAATTATATTATAAAATTCAGTGAATAATATTCATTTGTATGCTTTAAACATTTACTATTTGACTCTACCTCATAGAAGATGCTCAATAATTATTTACAGAATTATAGAAGTCAGAAGTGTTTGTCTTAAATTACATAAGTAAAATACAAATCCTGATTATTTATATCAAGAAATGATACTGAACTGGATCACTGAGATTTGCAGGGTCCAGCCTGAGATTGTGGAATCTCTCATGGCTGACTTTTCATCCCTTCTGCCAAGTATTGTGGATAGCTAATATTTACAGATTTGTGATCCCAAGGAAAGCTCTCAGTGTTTGTTTTGCCTTCTGAAAAAATGGGGATAAGATAGCAGAGCATGGCCTTTCTACCATATAGGATTTTTATGAGGATAAACTTAGATATTATATATGAAAATGTTTGTAAACTGTAAAGTGCCATACTAACATAAAGAAGCATCATTGTTACAGCCATGTCTTGTCCTGATGATCAATGGTATTTTCGCATCATGGATCAGCTATTTGGTCGGGAATGTAGATTTCACCTCACTATATTTGCAACTTAAAATAAAGCATGAGATCAAATTGAGATGCTTGATATCATCAGGGTAAGATCACCTAAGGGTTTTTGGTTTTTTTTATTTGTTTGTTGTTGCTGTTTTCCCATAGGAAAAAAAAATTATAGAGTAATTCAAGTTTGTTCAATGTGAGTCAGAAAAGATTGAATATTTGAATGCAAATTAAGTGCTTTTGTTAACTCCCCAAGTTAATATTATTTTCTTTATTCTACTTCAGGGATGATATAGTAAAAATATCTATTCTCAGTATATTTCTGACTTGTTCAAATATAAGTATTTTTGGCCAACTTGATTTTGTGAAATTTTTGCACAGTTTCTTGACTCAAGGAAGGGAAGAAATATTTAGGGTCTTATTTTCATGTTTGTCATTTTTTTGTAGGCTAGAATTTTCCTCTAAACTTTTTATCTCACTGAACTGAAGGAAAACATTCTCGACAAGTGTCCCCATCATTAATCATATTTCCATTGAAGCATGGCCAAGTTTGGTTCATTTCCAGCATCATGAAATGAGTTTCCTCTCTGCCTCACTCTGTGCTAGTAGATAGAGAGAAGAAATGGCTTCCTGCCCTCAAGGAGTTCAGTGTCTAGTTGGGGAGACAAATGTTTGATTGTAATTCGGTGTGATGAATCCTTTGATATAGCTGTGCATAGGAAGGCAGGAGAGAATAAAAGATGGCCACCATGGCTGAGAAGGCAGAATATCCAGGAAAGGCATCCAGTAGGAAGTTATACTCCTAAGTAGTAGTACATTTAAATATAAATATTTAAATATCAAAATGGCTAGCTAGTTTCATTTCGGAAAACACTATTCTAGAAAAGATTTTCATGTTTTTCCTTTGTGCTATACCTTTATTGATTTAACACTAATTTTCTTTCATTTGTTTCAAAGGCTAAAAGGAATTATTTACCAATCTCAAAAGGCGAAACTGAGAGCTGGATTTTGTAAATGGCTGATTACTTATTTTTAAGGCTGTTGAAAGCAGTTTAGAGATGTCATTTCACCTTCCAAGTAAAAATGACTAGCTTGTTTCACTGTATTTAAAAACAAACATCTTCTTTTAACATCATCCGAAGTGTGGCATCTTTCTCAAGATATCACGTGCTGCATGCCAAATGAAAATATTGATGTGGTCTACTGCACTCTTCCACTAACATTTATTTTTGAAGTGATACATTTTTCCCTGTATCTTAGGGGAAATAAAAAACCCTCCAACTCCTTAATTTATAATTTAAGAAGTTTTGTTAGATCAAAAGGAAAGAAAGAATGAACAGAAGCAAAGAGTGTAAAAAGCTTTAATATTTGAGTGATTGCCCCATATTCTGACTGGCCTCTCTCTCTGCTGCCGTATAGCACAAGCAGAAAAAAGAAACTATAGAGTGATTTGCTCAAGGTTGTTCAATGTGAGTCAGAAAAGATTGGGTATTTGAATGCAAGGCAGAGTTGACATCTTTCTCCCCTAAAAAGGTATTTTTGTATGTGATTGTTTTCAATCCCAACAAGTAAACACAATCACATTTCATATATTTCAAGAAGCAAACAAGGCATAGCTGTTTTTCTTAAGGGGAGGAGCGTTAGAAAGGCTTTCGGGAAAGATGTACTTACTACATAACGAAAAAATATTAACATAATACTCAATGGGAGGGTGGTAGAGATTGCTATAACCTTTCTTGAAATAAATATTGAGGGTAGAAAGATACTGGGTAAAGGCAGAGGTGGACAGAGATTGTGAGGAAGCAGGAATCAGGAAGAAAGTCTAGGCTACTGTTTCCTGTAACTTTCTAAGCACCTCCACATTTCCCACCTCTGTGAGACCTTCTAAAGCCTCCTCGTCCTCTCTAACTGTACCAGTAAAGCCCATCACCGTTGTCTATATCTACCTGTACAATATAACTTCCAGGTTAAAAGATCCTATGCAGAGTCAGATAGACCTGCCTTCTGATTCCAAAGCTATTTGCTACAAGTTTAGGGTCTTTTGGCAAGCTAATTTAGTTTGCTAAGCCTCAGGCTTTTCCATCTGAAAAAAATTGAGAGTAATAGTGTCTGCTGCAGAGGCTGTGGTAGAATTAAATGCGAGAATTCATGTGCTCAATGCTCTGCCTGACAATGATGAATAAATGGTAGAAAATATTATCATTTTCATAGCATATATTGCATATATCGCTTTCATTTGCTTGTCTTCACATAAAGAATGTTGGCTCTCTCGGATGGGCTGTAAGTAAAACATGAGGCTACTCTGAAGTCTTTCCAATAGGCTTTGATACTGAATTCCGGTTCCTTCTCATTAAAGAATTTAGCGATAATCCTGAACCATCTTTGATTATGGGAGTAAACTAGCTCTGTTCAGTTATGACACTCCATTCCTTTGTTATTTACTTTTCTTTTGCCCCTGTTGGAGTTCAGAATGGGATACCACAAATTGAGAAAACGGCTGAAGCAGGAAGGTCTTCCTGACTTCTCCTGTGACTTTTCACTGAAGACTGTCACTTGACAGGTGTTCTGCCCTATACCCAAAGGGAAGAAATTCATGTAGTGATGCCAAAAAGAAACTAAACAGGCCCTACTAAGAGTCCCCAGTTTACTATGATTATGTTATACCCTTGTGTCCTCTAATCATACTTCTGCATGACTGTTCTTAAAAATACATAGTTTTCCCTGGAAATTTGGGTCTTCATTTATAAAGGCTCCCATGACACATAAAACTTATATTAAAGATATTTGGGTTTTTTGTTTTTGTTTTTTCGGGTTTTTTTTTGAGTTGGAGTCTCACTCTGTTGCCTGGACTGGAGTACAGTGGTTGCTTCCGGCCACCGCAGCCTGCTGGGCTCCGGCGATCCTTCCACCTCAGCCTTCTGAGTAGCCGGAATTACAGGCATGCGCTACCACGCCCAGCTGATTTTTTTATTTATTGCAGGGGTGAGGTCTCGCCAAGTTGTCCAGGCAGGTCTCGGACCCATGGGCTCAGGCAATTCACTCACCTCAGCTCCCAAGGCACGGGATTACAGGCTGAGCCACTGAGCCCGGCAAAGACATTTGTCATACTATTATCTTGTAATATATATTTTGTTATGGGGTGTCAGCCATGAACCTTGCAATGTGTGGGGAAAGAGATCTCTTTTCTTCCATACCCCTTTTGTCAATCCCAGGATGTTGGCTTCTTACTAGTGGGCCCTATTTCTAAACCCACAGGTTTCTCTGTTTTTGTAGCTTGTTGACAGTCATTAACTATTATAACTATTATAATGTCTAACTATTATATTATATCATAGTCAACTATTATACAGTCATTTTGTTAATTTTCACGTGGTTGGGTTTACCCCACGGACTAACATTTTTCAGGAGGGAGAAGAGTTACAAACTTTCCTTTTATAGGAAAGAGCTTGATTTGAAAATGAAATCCCATTGGACAGCATCATGACACTCCCCATATACCACCATTTAGCCTCCCTGGACAAATGTATCTCAGAATTATTATTTAATTATTTTATGTTCAATACCATTTGAGTTATTCAATTCATGATACTACCTGTATAAGATTATTGAGCCTCCCCAAACAGATATACCTCAGAATTATTGTTTAATTCATTTATGTTCTACATCATTTGAGTTATTCACTTCCTTCTGGAGAGAGGTAGATTTATGCTTTCTTGATTCCCAAGCTAGCAAGTTTCATCACTGCCATCCAACATCTCCAGTACAAGAAGACTCAAGGCAAAGTTCAGAGGAAGAGTGAACACAGTAAGGCCTAACATCACAGTAAGGAAATCTGAAGATGTTTAGAGCCTGAATCTAAGAAATAGCATTGAGCAAATGATAAGGAAACCATAGGGTTCAATCAGATGAAAGTGGTGGAGCGAAAGTATGGTTATAGTGTAACCCAGAATGGATAAGAAAGAACATGAAGTAGGGTGGAGGTTGGCAGAAAAGACTGATTGGCAGTTATGATACTGAGTTTCTAAGAAACTAGAGATTGAAAGGCTAGAAAGTGAAGGAGAACTGGGAATTGCTGTCATGAGGAGTTCCCAGACCACCAGTGCCCAGTGCCCAGAGATTGTACTGGAACCTCTTAGGAAGTATCCACTTTTCTTTCTTTCTTTTTCTTTCTTTCTCTCTCTCTCTTCTCTCTTCTCTTCTCTCTCTCTCTCTTTCTCTCTCTCTTTCTTTCTTTCTTTCTTTCTTTCTTTCTTTCTTTCTTTTGGAGTTGAAGTCTCACTCTCTTGCTCTGTTGCTGAGGCTGGAGTGCAGTGGCATGCTCATGGCCACTGCAGCCTCGACCTGCTGGGCTCAGGTTATCCTTCTGCCTTAGCCTTCCAAGTAGCTGGAACTACAGGCATGTGCCACCACATCTGGCTAATTTTTTGATTCATTGTAGAGATAAGGTCTCTCCAAGTTGCCCAGGTTGGTCTTGAACTCCTGGGTTTAGGCAATTCTCTTGCCTCAGCCTCCTAAAGTGTTGGGATTACAGACTTGAGCACTGCGCCCAGCCTGAATCTACTTTTCTTAGTCCCTCTTTCTACCCTAAGTTGCCTGCTTCTTACCAGAGGACTTATTCCTAAACTTGTACATTTCTCTGTCTTACTCCCCACCCTTTCCACCTGTCAATCCTGTAGGGGTTGGTACAGAGAAGACAATTTTTCATTAGAGCCAAAATCAGATAAGATTGCAGGAGAGTGAATTCTGTTATGCAAAGATGATGGAATTAAGGAAAAAGAACTGTGAGATATAAGCTGGAAATTGTATGGGTATAAAGAAGAAGATTTTGCTTGAAAGCTGATGATGAATATTCGGAAAGGTTTTCTGGGTAGCAAAATGTGTAGACAAGTCTACCGGGCTTGACCTGAATTCTATGTGAGGAGACAGACTTTTCTTTGGAGGACTGGGTGGGAGGTGGTGTTTTCTTGGGAAAACCACATTCAATAAAAAAGAAGGAATGAGCAGAATAAATGTTTACTGAGCATATGAACATGTATTCATTAATTTACACACATTAACTTATGAAATTTGTATAATACGTCTATGGAACTGGTATTGTTGTCTGAGAAACATTTTTTTACAGAATAAAAATCTGAGAAAAGGTCCATATTTTCTTCCTATCTAATGTCTATGTATAAATTGAAACCATGCACGAATAATAATTTTGAACTCTGCATTTTTATTTGATATCTTGGTTCCAAATTGTCTATTGAGATTGAAAATTGCTCACAGTTTTATAACTTTTAACAAATGTGTAATGCTCTACTACTATTGAGTTCCCTCTCAATCCAACAGACAAATTCCTGGATAATAGTTGCAATGTAGCTGTGTTTCCTCAGTCTATCCTTTACTTGTCTATGTCATTCTTTATTTAATATATATTGCATATATGTGTTGCATATATATTGCATACATATTATATATATATGTAATATGGCAAACTCTGAGTTATTAGCTACTAGACTTTTTTCCCCAATGTTTCATTATTTTAAATATTGCCACAGTAAACATTTTGAATAAAAATATTAGGACTTCTTTTTGATGATTTTCTTAAAAGAAATTCATCTAAATTGAATACATAAATCAATAGGTATGCATAATTTTAAGACTTTACTTACATATTTCTCAGTTACTTCAAAGAAAAGTCACTTAGTTTACACTAGAAAATCAATTTAAAATCAGAAATAATAATATCAAAAAGCCAGTCCCTAAAGGCTTATTCCAGAATCTGGATTCCTTTTTTTTTTTTAAACTTTTAATTTTTTTATTTTAAAATTATGTGTATAATTCAGGGTTAGGTATACAAATATTCACTATGCAGGTACCCTTGTTGATGAGGTGTGCCCCCACTTCCCCAGGCAGATTCCCACTACTGCCAATCTCACCTCCCCCCTCCCCCACAGTTTCCTGCTACTGTCAATCCTTTTCTTATAGTATTACAATAGTTGTTCAAGGTCCACTTATGAGTGAGAACATGTGATACTCAGTTCTTTGTTTCTGTGAAAGACAACTCAGTATTATAGACTCTAAGTTCATCCAGGTTGCTGTGAAATTCATGATTTTGTTCTTCTTTATGGCTACATAATAGAATATGGATTCTATTTAGAGAAGACAGCGCTCACTAGAGCTGCACCTTATTATGACCATGACCAATCCATTCTCATATTTCCTGATCCAGAATTCATTTCAAAGCATGTGTAGTATCTAGACTGTTTTTACTCAGCTTACTGAAATGAATGCCATGATAGCTGTTCCCAAAAATGTGTAGGAAGAGTTATAGGACATTACAGCTTCGTGAGTTCCCTCTCAATCCGACAGACAACTTCCTGGATAATAGTCGCAATGTAGCTGTGTTTCCTCAGTCTATCCTTTACTTGACAACAGCCCCGTCAACATAAAGAAATTACCCATGTATCTTATGTACATATAAGCACTGCCACACCTTGATGACTAAAATAAGGCTAAAATAGTAATTTCTTCACTCACCCACATTGTTTGCTCCATTGAACACAGACTTTTGCAAAGGGCTGACTAAATAGAATGAGACCTGACCACACTATAAAGCCAGATTACTTAAATTTATGTTCACCCCAGGATTGTTGGCTTGAATATGTGGGAGTTCACAGCAGCTCCCCCAATGGCTTACCTCATGCAGTCTTGCCTTTTCAGTCCAATCAGTCCAGTGAAAATTCTGACTTATCTAGAAAAGTGAAAATATAGACACAGAATGAGTAAGGCATAAAATAGAAATTAAGATGTGTGATATAAAGCATTCAGTATGTTTTTATCCTGTACAAATAAAAGAATCTCACTTCATAATTCATGAAAAGAACAAAACTGCAATAAGAAAATCATGCTCTTATCAAGTGACTCAAACACTCCCTGCAGAATTCAGATCCATGTTGAATCTGCCTTTAGAAATGACCTGGCAAGATGAAACAAGAGTCATTTTAGAGTCATTTAATCTCTAACTTCAATTTCTGAACACAAAGTGCAGCAGCAGTACCCAAGCTCATTAGCTCAGGGAGGAGTCTGGAAAATGAACCCAATCTAATTACAAAATGCCTCTGATATCGCAAATGCAACATGCATATGCTCTTCCGTGATCTGACTTCTTCAAAGGTATAACTCACATGTTAATAAGCAACTTAAATTCATGTTGGTATGGAGGTGATGAGTCTAATCCTAAATTTGTAATCATATACTTGGACATGAAAACTTTTCTGAGCATAAAAAAATACTGAAAATATTCTGATGCAATATAATATATATTTTAAAACATTATAGTGAAGAAGCTTTCTCCTCTAAGTTTATTATATTTTTAAATAAATGCATAATTAATCATGATTTATATATTTTGTTGTTATTCTTTATGAAAACACTAAGAGTACAACTAATTTCAGCCAAAACCCTATGATTCCCCTAAGAATCTAGTAGTCTATACCTTCAAATGATTTTAGCTCTTATGACTTAAGATGATGACTGTTTTATTTTAATATCTCAAGAATGTCAGACAGTAAGACCCAAATTCACATTCATAAAGGTCAAAGTGGAAAATCTTCATCTATATGTATTTTATTTTATTTTAGTTTTAATTTTTTTTGAATTGGAGTCTCACTCTGTCGCCCAGACTGGAGTGCAGTGGCCGCTCCCGGCCACCGCAGCCTCGACCTGCTGGGCTCTGGCGATCCTTCCTCCTCAGCCTTCCAAGTAGCTGGAACTACAGGCGCGCACTACCATGCTCCGCTGATTTTTTGATTTATTGTAGAGATGAGGTCTCACTGCCCAGGCGGGTCTCGAACCCGCGGGCTCAGGCAATCCACTCACCTTAGCCTCCCAAAGGCGCGGGATTACAGGCTGAGCCACCGAGCCCGGCTTATATATATTTTAATTATCAGTGCAAACATTTTTACTCAAATATACCTACAGCCCTAGCATTACATTTCTGTCTTCAGTATCAATGCTCTTTCATGTAAGAGTTCAAAAAAGACATTTTATGCTTTGCTAATTATGACATATGAAATAGTGCTATTAGAAATCTATCTTCATTAAGATCATGTGAGAAGACAAATTGGCATAGGAACTTCTAGAAATGGAAATTGTTTTAGTTATACTCCATCTAAACTGGCATTTTCTTAATACCCTGACATAACAGTACTAAAAATGTTGATCGCCAATCAATGTTTTATGATGAGTTCTGAGTTTATTAAATTTATCATCAAATTTTCTTTATGGTCTCAACTCACATTAACATATAATTTTCAAGCAAATTTAAACATATCATTTAAAGATTATTAATCACAGTAAATAATCATTTCTTGAGACTCTTACTCAAGTTTCTCCCAAACGTGGGCTGAAGTAGGTACTTTCGACAATGGTCTTGGAATATCCTGTGCATATTTCTATCAAAGCATATGTCACATAATATTATGATTGACAGTGTATTTAGTATGTTCTTCTGTGAAGTGTGTGAAGGAAGTTACCACATTTTTTGTCCCTAATGAGACAAAAATGATAAACAAATGTATTCACAGCTTTTCCACTGCTGCTTAAAAAGAACATTGGAGCTTTGCCCACTTAGATTAATGAAACTCCTCTTTATACTGCTCTTCCTGGTCCCCACACCTTTCATTTGAACAGTTCCTTCATTTCCAAGTCAGTTTCTGGACTTTTGTGATGTCGAATGAGGGTAATTGATAGAGAAAACAAAGTTAGAAAGTTGTAAGGAAATGAGATAGGGTTAAGAACAGGTCCAAGGCAGTTGATTCTCAGGAGAAAAACAGAGAGAAGAAAATACACTGCTAAGGTAGAGAATACAGCATGGGGTACTTTACAAAATCTAGGGGTCAGCAGAATCATAAGGACAGAAAAGGGTAAACAGGAGAAAGAGGTGGAGCCAAGCATAGTAGCTAGGTGCTTGGGGAGGTGAGACAGAAGGATCCCTTAAGCCCAGGATTTTGAAGCCAATCTGAGCAATATAACAAGACTCCGTCCTTTTAAAAATTTTTTTAAAAAAAATTTTAAAAAGAGGGAGAGGTGGTGGGGAGAAGAGAGAGAGAGGAGAAGGGGCAGTTAGTTGCTTAGTTACTGGGTTGAGTAAGAGACCACAGGAATGGAAAGGTGATGCGAAAGAGAAGGGCAGAAGAGACTTGTAAGGAGTTTTTTATTTTTATTTTAAATTTTAAAGATGTGGGGTACAATTCAGGGTTAGGTATACAAATGTTCATTATGCAGTTAACTCTTGTTGATAACAGACCATGTGATCCAATCCCTTTCACTGATTTTTGAGAGAGATGAATAATAACTGAGGTATTTGGGGACATTAAGGCATTAGATGTTTTTTTAAAGCAACACACCATAGACTGAGTCAATGATCTTTATAGGCAATGGCATATATCACTTATGTACCCTCATAGATCTACACAGTGGAACAAATTGCATTTTTTATAAGAGTTCATTGAATAAAAGGAGTGTCTGAATAAGTAAATCTTGTACAGCTACCTACTTCTACTAGCAGAAGAAATTAAAAGATGAGAATTTAACATAAGTGTGATAGATCTGATTCCCTATCATGTATGTGCAATGACCTTGTTCATCTTTATTAATCAAGAATAAAAGTTGTCCAAAAAAGATAATTAAAAAAACAAAATATAGGCCTTACACCAGAGTGGAAACAGAAAAAAACAATATAATCTCAGGATTCAAGTTAGACAGAATTAAAGTTTCATTAATTTAATGAAAATTAAGTTGGAGGAAAAGTGTCAGGTACAGAGGATTATAGAGAATGAGTTCTGAGAAGACTTGCAAATTGGTGGGCAAGAGAAAGAAAAACTACAAAGTAAAGCAACCATACTGCTTTTTTTTTTTTTTGAGTCAGAGCCTTACTCTGGCGCCCAGGCTGGTGTGCAGTGACATGCTCATAGTCACCGCAGCCTCGACCTGCTAGGATCAGGTGATCTTTCTGCCTCAGTCTTCCAAGTAAATGGAACCACAGGCACACGCCACCATGTCTGGCTAGTTTTCTGCTTTTGTTTTGTTTTTTTTTTTGATTTATTGTAGAGACAAGTTCTCACCAAATTGCCCAGGCTGGTCTCAAACCCCTGGACTCAGACAATCCTCTCACCTCGGCCTCCCAAAGTGCTGAGATTACAGGTTTGAGCCACCATGCCCAGTCACCACACTGCGATTAATCGAGGGAAGCCCAGGTGATACACAGGCACAGAGAGAAGAGTGCTCACTCTGCTGTGGGGACCCAGTGTCCCCACAGGACTGTCTTCCGAGAACTCACACTCGAAGGATAAACCATAGCTCACCAGGCAGAGAAGAAGGTATACCTGGCAGAGAAAACTTCATGCACGTGGAGTGATAGGCAAGATGTGTTTGAAAATCACAAGGTTATATGTTTACAAAATGTGGTGCTTGCAATGGCAGGAGTAGTGTTAGTGCAGAGGGTATGGAAGGGTGGAGGTTAAAACTGGAGTTGAGGTCAGGCTCAGATTAGAAATTTGGTGAATAAATGCATAATATTTTTATTATTTTGAGTCAGAGACTCATTGGAGTGAGTGCAATGGCATGATCATGGTCCACCACAGCTTTGATCTCTGGGCTCAGGTGATCCTGCCGCCTCAGCTTCTTGTATAGCTGGGATTACAGGCAAGTGCCGCCACATCCAGCTATTTTTTTGTTGCTGTTGCACAGATGATGTCTTGCTATGTTGGTCTCCAGGCTGGTCTCAAACTCCTAGGCTCAATCAATCCTGCCTAGCCTCTCAAAGTAGTCCTTAGATTATAGGTGTGAGCCACCATGCTTGGCTTGATTTGACTTTTAAAAAAGAATTTTTTCTAAGATGAGACAGAGATAAAACACACACACACACACACGCATATACACACATATGCACACACACACACTCTTATTTTTTTATCATTTGTTTGTTTTAACGAAGAAGGTGTCTGTGGCATTGTTAGAGGGATGAGCCTATAGCAGGCCAATCCTGCTAAAATGAATCAAGTGTGCTCACTGCAAAATAGTCCATATGAAAGAAGGCAAACACACTAGGGGAGATGTGGGTTTTGAAAGACTTTTTGGAGTCACAATTGACAGAATGTGGTGACTGATTAAATGGTTGGGGGATGTAATAGACAAAGACCCAGAGATGTGTGATTTCAGAGACTGAGAGCATGATGATGGTTTCATTAACTAAGTCAGGATATGTAGGAAACTCAGTCTTGGAAGGACAGATTAATATTTGTAAGACTTGTGAGTTTTCATCCATAAATGTTATTTCTTGCACTAAGGAGAATACCTGATGCAGATGGGCATCAGCCTATGGATATATGACAAGGAAAGAAAACCTAGGTAAGAATCCTTGTCAGGGGTGGGAGGGTAGAACAGAGTTTAGGAGAAAGTGAAGGCAACTGCCAAAAAGTTTCCATACAATTAAGAGGAACATCAGGATACTGTGGTGATCTGGGAGTTTGAATTTGAGAGAAAAAGTTAAAAAACAAAACAAAACAAAAAAATGAAACCTGTGTGCTCCATACAAAATTAAGTTTTGAAAAAGAGTTTAGTATTTGGATTTAGAAGACTTCACTTTCCTCCATCTAAAAAAAATCAAGGGATATTAATAAGTTCCACACTAGATAATGTGTGAGAAAATTAAATATCTTTAGAGGCAACAAAGTGGAAGAGCTTCTGGATTGTAAAATGTTATATAAATATTTGCATTAAAACTATATATTTTGAATTAATAGAAATACGCTTGTCTGCCTCTCTTCCTCCCTTTTTATTGGCATTTGGATGCCATTAGCATTTATTAAGCATTAACTTCAATGAGCATTGCTGGGAAATGAGAGCATCAAATTCAAGCCTGGATGAGTTTGGTTCCAAATTCCAAGGGGAAGACATCAATTAATTCTAACTTCAGGAACTGAAGATGGCTTCATGGAGAAGGTGAGGATGAAGTTGAAAAGATGAGTGGGTTTTGAGCATATAGAGAAAATGTGCTGTGAATGTAGTAGATTTTCAGTTAAATTCTGAGCAATGAAAATCATCTTAAATAAGATCAAATTTTTACCAGGTGAATATAATCCCCAGAATTTCCATATTTGTGCTTAAAGATTTAAAAAGACTGCTTTGGACATGTACATCCTTTGTTCTATGAGCTTTGTACATAAATGATGACCCAAATCAATGAAATATTTAATCCAAACTGATGCGAATGCAAATGCCCTAGTTTTAGACAGCTGTAATGGTTATTTCTGTGCATCTGGGAAACAGCTGTCGGGCCTCATCTATACACTGGTTTTTGTTCAACTTCAAATGGGTGTCAAGAATAAAAGAAATGTAGGTGATTAGAAGGTGGTATGTATTTCAGAAGTACACAAGAGTTTCTGAGCATTTCTTCTGTGAGCAGTTTCTAAATCACCCTGCTTCCATAGAGTCAGCATGATGGAACATTCTCACAGATTACCTTTTCCCATCTAAGCTGTGAGGGTACCCAGCCTGGCTGGAAAGTGTAGCTTATATAATGATTCCAAAAGCACTCTTCTCCCATGATTACACAGAACAAGTAATGGGATAGTCATTTTCAAGGTCAGGCATAAGCGATACTTACCAGGATGCAGAGGTTGTAATAGGATGGGGCCAAGCTGATGCTGACATTCAGAGGCAAGATGCAGGGCTCGACCCCTTACTGCAAAAAACTGAGGAGACCATGCATCTGAGCCAGACAGCTGACAAGATGCCTTCTCCTTGGGATTCATACCACAACAATAGGCTAATAGATTCATGTCATAAAGGCAGTGACCCTTGTGGTCAGGAACATTTTCTCACAGGAGAGAAAAAGGCACCATACGCCCCTGTGTGCTACAATTCTGACAGTGACTGACAGTATGGGCTGGCCGCAGCCTCCAAGAAATGTATGCGTAGACTTTTGCATTGTTACCCTTTGATTAGCTTCTGACACACTTTGCAACATAAAACTCTTACAGGGAAATTGCTCTGTAATGTTGGCTGTACCATCTCGAAACTTTGCCAATGAGAACTAAAATGTACCCCAAAGCAGTTTGCCTTAAATAGTACGCATGTGTGTGTATGTGTGTGGGGGACACACTTTAGGCTTTAAATTTTGAGACTCACAATGCTATTATTCAAGTGCAGCATTTAGAAAAAACTTCTCACATGTTATAGGCATATTGCGCTTGAAGAGACTTAAGCAATGCCAAGATGAAAATAAATAATGCATGAAGTCAGAGGCCTGAAGCAAATGTTAACTAATTTCAAAATGGGTCAAAATCACAACAATTAAGTCCCTGACATGTGAAGTCATTTTTTTCTTCCTAAAATATTAACCAACTTGCTTCACTTCTTCTAGATTGATTTGTAGAGCATGAAAGGTCATTTTGGAGGCAGAGGGGAATTTGGCTTCTACAAGTCATCCATAATGAGAGCCAATAAATTAGGTAAAGCTCCTGTTTACCTAAGCTGAAATATTGATGTCCAAGACCACATCGAATGCAAATCTCTACATTAATCATTTTTCTCCAGTCGGGAAATTCAGACCATGGTAACACATGCTTTGATAGACCTATACATCATAGTTACAGCAACATTAGACAGTGTCTCAGTGACAGAATACAAATATATTGCATTGGATTTCCTTCATTTTCCCCAGCCTGACTTTTATTTGTGTCTGCAAACTCTGCTCTGGGTATATGAGGTTTTGACATGGGGTTGGGTGATATTTTTGGCTCAGGAAATAGGGGAAGATTGGTAACAAGAATTTTCTTCTGTTGGTTACCTGCCAAGCATATCTGGAGGAGGCTCACATCTAGTTCTTTAAGCATAGTGTTTTGATGAGCATATACCCTGCGTCGAATCTACTCCCACCCAAACAGTAATAGGGTTCGTATTTCCCAGAGTGTGATCCATGAACTGTCTGCATCAGATCATCTGGGCGCTTGTTGGAAAATGCTGTTTCCTAAGTTCCATCATAGTCAATCAATCAGATTTCCTTAGGATGGGGCCAGAGAATCTTTATTTTTGCAAGATCTCCAGTAGGTTATTGTGTACACTATTTGATAACTGCTATCAACAGTGATCATCTTTAAGCTCCTAAGGACCATTCTGTCTTGCCAATTTTCTACTCAAAGCCTTTACTTAAGTAAATATATTTCAAATCTCTACTGAGTGTTGTCCCAGGCCCTCTTCTGCTTATCTAGAGGCTTTATTCAAATGAGCTTATCTACTGTTAATATTGTTATCCTTTCTATATGCTAAGACTCTCAAACTACTATTTCCAACCCTGATGTTCTACCTGAGCTTGAGATTCTAGATGAAAATGCCTGTTGAACCTTTCCACCTGGCCAATCTGAACTTATGCCTCTTTCCATGTCACTGCCCAACCAGATAGATATTCTGGTGTTCTTATTAATCCTCCTGTTTTCCTTTTGTTTTCATCACATACATCATTAAATTAATTGCCTGTGTCCTCTACCCATAGTCTCCACATCTTTCCCTTGATCCCTGCGCAAAGTCCAGCCTTCTTTATTTCTCAGCTGTGCCTCCGTAATAGACCTCTATTCTTCCTGTATTTTGTCTTGAACTACTCAAATCAATCTTCTACACGGTGGCTGAACAGTCTTTCTAAATATAAATTGACTGAGTCACTTGTGTCTTTAACACTATAACTCCTCATGCGGGATAAAATCTAGGCTTTCTGTCCTGAAGCTCCTGTCCTTTTCCAAATTGCCTGTACTGAATTTTCATCAATCCTCACCTTGATTCTACACTTTTATTACAATTGTTTGTAATAACCTTAGACCATACTTTTGCAGAAATCTGTCTTAGCTTCTGCTTTCCCTCTGTCTAGATACCCTTTTCTCAACTATTTTCACTCAGAAAATTATTGCTCACTAATTATAACACTTCTTTATAAATGTTATTTTATAATACTATTATCTAATATAGGTTGAGTACTTATTTGATGTCAAGTGTTGAATTAAAAATTTATTTTAGCCAGACTCAGTGGCTCAGCCTATAAACCCGCGCCTTTGGGAGGTTAAGGTGAGTGGATTGCCTGAGCCCGCGGGTTCGAGACCCGCCTGGGCAGCGAGACCTCATCTCTACAATAAATCAAAAAATCAGCCGGGCATGGTAGCGCATGCCTGTAATTCCGGCTACTTGGGAGGCTGAGGCGGAAGGATCGCCGGAGTCCAGCAGGCGAGGCTGCGGTGGCCGGGAGTGGCCACTGCACTCCAGTCTGGGCGACCGAGTGAGACTCCAACTCAAAAAAATAAAATAAAATAAAAATTTATTTTGATTCTCACCAGGATCAAAATCTGGTAAGTACCTTTAGCTGTCTTTTTAGAAAACATTATTTGCTCAGAAGGGTTTTTCTTAATCTCTAGTCTAACTACTTCCTATGTTATCACCACCAACACACTCCGTGCTTACTTCAACTGAAATACTTAGCCCAATATACTGAAACAGATGTTTATATTCTCTTCTCTGTTTTTATCACAAAACTACTTATTTTATAAGGGCAGAACATATATTTTATTAAGATCTGTTTCAAAGCAAATTTGGCACATTAAAAGTTGTCCAATTAATATTTTTTTCAACTTAAGAGATCTGATTCATGACCACAGAGAATAGTACAATGAATAGCTCTTCTCAGCATATTAAATGGGAGACTATTTGATCTATGACCTTGAACTTCAAGGTGGGACCATATTCATGCTTATATTTCCCTATAGTGCCTAGACCTGCATATTTTATATGATCAATGCTCAAAAGTGTTGGTACATATTTAATCGCTATTGTGTGGATTTCAGAAATATTAAAGTGATGATTAGCTCTGCTAAATTTTAGAAATAAGTAACAAAGTCACTGTAAAAGCAAAATCATTAGGCACACTAGCCTCATTTAAGCAGGATGATGTCAGATTGGATGTTCATTTAACTTAATGGATTTGTTGTGTGTCAGACAGAATAAATGTACCAACTTATGAAAAAGTGCAAAGAGAAAATAGAGATAGATCCCTGTGGTGAGGAAAGAGTGAATGGCACCTTGCAATGAGACGGAATCCCCAAGAATTAAGGGGCTCTATGGGATGTAATCTTTTTCACTAAATGCTTACTTTTTAAAAAAATAATCACATACTTGTGGTACTGTTGATTATATCTGAATATGGTCTTATGGATAACATAATATTAATTATCCACTGTTCAACTTATTGAGTGCATACTCTGGTCGAGGTGTTTTCTATAGCTCAATTTCTGCTAAGTAGGCATTTCTCTTATTTTGTAGATGAAGAAGCAGAGGTTCAGAAGGGTTTAGTTCTTTCTCCAGGTCATGTGGCAACATATTTTCACATGATGTTATGTGTATTCATTCACTTAGCAAGCACACGCTGAGCAATAACTGTGCCAGCCATTGAACTAGGAGCTAAACATATAGGGATAAATAAGAAGTTCAAGGAGTTCTCAATCTTGTGGTAGATCATGAGAAATAACACACAGTTACAGTGTAGCAGGTACTCTGAAAGAGTTAGCCTGGGGAGCAAAGCAGAGGGCCTTGGTAACCTAAAAAAGAGGGCTCTAATCCAGTTTGGAGTAAAGAAGCCATGTAAAGCATCAGGAAGCATGTCCCCAAAAGGCACAAAAGTCTTATTTTATGAGGAAAGAATCATATTTTAGATGAAGAGCATGATACATGCCATTGACCCAGAAGTTTGCCCCACTCTGCCTTTTTCATCCCAGCTATCACCAGAATGTGTTTGAGAAAGTAATGGCAGATCCCCTTAATTTTGCACTCTCAAAGAGGACATCTTGAGCGGTGGTATTAAGTAGGGCACTTAACTTACAACATGGCAATTCCACAGTGTTCAATGATGATGAAAAGTATGGGTATTCTAGGGAAGGGTGATTAAAATTTGCCCTACACAGATGCAAATGGTGCCCTTTAGTAATTGGACAGGTCACATTGTTCATGACAGCCCTGTTCCAAGCATTGTGCTGAGTCCTTCACATATATTATCTGATTTATTCTTCATGATGACTCTATAAATGGGTTTGCTTGCCTTCATTGTATGGATAAGGAAACGAATGTTTCAGGAGTTTAAATAATTGTCCAAACATACGTAGAACAAATCAAAGAGCCGGAATCTTATCCCAGATTTCTATGGCTCTTATTCTATCTGTTATAGAATCAGGAAAATCTTATTTGACTCCTTTGGTGAGTTTTCCTCTGGCACTACAGAAGGGTACTTTCTTCCCGTAGTCTAGTATTCACAGGGGCAAGATGAACGCTTGATTAGAGTACCAGTCCGTCTGGGTGCTATTTTCATTCATCTTTTGGCTTCTCCCTGATTTGACTCCCTTTCTTTTACACTTTATTTTCCCCCAATCCAGCTGGGAAAGAATCATTGCTTTCACTACATATGCTAGTAGGTATGTTCTTATTATGCTTGCTGCCATGTGTCTATTAAACTGTCCCAACTCTAATCTAAGTCATAGAAGACTAATGGAAATCCCTTATTAATGTAATATTTTTTAAGTACTATATGTTACCAGATTTACAAGAGCTCAGGTAGAGCCACTAATGGGAATTGTAAGCTCAGAGTAATGAAATAAATACAAGAGATGATGCTTATAAGAAGAGCAGGTTTCCTTTAAACACACTTCTGCCTCACTTTCAGGACTGTGGGATTGTTAAGCCTAATTTTATGACCAATGTCATGTTGTAAAACTTGTAGGTTTTTGCTGTATCCTCAAACATGAGGTTCCCCTCACTCCTCCCTTTTCACATTAGTCTAATTCTGGATGTGAATTGAAATCCCAGAAGTGGTAAGTTTCTGTTCGGAGCATACTGTGCATTAATCTACTACACACCAAAGTCTATTAATTTTGAATAGTGCTATCAATTATATGACATGACAAGGAGATAACTATGTAATCACCTTTGCAGAAGTGTCTTTCTTAGGAAATCTATATAGCCTTATCAAGACTCTAATACTGATGGATAACTCTCTCCTCAAAAATCACAATTCGATTGCATTTTCTTTTATGGAATCTTAAAAATGCAAGCCAATAGAATATTTCCAAGGCTTGTATTACCTATCCACATAGAAAATTAATGAAATTACTATTACTCTTCTGATAAAATAAGATTGTCTCTGCTTAGTCTGGACCCTTTAAATAAAGTTAACTTGCAGGTATGAAAGTATACAGAAAGACAATGTGAGCACCTATATATGACCATGTGAGTTTCTCCAGATTTATCTATCAGGTGTCACTCTGAAGTGATCTTATTTTTTTTTAACTCCATTTCATTCTATCTCATTCTTCTACTCTTTGTCTAAACTGATCGTATTGAAAATCAGGCCCCCTTTTTTCCCCCTCGGACCTTTCTTCAGGACAACTACTGTTTTTTGTTCTTCCCACATAAACTCCAGTGTAAAAGAACAAATTTAGCTTTATGCTCTACTTCAAACCTCTTGAATAATCTTTTTAAGATTAGGCATAAAGAAAGACTAGGAAACAGCATAAAATCCTTTCACATCTGCCCAACTCACTACAAATAAAATAGAGACTCCTTACCAGGCATGTCTTATAAGCTACTCGCTTATTCATTCAGGCAACTCTATGACAGTCAATATTGACAACATGGAAGCACTACATCTTACTTATACTTAAGAAATGAGAAGAAAAATGCCAAGGAGCAAGTGCATGTATGATATGATTGCAGGTAACGAAGTGGGGTTAAGAAACATAAAGCAGGATAAAGGTTGGGTAATGGGTAAATGGAAGGAAAGGGCGGGGTTACTGGGCATAAGCAGTCAGGAAAAACCCCTTTGAGGAGGTGTTGTTGGAGCAAAGATCTAAGTAAGTTTCTAGGGATAGTGTTCCAAGCCACATGAATGTCAGGTGCTCAGGATCTGGGACTGGGATGTATTTGGTAAGTTCAAGGGAGAGAAAAAGGACAGAGTGATTAGAAAGGAGAGCAAGTGAGGTTAGTGTTGAATCAGGCAGGCATGAGTGTAATGGGAAGCCACAGGCTACTTTAGCCTGCTCCTCATCTGTCTCGAGGCCTGAGGGCAGAAGCAGAGGATTATTTTCACACCCTAGAGTAACTGACCACAAGTCTCAGATTTCAAGGGAATAATTCTATTAGCATGTCAGTAGAAATGGATTTTTATGTCCCTCCGATATATCTTTAGGCTGAGGCAAATAAATTCCATACTTTAGAAAAGTATTTAGTGGTATTAGACTATACTTACCACATTTTATTTTCTGTCAGAGGCAAAGAACACCACAGAGTAGTCAGTCCCATTTCATCTTAAAAATTATATATATATGTATGCATGTGTGCAATGTTTATGTTTAATATTTGTTTTTAATTATATATTTATATAGTTCATGAAATATATGTATGAAAAACCTCACCAAGTTATACACTATGATATTTTGAGTAATTTTACAGATGGTAGAGTTATAAATGATATTATACTAGCTTCAAAAATTTTTACTTTATTTTTCAAATTTTCCATAAAAAATATATCTGACTTCATTATTAGAAAGATGCAAGCCAGGTGCAAGGGTCATGCCTGTAATTCCAGTGCTTTGGGAGTCAGAGGCAGAAGGATCACTTGAGCCCAGGAGATCAAGACTAACCTAAACAACGCAGTGAAACTTCGTCGCTACAAAAATTTTTTAAAAATTAACTGGGAGCCGGGCTCAGTGGCTCAGTCTGTAATCCCACGCCTTTGGGAGGCTGAGATGAGTGGATTGCCTGAGCCCGTGGGTTCGAGACCCGCCTGGGCAGTGAGTCCTCATCTCTACAATAAATCAAAAAATCAGTCAGGCATGGTAGCGTGCACCTGTAATTCCGGCTACTCGGAAGGCTGAGGCGGAAGGATTGCCGGAGTCCAGCAGGTCGAGGCTGCGGTGGCTGGGAGTGGCCACTGCACTCCAGTCTGGGCGACAGAGTGAGACTCCAACTCAAAAAAAAAAAAAAATTAGCTGGGTGTGATGGTGCATTCCTGTAATCCCAGATACTCAGGAGGCTGAGGTGGGAGAATTGTTTGAGTTCAGGAGGTCAAGGCTATGGTAAGTCATGATGGTACTACTGCAATCCAGACAGAGGGAGATAATGCAAAAAAAAAAAAAAAAGAAAAACTGAAATTTTAAAATTACCTTAATTTGCAAATCTTTTGGAAAATATAGAAGAATATACATTGTTTAGAATGTTAATCACCTTTGTATCGTGGGAAACTACTAATTAACAGCATGATGTTGGCCATATTGCTTACCTTCTTTGAGTGTTTTTTATCATCTAATAACATGAAAAATAATGCCTATTTTTAAGAATTACTATGAAAAATAAATTAAAAGGATTGAAAGCAAAAATCTTGCAGAAATATCTTAGTTATACTATTTTAGAGACCAGGGACTGTACCTGTATTTGTACAACATCTAGTAGAGTTTTAATAGAGTAGCTTTAGCTAAATGAAAAAAAGCTTTGATTGTAAACTCAAAGGAAATCTTCATCAATATATAATCATAGAATAATAAAACCACTATCTTGAAATTGACCTTGAAGCATCTATTCTACCATCAATTGAGGTATTGTTTTCTCTTTCCAACTTAACAATGGAGCTCTCATTCATTTAGCAGTATTAGGACAAATCTCACAATTAGTATTTTTTCCTCTCTAAAGCCAAACTCCATTTATCTCTTCCTATCACTCTATATTCTGCTTCTTTTTTCAGAATCTAGATAAAAGAGGACTAATCCAACTTTCACATGGTAGCCTTTTCAATACCTAAAAACAATTATCATTTCTCCTCTCCACTAATCCAGATTATTACACTCTTTTTCTTTTTTTCTCCCAACTAATCCTCAGCAGATAATATTACAAGACCCCTTACTTTTTCCTGGAACATACACACTATGTACCTATGAAATTGTGGAATTGGCTGGAATACAATTCCAACCAGGTTTGACTAGCACAGAACAAGGGACTCCACTTGCTTAATTGTTTTAGTTCATTCTAAGATCATATAGCATTTTAGGAGTCCTGTCATTGGTTGTCTTAAATGAACTTCCAACATGGTATACTGGAAAGATGTTGGTCTTTAAACTCAGAGATGTAGAATATAGTACAATGTCTGGTACATAGTAAGTACAGTTGTTTCCCACTTTTCCATGTGGGATACATTCCAAGCCCCCAGTGGATGCCTGAAGCCACAGATAGTATTGACTCCTATATATATTTTCTTCTAAACATGTAGAAGAAAATGACAAAGTTTAATTGATAAATTAAGCACAGTAAGATATTGACAAAATACTAATAAAATAAAATAATTTTAACACTATACTGTCATAAAAGTTATATGAAATAGGTCTCTTTCTTGCTCTCTCAAAATATCTATCTTGTACTATACACACCTGTTTTCTTGTGACTATGTGATGAGATGAAGTGAGGTGAGTGACATAGTCACTATGTGTAATGTTAGGCTACTACTGACCTGACAATATGTCAGAAGGAGGATCACCTGCTTTGGGTGATCCTGGATCGTGGAGCCATGTTGGTATAGATGGTTGGATGTCCTGAGCAGATGATGTTGATGTGGGTGGGTAGTATATATACTATGGATATGCTGGACAAAGGATTCATGTCCCAGATGGGATGGAGTGGGACAATGGGAGACTTCATCATGCTACGCAGAATGGCTCATGATTTAAAACTTATACATTGGTTATTTCTGAACTTTTACATTTAATAGTTTTGGACTGCAGGTAACTTCAGGTAACTGAAACCATGAAAAGCTAAAATACAGATAAGATGGGGTACTACTATATTCGACAAATGATAGCTGCTATTTTCATAATTGCCATTATAATTATTTTAAAACTTTTAAGATATTTTACATTCGCAATCACTGAGCCTTAGCACCCTGAACCTATCCAACACATTTGGTTTTTCAGATCTCTGGATAGAATCTTCATCTTTACTAAACTGCATTTTGTGAGAATCAAATTGTCTTATCATTGTATCCTGCTAAAATCTCTTTGGGTTATGATTCAGTCTGAAACCATATGTATCCCCCTTCCAGATCCCGGGTACCTGTGCATTTGATAAACTGTCCATTAGATCCTCAGTCAAGTCACGGACGAAAAGGGTGACTGTAGCAAGTTCAAAGTCTGAGGCACATGTGGTGTATGACACCCAATATAAGAAGATAGGAACTGCTTATAGCAGTTTACACCTATGCTTTTTGAAAAATGCCATACTGAGCTATTTTTAATTCTTTAATTTTAACCCTCTGGGTCACTACATTGAACTGAAATGCATTTAGAGTTATAGAATGTAAGGTTTTGAAAATTGTCATCAGCTTTAGCTGTCATTTTAAAAAAGATAAGCTGAATTACAATTTGAATCTGGAGATTTCTTAATATAGCTGAGCAGAGTAATTAATGATTTTCAGTGAAGTATTAAATACTCAGTTCCAGGTCCTAAGCCAGGGCCTGAAGAAGTTCACTGTCTAGTGAAAAACATAGCTATATAAATACATCACATCTGTGTATATTGTCAAATATCAAAATAGAGACATTCGTGAAGATTTCTAAAGCATTGTAACCAAATTTCTAGTCACATATTTATAAAGAATTTTGAGCTGACAAATATTTTATAGACTATCAAATGTAATCTTTGCAATATATCTAGAAAATCAGAGAAGAAAATCAACTTGCCAAAGTTCACACAGCTCACTGGTGGACAAGAACTCAGAAGTCTGAACACTAGTTAAACTTGGCTTCTCCGATCTTCCCCTTGACAATATCTTACTACATCAATAAATATATGCATTTGTCTGTTTATATTGGTTGAATATTCTAAGAGACCTCTTTCTGAAGATGGATTTTATAACTAAGGTCAAAGATATAGTTACAAAATAAATAAGAAATGTGTATCCTATTGAGTGTTTACCCTAGAATATATCCAAGGAATTAAATGTACATACTCATACACAATTAAATCTCCTTAAATTCCAATATTAGCTTGTCATTATTTGTTTGTTTTGTTTTTTTCCTCCTCAGTAGAGCATAGAGAAATACAATAACACCTTATTGAGAATTCAAGCTTGTTAGTTTTTAGCTAATTAATTCCACCAATATGTACTGACTTTCCACTATATGAAAGGTCCTTTGTAAGATAAAATATAAAGTAGCTGTGGCAGCAGCCCTTAAGGAAGTACATTTTTCTTGATGGTACCCTGCTCTTTGGGTCACAATGAAATGTCTCCTTAAACCTAGTGACAGAGGAATATTCCAGATACTTACTCTTAACCAAAAACATGCAGGCTACTGCCACTATTCTAGCTTGTCTATGCTACCATAAATTATTACTGAGGTAAATATTTATTGGCTCTTACTAACTAAAAGGAATTGAGTTATGTGGTTTAAATGGTATTTTCTTATTTGGTCCTCTCATCGCCTCTGAGAAGTTGATATTCTAATTACCCACTAGTGATTACAGCCAAAAGCCTGAGGTTGCTAGATGCTGATTAACTTATCTCAGGTCACACATCAAATAAATGAAGGAGATAGAATTTGAATGCAAGTCTGCATGACTTCAAAGCCTATGCTGTTTCCACAGAACTTTTGGCGTGTGCTGGAATCAAAGTGTGGTGATGGTCATGAGAGTCTAAAGTGGGTGAGGAAAGCTTGGAAGGAGTGAATCTATCACTGAATGGTGTGCATTAATTTATGCATTATCTGTATAATATAAACACATTTTTCTATAAATTGAAATATAAATACACTCACACACACACATTTTCCTCAAGTATCTCTAAGTGCACGATTCTACACTAAATCTATGAAGTTCTGCAGTTGGTCTTTTCAAAACCTATTATTCACCAGTACTGTTAATGAGAATGAATTTTTAACTTTCTTTTCCAAAATTTCTTTTTTTGTGTGTTTGCAACATGGGCAATTATACACAAACTCATTTACTATAAATTTCTTTTTTTTTTTTTTTTCCAGTGTGGATGGTTCTGGCACTGAGTTTATCTCCCGTTAAGCACATTTATTCTTGGTCATGAAGATGAGTCATGCCAAATTGCCTTAGCTATTTGGTCTTACCCATGGTGCAACACTTGCCAGAAGTTTCTCCAGGGAAATTAAGCAGCTCTAAGCAGCTCCAGATCTTTTAGCCCCAAGTTTCCTCAAAACAACCTGGACCTTTTCCAAACTCTTCAGTTTCCACCACAGTGGTCCCTGGATGAGTTGTGTAAGGTTTTTGAATGACCTTGATCTACCCTAATTTGAAATCACCACAGGTAACAGAAGGAAAGGCTGAGAGGGGATTATTCCCAAGCAGAGCACATTCTCTGGAAACCAGCACAGGTCCAGTGTGCAGGGCCTCAATCTTCTGTTTTTCTTACTGGATTACTTCTTTGCTGGACGACCAGGAAAGGAGTTCTGATAATAGGCTTCCCCCCTAGCTGTCTATTAGAAGAGGTGAGAGATTTAAAAAAGCAGGGGGAAGACTCCCAATGTTTCTTTTATTTATTTTATCAAAAGTAAATTTTCAGTATAGATGGGAAACTAAAATAGCAAGGATTTTAGTTAATTATGCAGTGTTAGGTAGTGGGGATAAAATAACAAATAGGATACACAGAGTTCTTCACTCTTGGGGCCTGAAGTTAAGCAACATTTCAATAGTTAAAGTTATTCCAATAAAGTGATACACACACCAGAATAGCTGAGAATGGGCATCAAACCCAAACCCACAGGGCTGGGCAAAGTTCTGATTTTGAATTCATGTGTGTACTTATCTTCAAGATTATTTATTATGTTTTTAACCTAACAGGCATTTATATAACACTTACTATAATGCCATGTACTATTATAAGTGCTTTATAAACATTCACCTAATCTTCATATGAATCCCAGAAAATAGGCACTGTCATCATTAACCCCACTTTATGGATGAGGAAACTGAAGCTCAGGTAATTTGAGGAACTTACCCAAGGTCACACTGCTGGGAAGTGGCAGAGATGGGATTTGAACTCAGAGGCCATATTCTTATTTCTAAAATTAGGTGCCTCTTAGTAAATTCCTCCAAATGAAAGGGTATTGTAAGCTGTTCTGCAGGGGTGATATAGAAGGGGAAGACCTGGGAAGACTCTGTTTTATTCTGCAGTCCTGGGAAAGTGCAGGAGGGGGGGAGTATCACTCATTCCATCTGGGTGGGGCTCTTGCCAGGACCCTGGGATAACGTATTCATATTTCACTTTTCAGTCTAACCCAGGCCCAGCACAGACCACTGAAAGTGACAATCTCTAAAGAAGAGAACATGTAAATAATCTTTCTGCATCTTAGAAGCAATTTTTGCAGACAGTAGCTTCTCTTGCCATTCACTCCTCCTCCACATGCAGAGAGAGGATTGATGACAAAGATTCCTTTCTGACAGGCAAGTCCAGAACTGCCCTTGCACCGCCTGTATTTCAGAGGAAACGAGAGAGAACAGCTGGTCAAACCAGAGAGGGGATATCCTCTTTGTTGCTACCTTTCATAATCCAAAAATATCCGGACCTCCCAATAGCCAGGAAACCAAAACAACAGAGAGAGGGAAAAAGAAAAATGCATCAATTTCATGAACTAGAAAATACTAAAAATGCAAACAGGGCTCTGTGTGCTCTCAGAGCAAACTATCACACTGAAATGAAATCCCCATGGCCCTTCAATCACCAACTGTTACTTACAGCAGACTCCTCTTTTCAAATATTTGTCTTTTCCTTTCTTCTGCCTTGTCTCCATTACCCCCAAAATGTAAAGAGGTCCAATACTAGTTGCTTGATTTAGAACACATACCCCTCACTTTTTGAGTCTCAGTTGCCTTCACTGTAAAATATTGAGAACCGGCCTGACCTCACAGGGTGGCTCTGAGTTAACTGACCTGATGGGAGCACCTGGCACTGATCTTGTTTCCATAAGCAACACGCAAAATAGGTTTCTCCTTTTTATAACAAAAACAATCGTTGAGTACTTGCTCATCTTGTTAGGTAGCTTTGTAGTCTTGCATATGTCATTTAACTTAGCTGAACCTTCATTGTTGTCTTCAAGAATAAATATAAGGAAGTGAAAGAATTTATCATTCTGACAACCAGAATTTCTATTAGGAAGGGGACTGTGTTTGTATGGGGAAAAAACACCATGATAAACTCTGGTGGTAGCTGATTGACACCACCAGACAAAAGGGACAACGTGCTCCCTATGGGACAACTAAACTTGAAGTAGAGGAGAGAAAATAACTCACAGGAGAAGAGGCGAGGAGGGGCAAGAGAAGACAGTCTGAGAGGAAGTTACTAAAATTAACTGGGGTTAAAGGTTTGTGAATCTGTGTGGGAGGGGGTCTGGAGGGTTGGTAGGTAGCTGAGGTCATTGTGAAAAGCAAGGTTTCCACTTCAAGTTGTTCACACTGCTCTTATGTAAAACCTTCTCTGTTTTACCTCTATATCTTAAGGACAGTCTAACAGAGACATTTTAGTGGTTTGATTGCAGGGGATTTGAAGAGCCTGAGTTCCAAGTGTAGGTCAACAAAGATGACCCAGGACAGAGCAGGTAGCCAGATGCTAAGATGGTCATGAAAACAGAACCTTAGCCCGGCTCGGTGGCTCAGCCTGTAATCCCGCGCCTTTGGGAGGCTGAGGTGAGTGGATTGCCTGAGCCCGCGGGTTCGAGACCCTCCTGGGCAACTTGGTGAGACCTCATCTCTACAATAAATCAAAAAATTAGCCGGGCGTGGTAGCGCGCGCCTGTAGTTCCAGCTGCTTGGAAGGCTGAGGCGGAAGGATCGCTGGAGCCCAGCAGGTCGACGCTGCGGTGACCGGGAGCAGGCACTACTCTCCAGTCTGGGCGACAGAGTGAGACTCCAACTCAAAAAAAAAAAAAAAAAAAAAAAGAAAAGAAAACAGAACCTTGAGTGTCTCCAGGGAAGCCTTGGCTGTCCACAGGCTCAGGTAGGTGGTGAGGGAAGTTAGATTCATGTTAATCCAGACTTGAATAGGCAAACAAGATTTCAGCTGAGAGTGCTGTTTCCCAAGGTAAATCTTGTTAATTTAGTAGGTAGATGACCTAACATCTATATCACACTACGTAATCCTTAGATGATACTCTCTCTCTTGTTCATTCCCTCCCTCTATCTTTTATATCTTATGGGTTTTATATCTTATCTTTAATAAAAATATGTAGTTTTTACTTTGGAGTGCATATTTCTACCCTGTAGTTCAGCCCACATTATTTTGAAGGGGAAATATTGGTTAGCCTGTTTCTACTGCAGTGTCTTTTAATCTCCAGAAAGCTTATATATATATATTTTTTTCCTTTTAAACCATATCATCCCAGTGAATATTCATCTATTTAAAAGTGATTCATTATCACTTTTCATTTTTACTATCCACTGTCTTATTGTTCATTACTATCCAGAGACTGGTTTCTCATTTTTGTCCTTGGATCTGCAGTTTTTATTTCCTCTGTAGACTACTTTTCACATCTCCTTTTACAGTTTCTGTGTTTCTCTATAACCATCCCTCTGTGTTCTGTGATCATGCTGAGTGGCAGTCACTAAATTATTGGTTATTTGCTGCAGCTTCCCTGCTGCATTGATGATTGTGGGCCCTATAATCTGCTCACTCTTTTCAGTGAGCCGTATATTGGGAAGGATATATGGGTATCAACACTCAGGGATCTCAAAATTTGAGGGAGGTTACTCAGACTAGTGTCTTTGACTGATTTAGAGATCAACTTCCTGTTTATTATCAATGATTATCTGTGTTTTTTTTTCTTTCCAACTTCTTTGCCTTTCTGTCTCTAGTTCTACATAATCACATTGCTCAGTTTCCTGTGTCACTGCAATGCTGTTCCTCCATTTCTATTGTTATTCTTCACTATAAATACCTGGATTTAGGTCTTCTGCAACTCTCTCTCTCTCTCTCTCTCTCTCTCTCTCTTTTTTTAAATAAACTCATTTGGTTAATTCCCACGTCACCCTAGAATTCCTCATGGACTCTTCCCTAAAATACTCACCCTGGCCAGATTCTCCCCTACTGGCCCCCACTTTTGTTTCCCTTCTGAATCTAAGTAGCAGAGAGTTGATTAATGGTAATCCCTCAACTCAGGTTCATTATCAATTATTATCATTGGTTCATAAAAGTTCCCTCCCTTATTTTATATATTTTTGTTTTTTTCTTTTTTCACAATCTTTTATTCCCATTAGTTTGCTTGTGCTCATACAGTAATATCTGCAATAATGTTTATTTTGCAATTGTGAATTATGTCAATGTCATTGATAGAAAAAACAATTTGAACATAAAGGAAATTTTGTGTTATATGTAATTCTGTCCAGAAGACATACTAGATGAATACAGAAAACTGCACCCTACTGATTGAAGCTCCTAGGACATATACGCAAAGCGTATACACCCACACACTCCTCAAATGTCTACTAGCTACCTCAATTCACTGTGTGTATTATGAGCTGTACTCAGTCACATCCAGCACTACCTAATGTAAAGTGTAAATAATTCTTCCACAATACCTGAAATGCATTCATTACTTTTTCCCTCTTGTTGCTTTGTTAATAATATTTGTTTATATAGCTCTCTAAGAGATCCTGAGCTACTTGAGGGTAGGACATTTGTCGTATTCATTTTCATTTTTCCCACATTTAGTAGGCTCTCAACAACTCTCCCTTGAGTGATTTAATAAATGAGCCAAAATTAATAAATCAAATGTTATTTTGTATCAAGTGCCCTTAAGTAATCAAAGTTTGCAATGCCCAATATATAGTCACAATTTAAAACTCTTTATTAACATAGAACAAAAAATAAGATTAGATAATTTTTAATTAAAAAGCTGTATCTTAAAACCAATTCACAAAGAAGATTGCCCGATTATTGCTTTTTTTTTTCCCTTAGAAAATGATGTCTTATTAATTAGCCTCTCTGGTCTATAACCCTTTTCTATAGTACTGCATATCAGTAATGCTGGGATTTGTGAGAATAAAATATAATTGATAATGATTTCAGCAGTTAATTCTCACATCATTCTCAAGTGAATTCCAGTTGACTCAATTTGTCCTTTTTTTTCCTCAGGATCTCTGAGATAATTTTATCAAATACTTGGAAGGATTATGGCTGTGTAGTATATACTACTCTAGGGGTGTGTGTGTGTGTGTGTGTATGTGTACTACTCTAGGGGTGTGTGTGTGTGTGTGTGTGTGTGTGTGTGTGTGTGTGTGTGTGTGTGTGTGGTGGCGAGGGGAATGCTGAAACCAGGACTAAAAGTCTTGCATTCAAAATTTCTTTAACTCTAGGAAAATCAGACGGTCATCTTAGGAGTTAGACTTCTTCGTTTATTGCAGCTTCTTAAGCAGGCATTCAAGACTTTCTATGATCTACCTGTGACACTTTTTTCTGTCTTATTTTTATCAACTTCTCTTGCAATCTAGTTTCTATGCAAACTGAACTATAGCCTGCTCTTTATAGTGATTTCCTTGCCTACCATGGTACAAGTCCAAATTCTACCTTCTTGATTCAAATGCTATTTCTTTCACCACATGTGTTCTTCTACCTATAGGTTCTCCTTCATGTGAGTCTGGTTTTTGATACTGATCCTTTTTTGCTTTGAGTTAAAGTGTCTTACACATGCATCCCATCCCTTTGTCTCAAAAAAGAAAACATGTTAAATGCACCACTGCAAAACATAGTTCAGACTCTGCTCATAGTAGCGTTTTATCCTTTATTTTACCTGTATGTAAGTGCCCATATTTCTTTGTAAGCTTTCAATACCAATTATCCATCCTATCATATTTATCTTCCAATATCTCATGGATGACAAATGCTTTCAATAATCATAATTATCAGATGTGTCTTAAGTTCTATATAACTGAGACAGATAATATAGTATAACTAGACAAGTAAATGTTTTTGACTTTGTCAGCTATACTGAGTTAAAATACTCATTAGTCCTTGTAGTGTAAAACTAGTCATAGACAATACATAAGCCAAGGAAGTGGCTTTGTTGCAATAAATGTTTTATTTGCAAGAAGCAGGCTGTGGGACAGATTTGGCCTATAGGCCACAGTAGGTTGACTTCTGATATGTATTAAGTACTTAATAAATGGGAATCAGTACTATCAGAACCTAACCCATCTCTCCTTGCCAAGTGTTTTGATTTTGTAATCTTGGTGCAAATTAAGCTCCACTTAATCTAACATTTGCCAAACATATATTGTAGGTTTAATTTATGTTTTTTTCCATAATTTCTTCCACACAAGTAGTACAAGAAAATTACATGGCACAATATACTGACTCTACTCCTGGCAGAGATAAGATGCTAGTGTTTGAGAATTTTTTTTTTTTATTTAGTTGGCTTCTCACTCTGTCACCCAGGCTGGAGTGCAGTGGCATGCTCACAGTCACTGCAGCCTTGACCTGCTGAGCTCACATGTTCCTTCCGCCTCAGCCTTCCTAGTTGTTGGAACCACAGGCACACACCACCACACTCAGCTATTTTTTTTTTAATTGTAGAGATGAGGTCTCGCCAACTTGCTCAGTCTGGTCTTGAACCGTGGGCTCAGGCAATCCTCTCACCTCAGCCTCCCAAAGTGCCAGGAAAATAGGTGTGAGCCACTGCGCCTGCCATTAAAAAAATTTTTTTTAGTGTTGTAGTCTCACTCTGTCGCCCAGGCTGGAGTGCAGTGGCACACTCACGGCCACCCCAGCATTGACCTGCTGGACTCCTGCAATTCTTCTACTTCAGGTTTCCAAGTAGCTAGAACTACAGGCACGTGCTACCACATCCAGCTAGTTTTTTATTTCTTGTAGAGATGAGATCTCACCAATTTGCCCGGGCTGGTTTTGAACCCTCGGGCTCAGGCAATCTGTTTGTCTCGGTCTCCCAAAGTGCTGGGATTACAGGCTAAACCACCGAGCCTGGCTTGAGAATTTTCATACCTGATTATTTCCTGCTCAGTAGTAATCACTGACGCCCCCAATCTTATAACTTCTGCTCTACTTGTTAACTAAAATAATTGTGATCTAGTCATGAAGCATGTTAGTATCTCCGAGAGGGTCTGGAAGTCCCCATAAACTCAGTGTCCTGGAGTGAACCCTGGGTACCCATGTCTCTCAAGAAAAACCTTTCAATCAAATATACTATTTTTTCCAAATTTGCTATCTTTGTGTTTGGATTATCTCCATAACTTGCCAGAGAACTTTAGTGATTCCTATAATCCAATTGGCTTCAATTTTGGCTGCAAGTTAGAGTCACCTGCACAGATTTGAAAAAGGAATTTTTCTTAGATCAACCTCAAAAACAATGACCATAAAAAAAAAATTAGAATTCAGGAAAATTTAAGATGTCTCTCATTCAAAGATATCATGAAGAAAATGAATTATAAAGCCACAGACAGGTAGAAAAAGTTCACAAAACATACAAAGGGAACCTCCCTCCAAAAAAATTGATTTAAAAAATTGTGTATTTATTCTTGCACGTTTAAATTTCAGTCACCTTCAAAGTACTGTCTGATTGATGCAGTAGACCTATTGAGACACTTTTTCTACTGCTCAAAACAGTTTTTAAACTTGTCAATTTTGATGCTTTGTAGTGCTTCTGCTGTTTTTTGTTTCACCTTTTCCACATTAGCAAAACGTTTCCCTTTGAGGACTATTTTTATCTGGAGAAACAAAAACATTTGCTTGGGCTGATATCAGGTTAATAAGGACAGTAGGACATGGAGGTCTTGTTGTTTTTGGTCAAAAACTGCTGAATACTCAGTGCAGTGTGGGCAAGTGCCCTCATAAATCACCCATTATGAAATGGGAAAACTCATAGAAAGAATCTACAAAAAAGTTCACTGAAGTCAAACGCTGAAGTCCTCTCACAACAACACTAGACTTTTGCTAATACTGATGGGTTCCTTGAACACTTACCTAGCAGAGCAAGCAATGACTTCCCCTCCAAAAAATAATTCTGTTTTTTGGGGTTCCCCTCCCTTGTACATCTGACAAAAACTGGTATTCAGGATATGTAAAAAAAATTTTTTTAATTAAAAATTTGTTATAACTTAATAGTAAAAAGATAAGCAACCCAATAAAGAAGTGAGAAAACAATTCACAAGTAGTTTCACAAAAGAAAATATATAAATGGTCAATAAGTATATTAAAAAGTGTCAATATCATGTGTCATCACAATGAGATATCTATATACATCTTTCAGAATATCTGTAATTAAAAAGATTGAAAACATCAAAGGTTGATGAGGTTGTGGAACAATTAAAATTATCCCATAAAATTATAGGTGAGGATGCAAAATGGTGAAACCCTTTACACAAAAAAAGCTAGGTAGTTTCTTATAAAACCAAACAAAAAACTGTCCTGTGATGGCTATTCCATCCCTTGAAAAATGGAAATCTGATCACAAATAGAGTTGTGTAAAAATGCTCCTAGTAGGTTTAGATGTAATGGTCAAATACTGGAAACAACCGAGATTTCCATTAATAGAAAAATAGACAAATTCTCCTTTTATGTAATAGAATACTACTTGGAAAAAAAAAAAGAAAAAAGTACTATCATAAGCAACAACATGGATAAGCTTCAAAAATATTATGAAAAGTGAAAGACATTTTATACAAAAGATTACATACTATTTGATCCCATTTGTATGAAATTTTCAAAAAGGCAACAACTAATCTGAGGCAGGAGTGTGGGGTTGGCTGTGGAGATAGAATAATGATCGCCTCTGGGAAGTAGGGGTAAGGAATTGACTTGAAGGGGGAAAGAAAACTTTCTGAAGTCATGGTAATGCTCTATGTCTTGCTATAGATTTGGATTGCAAAGGAATATCTATTTGTTAAAACTCAGAAAATGGATACTTAAGATTTGTGTATTTCAGCATGTAAATTTTACATCAAATGGGGAAAAAACTTGTAAATGATATTGAATACTTGTTAATAATATTCAAGCTGACTCCTTAAGGTGATCCTTTAGGGGGTATGCTAATGTCTGTGATTTACATTAAAATGTACCAAAAGATAGACTAGATGGATGAAGAGATGGATAGATCAGTGATAAAGTACAGTAAACTTTTAAATGTAGAATCTAGATGTGAAATAAATATATGAATGCTCAATCTAAAAGTCTTCCAATTGTGCTGTTTGTTTAATATTTTGCATAATAAAATGATTTCACCCCAAGGATTGTGATTTAATTGGTTTGGGGATAGAATCCAGACATCTTTTTTTTCCTCTCTCTCTTTTTTTAAGATTTTCAAATTATTCTAATGTGTATTCAGATTTAAGAATCACTGCTACAACATTTTCTAGCTCTATCCCAGGGAATATGAACAATTTTCTGCAATACTCACTCAGAGTTTAGAGAATTCTTCTGTACACTTGACAAATCATTTACAAACACAAATTTGCCACGTTTGTGGGCCGTACCACCCTGCCTAATGCATAGCATTATACCACTTATTACTAGTGACCAATGAATTAAACTCAAATTAAGTAAACCCACTGATTTCTTCTTAGAAATCAACACCATTGCTGGACCACCCCATTTTGCCTTTTTAAAAAATTCACATTTCAGCCTCTTTTCTTCTGCTTGTTGCAATGAGTCCCCTGACTGACAGCAATTTTTGCTTTAGTTATAGAAAACAAAATTAAAGCATCAGGCTATAAGATCAGATAAGAATATATACAGGTATTTTCTTACTTATCTGTGTCTAAATTGTTCCTCAAAGAAAGTGCATTTTTAAAATCTCATAAAAGATTTTAAAATGATGAACTTTCATTATCACAATAATTGAAATAAGTAAGATTTTGGTTAAGATATTATGCCTGGACCCTGCAAAGCAGGCTTTTTTATTTTTTAATTTTCTGTAAAATGGAATAGAAAACAAAAGACCCTCAATGAATTGTTTGTAGATAAGAAACAGAGTGTGATGGCTTATTTAGGTTATCAACTTGATTGGGTTATGATATCCAGACATTTGGTCAAATATTATTCTAGGTATGTCTGTGAGGATTACTCTAGGTAAGATTAACATTTCAATAGACAGACTAAGTGAAACAGATTTTTCTCCCTAAAGTGAATAGAACTAATCCAATCTATTGAAAGCCAGAATAGAACAAAAATGCTAAGTAAGTGGGAACTCCTCTTGCCTGACTGCTTGAGCTGGACTATGGGTCTTTTCCTGCATTTGGGCTAGAAGTAAACATTGGCTTTTCCTAGGTCTGGACCTTCTGGCCTTCAGACTAGAACTTACACCATTGGCTCTTCTAGATCTCTAACTTGTCAGTTGCAGATCTTGGAACTTTTCAGCCTCCATGGTTGTGTGAGTCAGTTTTTTAATGAAAAAATCTTACAATAAATGTCTTTCCATATCTTATTATTTATGGTTCTCTGAAAATCCTGATGAATATATTGAATAACAGTTCTCTGCTACAAAACAAAGAAAAGAAAATCACATGTTCAGCTGAAAAAAATTATACACACACACACACACACACACACACACACACACACACATAGAAATATGCACCTCTGCACTTAATTGGGTTTCTGTTCTCCAAATTTGACTATGAGCTCTTCATATACAAGCTATTTTCTATGTGTCTTTGCTTTCCAATTGTCAAAACAGACCTGGCACATGGAAGATTCTCAGTCAGCAGTTGAGACTAATAGAAAAGTAATTTAATCAGAAATTCCTGTGTTCTTATAATACTATCAGCTCATGAGCATCTGTGTAACTGTAAATTTTCTATAATGTCACTATAATTGAGAAAATTGAAGTTTATAGAGATAAAATAGCTTGCCGAATGTGGCACAGTTGAAAAGTTGCAGAGCAGATATTCTAGCCCAGGTCTTTCTAACTCCAAAGACTGCATTCTTTCTATGTCATTATTCCATCTACAACAGGGCTCAACAGAAGCAAGAATCTGTAAGCCTATCCTTCACGTGTCACAGATCAGTAAGAATTCCTTCCCTTCTCTCAAAAGCTTGAACAGAGTTCATTACCATCATGTAGAGTACATAATATTACCCATAAATTTTTCCTTATTTTTTATTTGCCTGGCAAGCAAGGACCAGACACTCCCCTTTACCCTCTTGTATAAAGCATCAGATGATTCTAATGCTTGAGTGGAAGGAATCTGTCCTGGGTGTTGTTCATCATTTTCCTTTAAAAGAAGGATTTGTGCAAGGCACACTACAGAATTGTATAAATCACACTCACACTATTGCTGCCATATTTAGTCTGATGAGAGAGAGAGAGAAAAGTAAACCTCTGACAAACTATCAGAACCAATGGCTTCTTTTTCTCTGACATGTCAGCCTGCCTTTACTGCCAACTATCATGGTATTATTTATCTTTGTTAGCAACACACTGGTTAAACAAGAATGAGGTACAGAAAAGGGACTGCCAGGTGAATTATCAATATTTCAGAAAGCTGTAAATACTTTCTTGGGACCATTTATGTATTTCATTGTGATGCTTTCAGGTTGCCTTATCCTATGCTGTTTTGTCAGGAGTGGAAGCTCCACAGAGCTTGCAGGTTCCTAGAACTTAGTGTACATCAACAATCAGTGTTTTCAAATATATATACTAGATGGTAGCCTAGTAGATTTTCTTCATATGTGACAGGTTAAACTATACCTTGGGGGAAAAAAAGAGTGATACATAGAGTTTGTTATTGTATAAATCGTCAGATGATTCTAAAGCTTGAGAGGGAACTGAGGATGGATATAATTTGTCTTATCAAAGCCTATAGTCTAGTGAGACATTTGAAAGAGATGACTACCAATGAATGTGACATCTAACCAGAGATGTAAGGGATGTGTAGCAGTCAGTCAGGTTGGTAAATAGTTCAAGATAGGGTATTGTTTAGGAGAAAGTTTTTTGCAGGCAGAAGAAAGAATCTGTGGTAAATATACAGTGACTGGATCATGGAGTGCAGACTAGAGTTGAGGGCATAGTCAGAAGAAAAGGAACAGATGACAGATGAGGCTGGATAGAAAGGATGGAACTGGCTTTTCAGGACCATATAAATCATCTGGAGGCATTTGGACATAATGAAAGTGTAATGAGGAATCTCACTGAGAACTGTATGTTCTCACTGATAAGTGGGAGTTAAACCCTAGGCACACATGGGCATAAGGATGGGAACATCAGACACTTGGGACTCCTAAAAGGAGGAGAGAGGGAGTAGGGAAGGTCTGAAAAACTAGTCATTGGTACCATGCTCACCATTTTGGTAATGGGCTCAACAGAAGCCCAAACTTCACCACCACACAATATCCATGTAACAAACAATTCATTAGGGAAATTGTATGATTGGATTGAAAAGACAGCAGAAAGTCAGTAATATCAACCATGAGTCTGCTATATGGATCCAGCTGAGACTCTGAAGAGTGGCAGAGAGCTAGAAAAATACTGAAAGATCCCTGAGAATTTTGGGGAAATATATTTGTAGTAGATTTGAAATGATGACAGGAGAAGTCAGAGTCAAGAATGGTGTACCTATTTCTGTCTTTAAGCAGTTGGAAATATAATAACAGTAACCATAAGAAAAATATCAAGCCTTTGCTTAAAGGTTGCATGGAAATCCTAGAGTTAAAACATGCATTTCGAATACCAGGAACAGAACAGTAAATTTCCATTGTTTTATGGGATCTTTGAACATTAGAAAACTTTATTCAACATATTACTAAAATTAGCCAGGCACAGTAGCTCATGCCTGTAATCCCAGAACTTTGGGAGGCAGATATGAGAGGATTGCCTGAGTCCGTGGTTCAAGACTAGCCTGGGCAACTTGGCAAGACGTCATCTCTACAATAAATTTAAAAAAATGAGCCAGGTGTGGTGGTTTGTGATTATAACTCCACCTGCTTGGAAGGCTGAGGTAGAAGGATTGTCTGAGCCCTGTAAGTCGAGGCTATGGTGGCCGTGAGCGTACCACTGCACTCCTGCCTGGGCGACAGAGTGAGACTCCAACTAAAAAAAAAAAAAAAGTATTGCTAAAATTTAATATCCACTAGAAACATCTCAAATAACTCTTTACTTTCATGTTTTCCACTAGTTCAAGAAACCACAAACCTAATCAAGATCTACCTTCCCTCTACCTGAGTCAGAATGAATCTTCCTCCATTACAGCATAGTGCATTGTTTCTGCCTTTATTGTAACATTTACTATAACTTTTCTTATTGCAAATAAATCAGTGTTGTTCCTCTCTCCCAGTTCACATTGTGGTTGAGGTCTTGGACTCCACAGCTAGATGCCTTACATTTAGATCCCTTCAATTAACTCTCTGAGTGATCTTGTATCAGTCATCTAACCTTTTTGAGTCTCAATTTCTATGTCTATCAAATAAGAATAATTCCAGAACTGATAACATAGTATTAATATGAGGATTAATGAGTAACATCCATAAGGGAGTTAGGACAATATTTTCTATTAGTATCATGAGTTCTTAGAGGGAATACACTTTGTCCCTCTGTGTTTCCCAGAATGCACAGAACAGTGATTACAGCTAATAAGCATCCAAAGCACGACTGCTAAAAGTATTATATTTAAGTATTTATGTGCTGCCAATAAAGGTTGGTCTAAATAAAATTCTTAACACTATGACAGTATAGCTCTTCTTGTGAAGGTATACTTGCCAATAAGCTAGCTTTGTTTTCTTACAATGTCTAAACCAAATAATTAATGATATGTAAACCCACTCTAATGTGTATCACCATTCACAGAAAATAGTTATTAGAAGGGTGAAACCTTTTATGGTGCAAAATACAAATAATTATAAAGTGGGAAAAGGACACTAGACAATTATCAAGAGATACAACACGCATATGAAAAAATGCTCAGCATCACTAATCATCAGAGAAATGTAAATCCAAAGCACAATAAGATATCATCTCACACCAGTCAGAATGGCTGTGGAGGAGGAGGAGGAGGAGGAGAAAGGAGGAGGAGGGGGAGAGAGGAGGGGGAGGAGGAGGAGGGGGAGAGGGAGGAGGGGAGAGGGAGGGGGGAGGGGGGGAGAGTAGGAGGAGGAGAAGAAGAGAGGAGGAGGAGGAGGAGGAGGGGAGGAAGAGGAAGAGGAAGAAGAGGAGGAAGAAGAAGAAGAGAAGAAGGAGGAGGAGGAGGAGGAGGAGGAGAGGAGGAGGAGAAGAAAAGGTGCTGGTGAGGTTACAGAGAAAAGGGAACATGTTGACAGAAATGTTCAGTCCCTGTGGAAAGCAGTTTGGTGATTTCTCAAAGAACTAAAAGATAGGCCATTCAACCTAGCAATCCCATTACTAGGTATATATTCCCAAATGAGCACAAATCACTCTACCAAAAGACATCTGCACTCATATGTTTATTGCAGCACTCTCCACAATAGCAAAAACATGGAACCAATGCAGGTGCCCATCAATGGTAGACTGGACTTTAAAAAATGTACATATGCACTATGGAATTCTATGTAGCCATAAAGAAGAATGAGATCATGTCCTTTTCAGCAGTATGGAGGCATCATGAGATCATTATTTTAAGCAAATTAACACAGAAACAGAAACCTGAATACTGCATGTTCTCACTGATACGTGGTATCTAACCACTGGGCACCCATGGGCATAAGGATGGGAACAACAGACACTGGGGACTCCTAAAGGGAGGAGAGAGGGAGTGGGGAAAGGACTGAAAAACTACCCATTGGGTACTGTGCTCACCAACTGGGTGATGGGCCCAGTAGAAGCCAAACCTCACCACAACATGATACCCATGTAACAAACTTGAACACATACCCCTGAATCTAAAATAAAATAGAAATGTTCAAAAAGGAAAATATAAAAATTGTAATAATTAGTATTATAAGTAATTGATTTGTTTCTGTAAGGTTAGATTTATATTCATTGATTATTCTTAAGAATCACATATTGATAAATGGAAATCAAGAATATGAGATAAATTTTCTGAGTTTATGCAATCATGTTAAATTAGATAGAATTGAAAAACTTGGTCTCTTTCAATTGCTTACCCTTGCTTAAAGTGTTGTGAGCATAGGTGTAGCAGGTTTGCTAGTCATTTTGCAGGAACATTGAAGAATACATCTTGAGGTTTCTGGACAGACTCGGTTCAAATTCTAGATAATCTATTACTTGACTGTGTATACCTGACTAAATTTGCATACCCACCAGGAATTAATAAACCTACATGCCCACTGGCCCCTCTTGCGGAAAAGAGCACATCAGCTGCCATGATGCCATAGCAGCACCTCTTCTAACACTTCAACAATCTTAGTCTCCTAGATGGTAAGGTCAGGCTTTGGCAGGATGTCAGCATGTCTGCCCCCAGAAACTCTGGAATCCAGGTGGGAGCTGACAAGGTCCATGACGGCTCTGGCTTTCCCATCCATTCAAAGTCCAGGTGTAGTTCTATGCCTGGAGGATTCTCCAGGGTCTGCTGTGTAATATACCAAGATGAACTAGGGAATTAACCTCCTGCAAGATGACTTAGGTCAACCAGAGAAAGCAAGAACAGAATGAACCAGCAGATAAGTCCCCTTCCTCTCCTTTTCTCTCAGTCGTGGTTGATTTGCAAGTTCTCTCTGAAAGTTACACATTCAGCACAACTGAACAGCTGACTGTGCTGTCCTGTCTACCTGTGGTCTGCTTGGTATCGCACTACTTCATGATTTATTGTCTTGTCTCACCTCTCATTCTTGCTGCCCTGGGGTTGCATGTTGCCCAACACTCTAAGCTTGTAGGCTTTCCCTTAATTTACAGAAAACCCAAACTAAGGCACTGTATAACTTGGGATAAAATACTGACTCCTTCTGGGTCTTTGTTTACTGATCTTTAAAATGGGTACTATAGTAGACCCTACATCATAGGGATTTGGGGATAAAATCAGATAATACATATAAAACACTTAGAAGTATTTGTAGCACATAACAAATACTTATTGATAGTAGCTTTTTAATTGACTGTGCAATGTGAATATGGCAAATGACTAATGAAACCATAACATGAAATGAATGGATTAAATTAGTTTAGCTCAAGACTATCTTCACAGTCTTCCTGTGACCATGGCTCTCAAATTGTTTTAGGTTCTCACCATCTTGACAATAAAATACACAATCTTTGGTGTGACACTAATTAAATTCTGGCAACCATTCACTTCTCCAGTCTCATCTTCTATCACTGACCTTCATTAACAAGGCATTATCTCTGTCAAAAGCTTGCTTGCACTGATAAAGGACTTTGACAAAGTCTCAGAGTACAAAATAAATGTGCAAAAGACAATTGCATTCCTGTACATCAACAGCAAGCAGGTAGAGACCCAAATAAAAAGCACAATCCCATTCACAATAGACACACAAAAAATGAAATACCTTGGCATCTTCCTAATGAGAGAAGTGAAAGATGTTTACAATGAGAATTACAAAACACTGCTCAAAGAAATCCAAGACGATACAAACAAATGGAAAAATGCTCATGGATAGGAAGTCAACATCATTAATATGTCCATCCTACCAAAGGCAATCTACAGATTCAACACAATACCCGTTAAGTTACCAACATCATTCTTCTCAGACTTGGAAATGACAATACAGAAATTTATATGGAAACATAAACGACCACAAATAGACATAACAATCTTTGACAAAAGAAACAAAGCAGGATGTATCACACTTCCAGACTTCAAACTTTACTATAAGGCTACAGTAATCAAAACAGTCTGGTATTGGTACAGAAACAGGCACATGGACCCATGAAACAGGATAGAGATTCCGGAAGCAAAGCCTCAATTCCTCAACCAACTCATCTTTGACAAAGCCTCCAACAACAACAACTCCCGAATAGGAGAACCTATTCAGTAAATGGTGCTGGGAAAACTGACTGATCACATGCAGAAGATTGAAACAGGACCCCTACCTATCACCATACGCAAAAATTAACTCTAAATGGATCAAAGACCTAAACATAAAACCTCAAACTATAAGAATCTTAGAAAACGCAGGAGACACCATTATGGAAATTGGAACTGGGAATCAATTCCTATTCAGAACCCTAAAGGCCAATACCTTAAAAAATAAGATAGACAAGTGCGACCTCATCAAATTAATAAGCTTCGGCAAAGCAAAAGAAACCATCAAGAGAGCAGGGAGACAGCCCACCGAATGGGAAATAATATTTGCCAACTGTATATCTGACAAAGGCCTATCATGTAGGATCTACATGGAACTCAAACACACTGAAGGAAAAAAAGCAAACAGCCCCTTTAAAAAGTGGGCAAAAGACATGAATAGACACTTCTCAGAAGAAGATATACGGGCAACCAACAGACGCATGAGAAAGTGCTCAGCCTCACTAATCATCAGGGAAATGCAAATTAAAACCACATTGATATACCACCAAACTCCTGTAAGAATGGCCATCATTAACAAAACAAACAGCAACAGATGCTGGTGAGGATGTGGAGAAAAGGAACGCTTCTACACTGCTAGTGGGAATATTCACAAACTTGTATAACCTCTTTGGAAAACAGTGTGGTGATTTCTGAAAGAACTAGAGATTGACCTTCCATATGACCTAGCAATTCCTTTATAGGGAATGTACCCAGAGGAATTCAAATTATTCTACAAAAAAAGATACCTGCACACATATGTTTGTTGCAGCTCTATTCACAATAGCAAAAACATGGAACCAACCATGTTCCCCATCGAAGTGGGACTGCATTAAAATTATGTGGTACATATACACAATGAAATATTATGCAGACACAAAGAAGAACAAATATATGGACTTTGCAGCAACCTGGCTGGATTTGGAGTCGATCATACTCAGTGATTTATCACAGAAACAAAGAACATAGTTCCATATGTTCTCACTCATAAGAGGACCTTGAACAATTATAAAACTAAAAGAAAGCGATTGGCAGTAGTGGGAAACTGTCAAGGGGAGGATGGGATTGGCAGTTGAGGGAAATTGCTAGGGGAGGGAGGGGCATACCTCATCAAAAAGGGTACTGATCATGCAAGTGGGTCTTGAACCCGCAGGCGCAGGCAATCCACTCACCTCAGCCTCCCAAGTCACAGGATTACAGGCTGAGCCATCAAGCCCGGCTTGTTGTGTTTTTTATTTTGAGTTTATTTATGATTTATTTATTTTGAATCAGCTTCTCACTCTGTTTCCCAGGCTGGAGAGCAGTGATGTTATCATGGCTCACTGTAGTCTCAACTTCTTGGGCTCACACAATTCTTCTGCCTCAGCCTTCTTAGTAGCTGGGACTATAGGCATGTGCCACCACGCAAGCTAATTTTTTTGATTTTTTTTTTTTTTTTGTAGAGACAGGAGATCTAACTATATTAAGCAGGTCTTGAACTTCAGGCCTCAAGCAATCCTGCCATCTCAGCCACCCAAAGTGTTATGATGATAGGCGTGAGCCACCACACCCTGCTCTTATGTTTATTTTTTGTCAAGTAAATAGAATGTATTTTTTTCCACTTGTCCCTAGATTCTAAATCAAGGGCTGGCAAACCTTTTCTGCAAGCGTCCAGAAAGCAAATATTTTAGGCTTTGCAGACCATACAATCTCTGTTGCAACTATTCACTTCTGCTGTTGTAGTATAATAAAAGTAGTCATAAAAAATACATAAATGAATGAGTATGGCTGTGTTCCAATAGAACTTTTCCAAATGGTGCATGCTGGATTTGGCCTGTGGGCAGCAGTTTTCCAACCCTTGTCCTAAAGCACTACACTTGGGTCATTAACTGAAAGAAATTCTAGTTTGAAATCCCTGGATTAAACATTTTTATTTTGTTTCTTTATCATTTATCCCTGGACACTGATTGCTAGGATTGCAATTATAAGTGCTAATAATAGAAATGAATAATTATAATTATCTTTATTAAGAATTTTGTGTACTCAAAATGCGCATTCATGTCAGCCTTTACATGTCAGGTGCTCGGCAGCACTTGAAAGACAATAACCAGTATGAGCAGAAAGGTTCCTATGCAGTCCTTTTAAAACAGCCTCAAGAGAGCAAGATGCGGGCCTCCGGAGCTGACTCAGACTGACCTGCCTTTGCTGCTCTTGTTCCTGTGTGCTGCTACCTCATCTGACTTGTCCATGTTCTGAATCTAGATCCTGTTTCTAATACTCCTAATACCCTCCCTTTACCAACTTGGTATCCTTTATCCCAATATCTTATTACTACCTTGGTGTGACTGTTTCTCTAGCCATTGAGTTGTAGACATCCCAAAGACTTGTTCAGAAATATCTGCCCCCTGGCCAGTATTTGGTCATTTAGTAAACTGGATAACACCTCTCCTACCCTTTTTGGGTCCTTACTCCTTGCAGAGTAACTGAGTCCTGCATATGGGGCTCTATGGGGCTTGGCTGTTGTCCTAATCTAAAAACTTGGCAGAGTGTATTGTTTCCTATATCCAAAATATATTCAGGCCCCCTCACATATCTTGCTTCAAACTTCTGCGCTTGCTGTTTGTTTCCCCTTTCTGTGACACCCTTTCCTTGTTTGGATATTTGGCAGACTTCTATTAATCCTTCAAAATCTGGCATAGGCTACATTCTTCCTTTACTTTGTTTCCCTAGAAAGATCCCCGTTCCCAACCAATATCATGCCTGCACCCTGCACATTATTGCATATTATCCCTCTGACTGTAATATACTTGTGTACAATTTTGTTTTCCTTGTTAGACTCTGAGTTCACTGAAGGAAGGGAGCACATCTTATCCAGCTGTGCATCCTGAAAAACTGAATATACAAATGGACAATGGCCAGACATCTGACCCACAATCTGCAGCAACCAGCCCCAGGAAGTCACAAGACAACCTCTGCAGCAATTGGTCCAGAACAGTCAGCATTGGGTCAAGGACTACAGCTTTTCTTTCACCTCAAAGAAAATCAATGCACACCCCAAACCACTTACATGGAATTTCTAGCTTCTAGTTCATCCAACTCCAGCTTCCCCACACCAATAACCTTCAATCAAGGCAGACTGAAGTCTTTCCTTTTGTTCTTTATTAAGCTTTCCCATTCCTCTGCCTGCCTTTGAGTTTCTGATAAGCACAAGTGATGGTGGTTGATTCCCTGGCTATAGGGAAATAAATAAATGATGAAATAAATAAGTGACAAAATAATCTCTGCTTGTTTTCACTTAGATGTCTTCATTTATTTCTACAATCCCTAGCAATAAGCATTATTAGTGTTGTATATCTGTGTTCTATCTGCCTGCATTGAAAGGGAGAACATCAGGATAGGCAGTTTAGCTAAGTCTGGAAGTTCTGTGGAGAAGCTCCTCTCTAAAACTTTCAGTACACTTGGCCTAGAGGACTAACAGATCAGAAGTCCAGTAGGATGTTTCATGAACTAAACTGAAGAAGTGGGCCCACAGAAATGGACATGTAGACAAACAAGGGATAAGAAGTACAAAGAAGAGAGCTGTAAACTTATGAAGAAATCCTAAAGATCCCTGTATTTTTGTCACTATCATTGCTCCCTGATCTGCGAGGATAAGTCAACTTGAATATAAAAAGCCTAGAGTGGGGCAGAATCAATATTTTTTAAATAAAAGAAATGATAGATAAACCCTTAAACATAGAAATGATATGCAAAGTTGCACTTAGACTCATCTGGTTCCCTTTTCTTTTATTCTGCAAAACAAAGTGATTTCACTTTAAGTTCTCTGTAATATCTTTTATAAGACAATACCAAGGAAGCTTAATCTATTTTACACATGGACGGGCAACAGAGAAGACAGATCATGGTATGAGGAATAGGTATGCCTCTAGGAGCATTAGATCCAGCCATCAGTGCACACCAGTACACCTCTGATACCTAAATTAATCTCGCAGCAGTGGGAAAGCTTAGTCATGCAGGCTGTACTTCCTGCCAAAAGCAAAACCAACAAACTCGACACACATGCAGGAGGTTCCCTTCTAACCTTAAGAACCATTATCTTTGTCTGTCATAACAATGCCATAAGAATATTACCTTCCTCACACATGGCATTGAAAGACCTTAGTATTTTTCTCATTTCTATTGTGTAATTAAATATTAATTATATTTGTTTTGGCAGTATATCATATTAGTTTAGGCCTCTTAGGGAATGAGCTATATGATTGGAAAATCTGACTTCAAATTCTGGTTCTTGTCTTAAAATAAAGGGCATGTTAATTAACCTATCAAGCCTTTAGTTTCCTAATCGGTACAATAGGTATATTAATATAAATCTCTTGGAGGATATTGTGAAAATAAAATTAGATAATATGTGAAAAATATGTAGTACTGTATATGTTAAATAATAGCCATTCTTACTTTATTACTATGTATTCTATGCAAAAATGACTATATACAGAGTGTGGATGCATATGTAAGATTCATGCATACACATTCTAGGTATACATTAAATATATATGTGTGTGTGTGTGTATATATACATATGTAAATGTTTATATCAGGCTTTCAAATTTACAAAGGTTATGTCTTAAGATATTCATGAGTCCTCAAAGGTACCTACGCAGCCTATATAACCTATAATATGTAGTAAATTAAAATTTGACTAAGTCTATAGCAATATATTTAAAAACCATGATGCCATTAAGCAATAAAGATGTTGGTCAGGTAACTGGGCTTACTTACTAGCAATGTAACAGCTCTACACAGACAATTCATACTTCTGCTTCAGGGAAATGAAATCTATTACTGTTATCAGTGCTTTTCAAGGTCACTATCCAATGCCCAGAACTGTGATTATTGGATCCATGGACACTAATGATCCATGATCTATTTTATATTGCATGCATCTTTGCCTTCTTTTTCCTGAGATTCTGACAGCCTCACTACAGTGTCTCAAACTCTTTCTCTGAGAACTACTTCAGATGTCACCTCTGCCATAGAGACTTTTCTTCACTCTCTCTTCTGTGTTATCACAGTCTCTGGTTGTCCCTATGCAGGATAAATCACAGACTATTGAACTGAGTTTCCTGAAGACAAGGGATTCTATTTCTTGTGTCTTTATAGCAATAACACTTAGCACAGTGACAGCAGGGTGTTTTATTCATTTATTCAGCAAGTTGGTTTGGTGAAGGCTTATTAAATATCTCAGTATGCCAGGTACATGCTAGACACTTGAATTTCACCAGTAAATAAGGAAGACATGGTCGCTGCATTTTCCCAGTCAAGCCAGAAGCACAAGCAGGTAACTGTGGACATGCTAAGGGATGGGAAAGAGAAGTTTTAAGCTGAAGGGAAGGAAGGTTTTATGTTGCTAGGTGATGTTAGGGAGGAGTGCTCCAGTCCAGAGGGATAGCACTGAGACTAAATTATAGGGTCTAAGCCAAGGACTGAGCAAAGTTTAATAGGGCTAGAGTTTGGAAAGCCAGAGGGTTGGGAGTATAGAATAGACTTGGAGAAGTGGAATGTATCCAGTTTTTTCAGGGCCTTGTAGGTTATTTTACAAGTTTTAAGCATTAGAAAAAGGCATTGAGTGGTTTTAAAAAGAGAAGTGACATGATCAGATATGTAGTATAAAAAGACACCTGTGTGTTTTTTAGATTGGGCCTTGGGACAAAGGGTTTCTTGGGAGATCAGTTAGGAAACGAGCATCCAGGGGAGACGTGATGATGACTCAGGTCAAGAGTGTGTCAGAGGAGATGGAGAGGAAGAAGCAGGCTCAAGACATATTTAACAGGTAAAATGAGCACACCATTGTGCTCATTTGATACGGGGAGATTGTAAAAGGTGGGAATAGAGGATAAAACTTGACTTTAATTTGAGCAACTCTACACTGATGCGAGAATAAATCTGTAAACTCGGGTCAGACCTTGTCATTCCTATGATTGTAGCTCTCCAATGGCTCTCCAATGGCTCTCCTTGGCTTTAAGGAAAACATTCAGTTCCTTTGCATAGAAGATGGACCATAATCTGAACCCTGCCTTGACTTGATATTTTGATCTTTTTATTTCACCAAAGTCAAATTCTGTGCAGTTCTACAAACATGCTGCATTGATTGTATCTTTTTTATATCAGCTCATGATTTTTTTCTCTTTCCTAGTCTTTCACTTTTTCATATAAAGTTCTGAAAATTCCAGAAATCTTATGAAACTCATCTGGTATCATTGTTGTATAGGTTCTGTCAGCTTATTCCTTTCTCTCTTCTTTTCATACTTTAAGAAAGTGTATTTTTACATTTATTCAATTCAACTAGACTATTGTGATCATTGTTGTTGCTGGTTATATATTTTTAGCCTAGATATTTTAATACTTTAACCTCCACAGATCTGAAGATTTATTTTATTTTCTCCCGGCCTAGATGAAATTGGATGTTAAGTATAGAATACTGAAGCTAGAAAATGTTAAGTATAGAATACTGAAGCTAGAAAAGGAAACGTATCTTCCTTTTGGTTTAGAGAGCCAAAGTTGCAAACACATATACTGACATAGATTTTTTTCTTTCAAAATTCAAAAGTATTTTTATAGCCTGAGGTAATCAACCATAGAAACAGTAAAAAGGAGAAAGATAAAGATGAAAATGTATTAAATACTTGTCAGTATGCTACACCCCATTACTCAGATTATCTCATTTTTTCTTTAGAATGATCCTGTGAGGATACTTATAGTAGGTCTGTGCAATACTCAGTCTCTGCCTCTTGGAAACCCTAGGGATAAATGTAAGAAACTTCCTAGTGGTGCTCACAAGAAACTAAAAGACATTGTTCATTGTTTTCCCCAGTGCAGACCTCAAATGACTTTTTTTCCTTGTTTATATTTTATATTATAGGAAATGACATCATTAAGCTGGCACTTGATTTATGCTAGGTGAAGGCGAAACATTGTCAGAGATTAAATTAAATTGCTGTCCTGTCACAATAAAGATCTCATCTTTCATTGTAAAGACTCCAAGTTCTTCCTAAAGCATCAGGAAAATGCACACAATGACAATGTATGAAAGGACAACAGGAGAATCTTAGGATTCTTCCATACAAAACACAAATACTTCTTTGGAGTCAGTTCTCAATAACCTTTTGCATGCACAGTGATGAATGTTCAAGCCTACCTGTAGTAATATTTATCCATAATGTTTAGCATTTTTGTTTGATTGTTGGACTTGAGGAATCATTACATTATAATAAAATTTATTTGTCACTTATGGAAAATAATCTACCTTTCATGCACCCATTTTCTTCATCTACACTAGAGATAATAATACCAATTGGGCAGTATGGTTGAGAAGCTTGAATGAGTTTAGGAAAATAAAACTCTAGTATAATGCACAATATAATAACTTATTTTTATTTATTTTATGCTGGATTATTTGGCATCTGAACTTATAAAAAACAGGCTCTTGAAATGCACACATATGATAACTTACAGTATGCTAATTTTCACTGCACTTTGGAAGCCATTGGCTGCTAAACTGTGGCATTAACCTTTCTCAGGACTTGCTTGATTTATGCAGAAAGACCATCTGCAGCATAGGCCATATCTACAGTAAATTACTTCCTGTGTCGTGGATAAACCAGCTTAGTTTGGCTCAAATTCTAATAAAAAGTGTTTTTCTTTTCTTTCTTCTTTTTTTCCCCCTAAGTAAGCTTTCATGGAAAATTAGTAGTTGGAAAATATGACCAACAAAATCAGTTTATTATAAGTGCTTTATAGTGATATATTCTTTATTTGAAGAAAATAAAAGTGTCAAGAAAAATTATATGACACATACACCTTTCACTTCAAAATACATGAGAATTCTACATGGAGACATTAAAGGAAGATGCTAATTCACTCTAAAGAACAAAGGAAAACCTGAATAAAAGGACAATGGCCTTCAGGCTTAGTGATAAGAAGAGTTAACAGTGACCTTAATGTCAATTTGTTGGCCTATTTATTCTTTGAAGTTTTTACTTTTTCCTTTGTAGTTGGTTGGAAGCTGAATTATATCTATGCTGATGACTTTCAGATTTACAATTTCAATCAAACAATATGCCTTGAGTTTTAGACTAATTTCTATCTTTTTAAAAACTCCGCTTGAACATCACATAGTGTTGTCAAAAGTTTATATAGTACATTTCCCCCAAAGTCTCCTTGACCTCTATTTCATTTTTTTCTGCCTTTTAAAGATGTGGGGTAGCCGGGCTTGGTGGCTCAGCCTGTAATCCCGCGCCTTTGGGAGGCTGAGATGAGTGGATTGCCTGAGCCCGCGGGTTCGAGACCCACCTGGGCAGCGAGACCTCATCTCTACAATAAATCAAAAAAATCAGCTGGGCGTGGTGGCGCATGCCTGTAATTCCGGCTACTTGGAAGGCTGAGGCGGAAGGTTCGCCGGAGTCCAGCAGGTCGAGGCTGTGGTGGCCGGGAGCAGCCACTGCACTCCAGTCTGGGTGACAGAGTGAGACTCCAACTCAAAAAAAAAAAAGATGTGGGGGTACAGTTGAGGATTAGTTATACAAATGTTCATTATGCAGATACCCTTGTTGATGAGGTGTGCCCCTCCCTCCCCTGGCAGTTTCCTTCAACTGCCAATCCTGCCTCCCCCTTCCCTGGCAGTTTCCCACTACTGCCAATCCCTTTCCTATAGTTTTATGATAATTATTCAAGGTCCACTTATGAGTGAGAACATATGGTACACTGTTCTTTGCTTCTGTGATATCACTGAGAATGATCGACTCTAAATTCATCCAAGTTGCTGTGAAGCCCATAGGTTTGTCCTTCTTTATGGTTGCATAATATTCCATTGTGTATATGTACCACATTTTTTTAATCCAGTCCAGCTTTGATTGGCAGCATGGTTGGTTCCATGTATTTGCTATTGTGAACAGAGCTGCAACAAACATGCATAATTTTTTTCATAGAATGACTTGGGTTCCTCCAGGTATATTCCCAGTAGGATTCCTGGGTCATATGGAAGGTCAATTTCTAGTTCCTTCAGAGACCTATATTTCATTTAAAGTTACCACCAAAGCATATCTTTTTACTGACACTTTATTTCTTTCACCCAACCCTCCATATTCAGTCACTACTAAAGCACAGTTGACTGTTCTTCCTAAATATTCTCAAATCAATCCACTTATATAGGGCATCATTGCTGCTACTGTCTTCCAACATACCACCTCTTACTTTGACTATGGAAGCAATCTCTAACCTGCTCTCCCTGACTCCTGCTTGATTCACGCCGTTCTATTTTTCACATTTAAGGCAATGCTCTTTCTAGAGCCTAAATGCAAATCCTTCTATATCCTGCCCCCGTTTAAATCCCTTTCAGATGTTCAGAGGAGAAATTTCAAATTCTTCTACATGGATACATAATCTTGCCCCTGCCAGTCTTTTCAACCTCAGTTACTTCTTTCAGCAACCTCCTTAGTCCTCCAACATTGCCATTTTCCTGAACTGCCATATTAACTCTCCTATTCTTGCCTTTTCATTCACTCTTCCTTCTGTCTGAAGTACTCTTTGCAACTTTTATACCACTATCTCCCACTAATAGTCACATTTCAACTTGTCACATTTGAAATAACTGAGGCTATTTCTCTGGTGCCACCCACTGCCAAGTGGATTAAATGCCCTTCTTGTGTACTTTCATTGAAGTCTTGTATTTTTTCATAACATAAAATTCTTTTTTTTTTTAATGGTCTGTTTTCACTAGAGAAATGAAATTCTCCTGAGCACAGGGTGGACATAAAATATTCACCTCAGGGCCTAGCACAGTATTTGGAATACAAGATATGTTCAATGTGTTGAATGGATAAATGTGTGTAGAATCTGAAATTTAGTCCTTGACTTCACCAAGAAAATTGAAGCAATCGCAAGAGAATTTCTGCTTGTTACAACACTGTCTTTAAGCACCTACATGAATCTTTGCACCTATACTTGACCTTGCTTCAGCTGAGCACTAGGGCATTCACTCAAAAACTTTGCCACATGTTTTCTTCCCTCTTTCTCCTTTACCATTTGTTTTCCCTGTATACCGGATTGTTCCCAAGAGCAAACAAATAAAATTTCTCTCCCAAAACAAGCAAACACAACTCTTCTTCCCTTGATTACACTTTTTACTCTATTTACTGGCGAATTTTTCACCTTCTATTTCAATAAAATATTTTGAAGAAGCTATCTCTAATTCCTCATCCTCTATTTTTTATCCAATAGACTTCATTTGGTACATTTCATTACTCTTCTTCCATAAGAAATTTTCATTTCTAATCTTCCTCTGCCCTATTACTTCCTAGTTCCCTTTGCTGATTTTAATGCATCTAACTGAACTATAAAAGTAGGTGTGCCTTGCGTCTTACTCCTGAGACCTGGACACAAAGTATTAAAGTGTTTCCCATGTCAACAATCACCAAAATTATATTTCTAGATCAACAGCCTTTTTGTTTTTCTGAAATCCAGACTTGTATAGCCTATGCAGACTCATTATTTTCAACAGAATATCTAAAAGTTATCTCAATCTGCGTGTGTCCATAGGAGAACTTCTGCATTGTTAAAAATATATTACACACATAATCTTATGTGTCTTAAGTAATAGAAACTCCATCCATCCAGGTTCTGAGGCTGAAATATCTGGAGTTATTCTTAAGGGTTCTCTACCACCAAACAAACAAAGATGCTTTTGGATCTTTCTCCAACACATATACTCTTACCACTTTTTACTGTTTCTGTTGCTAGCAACCTAACCCAAGTCGTGCTCATCTCTCACCTGGATTACTGCAATAGATTCCTAACTAGTCTCCCTTCTTCTACGTTTGGCTGCAATCTATTCTCCACATAGCAACTATATGATAATGTAAAATGCTAAACTAGATCACATTACTCCTCTAACTAAAATAAAAAAATTCTTACCATAATATTCAAGGTCATGGTATTTGGCTCCCGATTGCCTCTGGCCTCATCACCTGTTATTCTCTATCTCACTCATTCTGCTTTAGGAATAGTGGTCTCCATGTTCTTGCTTGCCCACAATAGGCATACTCCTACCTCAGAGTCTTTGCACTGGCAGTTCCACCTGCATGGAGCACTTTCTCCCAAGATATTTGCATATCTTCTACTTTTACCTCCTTCAAGTCTTTGCTAAATGCCATCTCAATAAAGCTTACCTTGACTAGTCATTTTATAATATCCCTCCTTTTCTAACACTCTCCATTTTCCTTATCCAGCTCTAGTTTTTCTTTTTCTTTTCTTCTTTTTCTGGTAATCTTCATGGCATTTCTTATCTTCTAACAAACAATGGAATTGGTGTTCTAATGTCTCTTCCTCCCATTAGAATGTAAATACACTAATAGTGGTGATGGATACACTTAAAGTCCGGACTTCTTTGCCACTATACAATGCATCCATGTAATCAAAAACCACTTGTAGCCCTCAAGCTATTGACATTTTTTAAAAAACAGTATGTTATTTAAAGAAAGTTGGTTTTGCTATTTGTTTCACCGCTGTATTGCCTACTGCTTCTAGAATAATTCCTGGCACATATTACATTCTCAATAAACATTTGCAGAATAGATAGCCATGTCTTTCACAACAAAAATTCTCTTTCTCTTTAGTTTATTAAGAGCAGCATGAGTAAAAGATCCAGTTTGCTCTTTGAGAACCTGGGACACATCCTGTGCTGTTCATATAAATGAAATAAGCTGATTGATCTAAGTTAAAACTAAAACCATGCTTAGCTCTGATTGAGTCAAGGACCGTTCCTTTGCTATTTGGGGAAAATGAGCCTGCTCTTCTAATTTACTGCCCTAGCTAAATATAAAAGTAAGTTTTTCTACTTGGAGAAATACCTTGTAAATTTTAAGTGTAAAAATAAAAAACCCTCATAATTCTACAATTCAGAAATCAATACTATTAATATGGATTATTAACCTACAGTCTTTCCCCATATATAATCTATGTATGTAAATATTTAAATTTATAATTGCATAGTATGTATAATTTTTAATTATTTTATTCCTTCTAATTTAACCAACGAATGAAAATGTGGATTATATTTTCACATGAATTACAAAAACACTATGAAAGCAAAATCTCCCTCAACCAATAGTATGATTACTTTGCAACATTCAAATCTATTTTTTATGTGTTTCAGAATGCATGCTGTCAACCTGGTAAACATGTTTACACAAGGTAGGGACATAAATCTTCCTCATTTTAGTAATTTAAAGCTGTGCTCAAATTCTGTCTCATTTATAAATGTAAAACATTCACTAAATGAGAAACACCATTCATTTTTGTGGCATTAAGAGTGAGATGCCCATGGCTACTTGTCAGATTTGAAGTTTATTACCTAGGAACCAGGCAACCCCAGTCACTTGCCTGAATCACTCTACTATCCCTATTCAGAGCAATTCTACACAACAGAGAAAAGTAATTGATTGAGACAATTATGTAGACAGTCTTCCCACCTGCTTCCTCATAACGGTCAACCAAACAACTAAACTACAAATAAATAGAAATGAACCCACTATTCTCCTGAAAACAAAATAACAATAAAAAACCCATTGTTTTATAAGTATCTTGATAATGGTAAAAGAAAAACAATTCTACTTGAATGAGATGGATAATTTTGCACAGAGGAAGTACAAAGAATAGCTTTTGCCTCAAGTATCTGTTTACTTAAAACAAAACTTTTGGGGGGTTTATTTATGTGTGCTTTCCTTTATTCTGTGAAAGTTGTGAAGGGAGACAAATTTTCCTTATTTTTCCAATAAACTTTCATTAACCTTATCATCAAGAATAAAATAATTCATTATTTTTCTTCAGGGTGAAAACTGTCTACTTTTGATGCATCTCATAGACCACACCAAGACAGGTTCCAGTATCCAGAGTGTTTCTATTTGATCCATGAGTTATTATTAAATGTAGCATCTCTCTGTGTTATGTTGTTATTGTTGAGAAATGCATGGGAAGACAGTTTCTAAACTTTTTTCTTAGAATTATGCAATCTTTTTTGAGTGTTATTTTAGAAGTAAAATACAACACATTTAAAATTTAATGTCCAAATTACATTTTGAGGTATGATTGTGTGTATAGAGTTTCATAGAATATTTCTCTGCATTATGCAATGCAGTATTTTCATCTTAGGTCGGTACACAGCCTCCCTTTCCCAACCTGATGTGGTCGGTCCCTTTCAATGTTGATGTCGATGAAGCACTGTCACACAGTAGGAAACTTAAGAAATTTTAGAGTTAATATTTATTAGTTTACAGTTTGTCTTAACAGTAACTTGGCAGCAGTGTGTTCCAATGGGTTCTAGACATATGAGGGAGACAGTGAGAAATGGCTTCTGATCATAGAACTAAAAAATCTCAATTCCTTGCCAATCATATTTTTTTAATTATTCACTTATTTAAAGTCATATGACATGCATCATATGCCAGACGTTGTTGTAGATGCTGGAGATAGAGAAGTTTGATAATGAATGAAAATGCTTATCATAGTGCTGGCATGTGGTTTAAAGATAGTTTTTACAAAGTCACCAACAAAAAAACAAAAGCTCAGCAAGATCAAGAGTAATGTCCATGACCACCTGTTAGCTAATCAAATAACTAACAAATAAATGGCATATTCCCAGCTACATTGCTTGGGTTCACATCCTGAATTTACCATATACTAGTTTCCTGTTTTCCAAAAATATCATCCAATTTACCATTCTAACCATTTTTAGATGTACAGTAGGGTGGCTTTAAGTATATTTGCATTATTGTGAAACCATTCTCACCATTCTTCTCCAGAACTTTTTCATCTTCCCAATTAGAAATTTTGAACCCATTAAACAGTTAACACTTCATTCTCCCCTCTTTCAAGCCCCTTAGGATCATTATTATCTTTGTCTATAAACTCGACCACTGTAGATGTCTCTTATAAATGGAATAAAAAGTGCTTGTCCTTTTTGAATGACTTATGTCACGTTGCATAATGCTTTCATAGCTCATCCATGTTGTAGCAAGTGTGCCTTATTGAGTAAGGTACCAATGAAATGTATTCAATTGTGTTTATATACCATATTTTGTTTATCTATTCATATGTTGATAGATGTTTGGGTTGCTTCTACCTTTTGACTATTGTGAATGATGACACTACAAGTAGTAGTGTACAAGCGTCCCTTCAAGTCCCAACTTTCAATTCTTTTGGGTATATGCACAGTATTAAACTTTCTGATCATATGGTAATTTTATGTTAAATTTTTGAGTAACTGCTATACTATTTTCCACAGTGGCTAATCATTTTCCATTTTTACTAGCAATGCACAAGGGTCTCAATCACTCAGTATTCTTGCCAATATTTGTTATTTTATGGTTTTTTGGTGATAGTCATCCCAATGGGTGTGAAGTGGTATCTAATTGTGGTTGTGATTTGCATTTCATTAATGATTAGTGTTGTTGGGTATCTTTTCATGGTTTATTGACCATCTTTATATCCTTGGAGAAATGTCCATTCAAGACCTTTGCCTACTTTGAAATTAGGTTGTCTTTTCACTGGTGAATTGTAGGAGCTCTGTGTATTTACTAAAGACCAATTAATAGATTGTGATTCTTAGTAAAGCTGATAGAATAAATGTTTAAATACAAATAAATAAATAAGCAAATAAACATGTTTCTTCTACATCCTAGTATGAGTAAAATAAGGGAAAATAAATAATTTGCTTCCTTTTAAGGCAGATAAAATGAAATTATATAGATTTGCTGGGACCTTGATTATAATCACATATAAAAATCCTTCATTTTCTACTGAGCTTTGCTGATTACAAATTTCAGTTTCAAAATTCTGTCTGTATATCTCATTGGTCATATCCATTGCCTGTAATACTGTGTGTATATAATACAAGATTAAACATAGTAAATGAATGTTGGTAATATATCCCAATTAAGAAATGGATTGTTCAGAGTACTGTCCACTAACTCCCTCTCCTGGGGGTAATAGCTTGAAGATTACTTAATTCGTTCTTTATCTTATGATTGCATAAGACATTTAACAAATATAATCTTTTCTTAAAACAATGTATAGGTATTTATTCCTTTCCTTCATTAAAACTATATATTACTTCAATACCACCAAATCTCAGTCATGATCAAATACTTATGAGGCCCTTACTAGAAACTAGTTTTGATTATATAAACAGAGAGCCTTCCTCTATACAAGATGACAATGAGCAGATGTTGATTGAAATAGCTTGTACAGGAAAGCTTTGTAGCAGGATGAAGTTAGACATCTCTCATGTCAAATTCTGTCTCCTATATGAGTGATTTAGCCTCTCCAAGCTTTAATTTACTTTTTTTTACAGAATGTAGATTCTGATACGTACTTCATAATATTGTTATGAAGAGTATAGATTTAAACATGTTTAACAACAGAGGCACATTTTTGACTTTTCACCTTTACCTGAAACCTTATTATAAGAGCTAGTAGATATCTCCTGGTACAGAAAACCAATGCAGACTAAGTTTGAGAATATTAGAATGACAGGACTGCAGAATTTCACAGGATAACACTTCGTGCACTTTGTGATTAGTAATGAGGGATTTCATACAAGATGTGGCAGGCCCAGGGCTGACCAGACATTCTAGGATCCTTGTGATACACATAGAAGTGGGTATGGATATAATCTCTACAGTCTTACTGGTTAAGGGTCACCACTAAGGTGACAATATTTTCCAGTTTGTCTAGAAGTCCCAGTTTATATCTGCTTTCCTACTGTATTTATTAATAGAAACACTTCTGACTCTCAAACGTGTCCTGATTATCTAAAGAAACTAGAAAAATAAAAACAAGTAAATCCAAAGAAGGAAATGGTAAAAATAAGTCAATTAATCAATAAAATTAAGAACAGGGAAACAATTTACAAATAAGAAACCAAAATATTTTTCTTCAAAAAATCAGTAATATTGATAAACCTGTAGAAAGACTGACAGAGAAGATAAAAGAAACAAATCCCAAACAGCAGGCATAAACCAGATATACGACACAGATTCTGCAGCTACTATGAACAAATTAACCCTCAAAACTTTAACATCTTGGAAGAAATAGACCAGTTTTTTCAAAATACAAACTATCAAACCTCAGTCAAGTTGAAATATATAATCTGTTCTGCAATAGTACTATGGTCATTAAATAAATCAAATAATTGATTCCAAAGCTCCTCAAAAAGAAATCTTAATTCAAATGACATTACTGAAAAAGTTTACCATATATTTAAGGAAGAATTAAGACCAATTTTACTCAAGAAAAAGACAGACAAAAAAGAAAGTTACAAAACAATATCTTTTATGAACATAGAAAGAAAAAATTCCTCAGCAAAATATTAGCCAATCAAGTTAAGCAACGTATAAAAATAATTATACACCATGACCAAGAGAAATTTATTTCACTGATTCTTTATCTTATAGCTGCTGAAAAGACATTTAGTAAATCTCATCTTTTCCTAAAACAATTTAAGTGTATTTATTACTATGAAATGCAAGGATTGTACCACTTTTAAAAAGCTATCAATGGGATTCACCATATCAATAGTCTTAAAAAAGAAGAAAAATTTTTCTCATTATATCAACACAGGAAAAAAGCATTTGGCAAAATCCAGCACCCATTTATTATAAAAATTCTCAGCAAACTAAAAATAAAGACCTTTCTAAATTTGGTTTTTAAAAAGTCTACAGAAACCTACAGCTAAGAGCATACTTAATGTTCAAACACTAAATATTTTTCCTCAGAGATCAGGAACATTGCAAGGACTTTTACTCTCATTGCTCTTATTCTTCATAGTATTGAAAATTCTAGTCAAGACAACAGTCAAGAAAAATAAACAAAAAGCATACAGACTACAAAGAAAACTGTCTCTGTTTACTGATGACATGATTGTCTACAAAGAAAAACCCAAGCAATCTATAAAAATACATCAATAATAATAGGTGAATACAGCAAGTTTTCAAGATCCTAAATGATCAACACACAGAAACCAATTGCATGTCCATATACTAAGTATGAACATGTGAAAACTGAAATTAAAAATACAATACTATTACAATCCCTTAAAGGAAATCAAATACTTAGATTTAAACCTAAGTAAATATTCACAGGTTCTTTATGCTAAAAATTTAAAATGCTAATAGAAATCAGAGATGAAATGGACCACGTTTGTGAATTGGAAAACCCAAGATAGTAAAGATGTCAATTCTTTCCAAATTATCTATGGTATTAATATGACTCCTATCAAGATGTCAGTATGATTTTTTTGTAGACATAGGTAGCTTATTCTGAAATTCATATGGAAAGGTACAGACACTAAAATAGCTAAAACCATTTTGAAAAAGAAGAATGAGGCAAGAGGAATCATTCTACCAGATATTCTGGCTCCTATATAGCTACAGTTATTAAGGCAATGTGGATAAGAAGAAGGAATATATATCTCAATATAATAGACTAGAGAACTCAGAAATAGACTTACAAAAATATGCCCAAGTGCATTTGACAACGTTCTATAAGCAATTAAATGAAGAAAGGACAACCTGTTAAACAAATAGCGTTGGAGGAGTTAAACATTAAGTTGTAGATATGGAGAACAATTTAGTGGTTGACAGGAATCAGGGGCAGAGAGGTGGAGTGAGAGAGAGTGGGTGTGGCTATAAAAGATAACATGAGGGATCTTTGTGATGACAGAACAGTTATTAAACTGTTAGTGTCAATGTCAGCAAGATGCTAACATTGGGGAAAATAGATAAGGAGTATAAATTATCTCTCTGAATGATTTTTTACAACTGCATGTGAACTAGACTTATCTCAAAATAAATATTTTAGTTAAAAAAAATCCTAGTATGTCTGTAAACTAAGAACACCAAAGCTATCAACAGAAAGAACTCTAGCAGTGTCAGAATCTTCTGTGTCCTTTATAAATTATTGTTTAAAAAAGTATGGCTAATAATGATAGCTAATGTTTATTGAGTGCCTACTAAGATACTTAAAAATATTTATATTAAATATAAGGTAAACGTCTATCCTGAAGAAGTCAATAGTTTGGTATATGTGAAGGCAGAAATCTGACCACTTTTCTAAGTCCATCACATTTATTATGTTCTCTTTACAACAAGTCTGTGAAGTAAGCACTGTGAATATCTTTACCTAATATGTGAGAATATTGGAACATAAGAAGGTGTAGTGTCTTGCTCAAGGTCACATGGGTATTGTGTGGCAGGGTTAAGGTTAAATCCTGGAAGCCTGATAACATTGTCTATACTCTTAACACTTTGCACACTGCCTCCTTTACAGAAAGCAACATACTAAATTGACAATAGTTCTTGCTACTGAGAACTGGATTTCAATCAATATTATGGTCCTTTTCATGAAGTTACAAGATTAAAAAACAAAACAAAAAACTTCCCTTAATCATCGTTATTTAGCTAGCTAGCCATATATTCGTATGTAGACCTAGTGGAATAACTAAATAAAAGTTGAGATTTAATGCTACAAAAGGTAAGGAATAAACACATTTATCATTTAACTTCAGAATTCTCATTTTTGCCTCAGAAAACTACCAGTAGTACATGTCTGGCTTATTTTTCTATTAGTGGGAAGAGAGAATAGGTTCATCTTATACTCTTCAGTGTGTTAATACTAGAAAGTTATATTGAGTAGTGTTAGAGTGCTGGGGACTGTGATAGGTGCCTTGTCACCCCTAACATAGGGACTCATATGAGATAGGTTTTCATTTAATACATAAGTATGTAAACTTACAAATGAGTTAAGTTTAGAAAGCACCTAATATTTTCCAACTATTGTGTTAAGCACAAATAAAAACATAAATGAGACGTAGTTTCTGGCAAGACAGACATGTACACAGTTAGTTGCAGTAAAATATTGTGTAGAATTTTTTAACGTAGGTGTGAGTTAGTAAAATCACACAGAACAGCAAATTTAGAACATCTGGGATGGTGGTGGAAGGCTTATAGAAGAAGTTGAAGCCTAAATGAGGATTTTTGAAAAGTCATGACAATTTTCTAGAAAGGCGATAGAATTAGCTTTCATTTATTTATCCACTCATACGTTCAGCAAATTTAATGAATGACGTCATGAGCCAACTACTATTTTAGTTGTTTCTTTTCTCATCAACTTCATGATACTAAAAAAAAAAAAAAAGAATAACACTGACACCAAATACATCACTACTGGTTGATTGATTAATTGATTTATGTGGTGTAATCAGAGTAATGGAATAGAACCATAGCTTGTACACCCTGTGCTGCCTCTGTACCTCACCTCAGTCAAATACTGTCCTCCACTATTTTAGTGCTCACATTAATAAACCGACCCATGGATCTCATAATGTTTACAGAGCCTTAATATTATAAAGGAGTGCACAAACACTGCAGGCAAGCAGGACTACTGAAGTATTACCTACATATCATTTATTCACTTAAATTCCTATAGGCAGTATAACAGAAATAGGTATATGGTCTTCCATTCATTCTACTCAGTGTTCATATCTAAACCAAGTATGTGTTTCATGGACAACTGACTTCTCAATAGGAGTTTTAAAAAATTATTATTTTTGAGACAAGGGTCTCACTCTGTCACCTAGGCTGGAGTGCAGTGACATAAACCTAGCTCACTGCAGCCTTGACCTCCTGGACTCAAATGATTCTTTCCCTCAGCCTCCTGAATAACTGGGACTACAAGCACACTCCACCATACCTAGCTAATTTTTTTTTATTGTTTTTATAGAGGTGAGGTTTATTATGTTGCCCAAGTTGATCTCAAACTCCTGGGCTTAAGAAATCCTCCATCTCTGCCTCCCAAAATGCTGGGATTACAGGCATGAGCCACCGCACCTGGCCAAGAGTCTTGATTATACTTAAATTTGACCTAATATATTGACTTTAGCATCATGCCATAATGTAACAAGTAATTCCATTGTATTATAACCAATTAGAAAAACATTTTCTGTCCCTCTGAGTAACAGTATTTAAGAATTACCAATTGATTTCAAATGTACAGTTTAATGAAATAATTTACAGAGTACATTTAAGGTCCTCATTAAAAAAAATTACCCTCAATGCCTAAGCCAATGCCTTTCAAAAGGATGTCATAGGGTACAGATATCCAGATTCATGGCCCTCTTTCATTCTTGTAAGAAAAATAAGTGACCCAAAGCCAGGACTCCAGTTGCACTTTTTTTTTTGACTGATATAATTGCAAGAAATTCGGGGAAAAAGAAAGTTAACTTTTACAATACAAAACGATGGCAGGATGGGGCGGAGACTCTGGTATTTCATCCTTCTGCATCTTGCTGATTCACTCTCCCTCTGGAAGCAGACATATAAATCATCCAGTTCCCTCATTTCCCCTTCTAGTTCATCAGGAGGATGCATCTTCATTTGAAAAGCACTTTGCAGTTCTTAAAGGATAATTCTGTAAGTGCAAGATGATGTTTCATTCCAACAACAACAACAACAAAATTGGATTTTGGATAGCCTTTAGCATTCCATAAAGCAGCCTCTAAGGACCCCTTGAAATTATGGTATCTAAGCCTAAAGAGGAAGCAGGAGAAATTCAAATTGCGATTCTAGAAGTTAAACGAGTCTTCTAGGCATTTTCTCTCTGACTTAAAATGTTGTTTACAAAAGGTTTAATATTTAGCAGCCATGTGATATGCAGTCATTTAAAATCACAATATTAGGGTCCTTGGCATATGAAAACAAAAATAAGGTAAGTAGCTATCCTGAAGAAGCCAGTAGTCTGGTATATGTGGAAACAGGTATTTTTTTGAGTATCTTCTGTCTACCTGAGGCTTTGACATGTATTTGCAAACACTTACGCAATCCTCACGACAATATGCAGCTTATGTTGCCTTCTCTTTAATGAACAGGTTTTCATTAGTCAATCAAATTAGCTAATGATGCAGATATAAGACAACCACATTGCCACTGACTTAGTCACCATTATTTCTGGTCTTCTCTATTCTAATAGCTTCATAATTGGTCTAGACATTTTTTTTGTCCCTTTCCAACCTGTTGCACACTAGATTGCCAGGGTAAACTTTTAAAAATGTAAATGGCACAATATAACTTCCATACTTGAAATGCTTCAATGATTTATCTTTCATGTAGACCAAACTTCCAACTCTTTAGTGGTTGATAGTGAACTTCATGACTGGGTCCTTGTCTACTTTCATTCATTCATTTATTTATTTATATTTTTTAATTTTAAAGATGTAGGGTACAATTCAATTCAGGGTTAGGTACATAAATGGTCATAGCACAGGTGAAGCTTGGACCTTCTATTGGTCCTCACTTCACCTGGCTTGGGATCAGATACCCTTATTAATATTATGTTTCACTCCCTCCCTTTCTCCTCTGGCAGTGACCCATTACTGCCAATTTCTTTCATGTAGTAGCATGATAAATGTTCAGGGTCAACTTATAAGTGAGAACATACAGTACTCAGTTCCTTGTTTTTATGATAGATCACTGAGTATGACAGACTAAATCCATCCAAGTTGCTGTGAAATCAGTTATTTTGTCCTTTTTTATGACTGCATAATATTCCATTGTGTATATGTACCACATTTTTTTTACCCAGTCTGCTTTCATTGGGCATCACAGTTGGTTGCATGTTTTTTTGTTGTGAATAGTGCTGCAATAAACATGCATGGGCAGGTATCTTTCTTGTAGAATGATTTGAGTTCTGCTCCGAATATTCTCAGAAGGGAAATTACTGGGTGTTATGAAAGGTCAATTTTTAGATAGTGCTAGGTAGGGGTCCTGTTTCATTCTTTTGCATGTTGACAGCCAGTTTTCCCAGCACCACTTACTGAGTAGGTTCTCCTCTCCCCAGTGGTTGTTGGTGGAGGCTTTGTAGAAGATGAGTTGGTTGAGAAATTGAAGTTTTGCTTCTGGGATCTCTATACTATTCCATTGGTCTATATGCCTGTTCTTGTACCAATACCAGGCTGTGTTAATTATTGTAGCCTTATAATAAAGTTTAAAGTCCAGAAGTGTTATACCTCCTGCTTTGTTTCTTTTGCTGAGGATTGTATTGACTATTTGTGGTCATTTATTTTTCATGTGAATTTCTGTACTATCATTTCCAGGTCTGAGAAGAATGGTGTTGATAATTTAATGGGTATTGCATTAAATCTGTAGATTGCCTTTGGTAGGATGGACGTCTTAACAATGTTGATTCTTCCTATCCATGAGCATAGAATGTTTTTCCATTTATTTGTGTCTTCTTTGAGCAGTATTTATAGTTTTCACTGTAAAGGTCTTTCACGTCTCTGATTAGAAAGATGCCAAGGTCTTTCATTTTTTTTCGGTGGCTATTGTGATTTTTATTTGGTTCTCTTCCTGTTTGTTGGTGGTGAAAAAAAGCGACTGTCTTTTGCACATTAATTTTATACCCTAAGACTTTGCCAAAGTCCTTTATCAGTGTAAGGAAGGTTTTGACAGATCATCTTGTGTTTTCAAGGTATAGAATCATACCGTCAGCAAAGAGGGATAACTTAACTTCCTCTTTTCCTATTTGGATACCTCTGATTTCATTCTCTTCTCTGATTCCTTTAGCCAGGACTTCCAACACTATGTTGAACTGGAAGGGTGAGAGTGGGCAGTCTTATCTTGTTTCAGTTTTCAGGGGAAATTCTTCCAGTTTCTGTCTGTGTAGCAATATGTCGACTGTGGGTTTATTATAGATGGCTCTTACTATTTTGATGTATTTTCCCACTATGCCTAGGTGTTCAAGGATTTTTATCAAGAAGGGATTTATCAATCATGTGGTTCTTGTTTTCACATCTGTTGACATATTGAATTACATATATGGTTATGTGGATATTGAACCTGCCCTGCATCCCAGGGATGAAGTCTACTTGGTCATGGTGAATGATTGAGATGTGTTGTTGGATCTGATTTGCCAGAATTTTGTTGAGAATTTTTGTGTCTATGTTCATCAGGGATATTGGCCTGTAGTTCTCTTTCTTTGTTGGAGTCTTACCTAGTTTGTGTATCAGTGTGATGTTAGCTGCATAAAATGATTTGGGGAGAGTTTTGCCTTTCTCAATTGCCTGAAATACTTTGAACAAGATTGGTATCAGCTCTTCTTTGTATGTTTTGTAGACTCCACTGGAAATCCATCTGGTCCAGGGCTTTTTGTTTGTTTGTTTGTTTGTTTTTTTGGAGTTGGAGACTCACTCTTGTCACCCAGGCTGGAGTACAGTGGTATGCTCATGGCCACCACAGCCTCGACCTGCAGGGCTTAGGCAATCTTTCTGCTTCAGTCTTCCAAGTAGCTGGAGCTACAGACACACACCACCACGTCCAGCTAGCTTTTGTGATTCATTGTAGAGACGAGGTCTCACCAAGTTGCCCAGGCTAGATATCCCAGGCTCAGGCTATCCTCTCACCTTGGCCTCCCGAAGTGCTAGGATTCCAGGTTGAACCACTGTGCCCTTTTTGTAAGTATTTTTCTTATGATGGAGTCAATTTCCTGAGTTGTTATTGGTCTGTTTATAGTCTCAAGTTTTTCTTGTTTCAACCTCAGGAGGTTGTGTGATGTCAATAAATCCTCCATTTCATTTAGGTTATTGAGTTTGTTTCCATACAGTTGTATATGGTACTCTCTGATAATCTTTTGTATTTGATCTTTCTCATTTCTGATTGTGTTTATTTAGGATTTTTCTGTCTTTTTCTTGGTCAGTCTGCCTAGGAGTCCATCAATCTTGTTTATCCTTTCAAAGAACCAGCCTTTTGTTTTGTTGATTTTTTTTCTATATTTTTGTCTTCTGTGTCCCATATTTGGACTTTTACTTTGGTGATCTGGATTGTTCTGCTGAAGTTAGGGTTTTGGTGTTCTTGCCTTACCAGCTCCCTTAGGTGATTTGTTAGGCTGTTGACTTGTGATCTTTCCATTTTCTTGATGTGTGTGCATAGAGCTATAAGTTGATTTAATATAAATATGTTTTAATTTTTAAAGGAGCACTTTTCCATGTCCAATCATTGGTTCTTCTTCTTTTTTGTTCTGCTCATCTTTCTCTAATCCACAACTGTGTCCTGGGAGGCTGATCTCTATTGGTTATATTCTCAAGGTCCCTTTGATCCTCTTTCTTTTGTTTTCCCATTGGGCTCAGACAATGGGACGCACTTGCAGATCATAGGGTGACTGTGGTCAAAATATTTATCCCTACCCCTGCTGGCTGCTCTGGTCGGTTATTTTTGGACTGCCTTCTTCTATAGGTATGGAGTTTACTGGTAATATTCTGGGAATACAAAACTTTCTTCCCTCTGCCCTTTCAGGCCTATTTTAATCACAGTTCTCTGGAGAGACAGGCTGACAGGAGATTATATATATATAATATATACATATGAAAGAGAGCAAGAGTGAGAGCAAGATGAGACTGAGAGAGAGAGATGACAAGGGATTTGATAGGGGAATTGGCTCACTTGATTATGAAGGTTGAGAAGTTCCACAATAGGTCATCTGTAAGCTGGACAACCAGGGAAGCTAGTAGCATAGTTCAGTTCAAGTCCAAAGTCCCCACAAGCAAGAAAGCAAACTCTTACTTAGTTCAAGGACAAAAGCTTGAGGACTGATGGGGCCTCTGATGTGGATCCCAGAGTCCAAAGGCTAAAGTGCTAGAGTTCGGATATCCAAGGCCAAGAGAAGAAGGGTGTTTTAGCTCCTGAAGAGAAAGAGCAAGAATTTTCCCTCTCCTGTTTTTTTGTTTCATTCAGTCCCCAGCTGATTGAGTAGTGCCTGCCCACATTGAAGGTGGAACTTCCCCATTCAGTCTAATAACTCACAGGCAAATCTCAGAAACACCCTCACAGACATACTGAGGGCAGCCTTATTATTTTAAGAAAGGCAAAACCACCTGGGTTTTTCTTTTAGCAGTAGAGAGATAGGCACAGTGCCTACTGAAGCACTGAGAATAAATGATACTTTGTCAGCTATCTTCTTAGTACCCTTTAATCCAGTCAAGTTGACATTCAAAATCAACCATCATAGGACCAAAGGTGGCAATGGCTTTCTACTGCTGCTCTTCTAGAGGTGATTTCTTGTCCTTGTTGACCCCTTAACCCTGAGCACTTGTCTGCAAATAGCTTTTTTATTGAACTCTTTCACAAAACTCTCTGGATGAGCCACGCAGTTCTATCTGAGACCTGATTATTCCTAATTATGAAAAAATTTTGTCTATTGTTTCATTAGTATTGGAAGAAAAAAATAAATGTTCTGAGGTTTTCATTCAAATTTCTTCTCCCCAATAATAATAGCACTAAAAAACATTTAATAAACTTTTATACTTGTATAGTATAGCTGGCCTTATGAGAAGAGCTTTCTTTCTTTTATAGGATTTAATTAAATCTTCACAACTACACTATGAGACAGATATTGAAACAGGCATTATTATTTTGATTTTACCAATAAGGGAATAGCTATGAGAGGTTATATCATTTACCAGAAGTCAAAATTTGCAAGTGGTGGCATAAAGAATTGAACCCGGTCAGGCTCACCTCAGATTTGATCCTCTTTCCAACTGCCACAATTACATTGCCTTCCAACATACCTTGGGGCAGAAAAGATTGAGCCAAGAACCCTAGAAGGAATTGTAGCAAAAAACAAAACAAACAACAACAACAAAAAAAAAAACAGTTCATCACAGTATCATCTCTTTGCAAGTTCATGTTATCTCTCAAAAATCTCCACAAGTATAGATCTTTACTTCATGATATATATTGAGTTATTTTGACATACAGTTGTGTCCATTAAAATATTTTGGTACAATTTAAAACTTCAGAAGACTTTGCCAAGTCTTTCTTATAGCTTATTGTGCCCTTTGACATTATGCCCCTCATATTAAAAATGCCTAGAGCAATGTGGGACAATTTCTGATGAAGTTATTTTGGTTGCTTTCTAGAACCAAAATAAGGGTTCTAACCCTTGTCATTTCTTCCTTTGTTTTGTTGTGTGCTTGTTTGAATTGTAACAAACATCACGGTTCGTTTAATGCGAGCATATTTCGAATTTGTATCACATGGTCTAATTTTATGTACAGACATAAAATATTTGACACTTTATTTTTTTGCAAAAGCAATTTCTAAATTCCAGGGGAAAAATAATCTCTACTAAGCTGTATTGATTAAGTAGAATTAGTAACATATCCATTATCTAATTTGATCTCCATAAAAATCTGTGAGATATAACTTCCATTTACTTGTGATGGCCTCATGCACAAGGACTTAGTAAAAGTCACATTGCTGCTTAGGAAAAAAAAAAAAAACTGGAGTCCAGGACTCTTGAATGCTAGACTGGCTTCTGACAGGCTTCTGCTGGTTGCCAGCATGAATGACTCAAGACAAATCCTATTGCCTAAATATTCCTAACAAGAGAGGAATGAGTTTCTGTTCAATGCATGTGACCTTTGCTGAACCCCAAACATTTGAAACCATGTGGGTGGTTTGGAGCTGAGCCTTGGGCTGCCAGACCTACAAGACCTTCTGGATGAATTGCAGTGACTCTGAGGCAGCTACTGTTCAAGAGTTTATTCATTTGCCCAGACAGCATATTTGAAAACATTTTCTTTTCTTTGTTTCCCTTTAAATTTGTTGTTTCAAGCAATTAATCACCTGTGGGGTCTTCTAGTTCCCCAGGGGAGATTCCAAGTGCTCTGGTTACATTCCAAATTCCCCCAATTAACAAACCAAATAAACCGGGCTCGGTGGCTCAGCCTGTAATCCCGCGCCTTTGGGAGGCTGAGGTGAGTGGATTGCCTGAGCCCGCGGGTTCGAGACCACGCCTGGGCAGCGAGACCTCATCTCTACAATAAATCAAAAAATCAGCCGGGCATGGTAGCGCATGCCTATAATTCCGGCTACTGGGAAGGCTGAGGTGAAAGGATCTCTGGAGCCCAGCAGGTCGAGGCTGCGGTGGCCGGGAGCGGCCACTGCACTCCAGTCTGGGTGACAGAGTGAGACTCCAACTCAAAAAAAACCCCAAATGATTCATAATCATTATTTAATTTAAGTCATTTAAAAATTACCTCTTACCTCCAGATAAAATTTGAGGTGACTTATTGTAAAAGCACAGGACAAAGAGGCAAAAGACATTTGATATAATCAAAAATATACTTGCTGTTATTTATTGAATGTTTATGGTGTGCCGGTCATTATGCTGCTCCTTTACACACATTACCGTATTCGACCTAATCTGTGAGGTGGATAATGAAAAATGAGACTTAAAACCAGAAATATTCCACCCACATAAACACAATATGATAGAGTCAGGACTGAAACCCAGTTCTGTCTCTCTTCATACTCCTAACTTTGTAAGCCATATAATATCTTGTTTCTCTGACACATAACAGAGACTTAATAAAGCTAACAATTGTTGTAAAACTGGTTAGCTTCTTGCCATGTTTACTCCTTAGAATAATCCTACAATTTAGGGCTTATAATTTGCATTTTACAGACGAGATGTCTGAGGCTTACAAAATTTTAATAATTTGGCTAAGATCATGTAGAGCTTGGGACAAAAATATATATACATCAACTACCAAGTCAATATATCAACAATGTGTTTTTCCCATAACACATTGTTTTAATTGTCTAATCAAGGGAATGGGACATATTTATATAAAAAAAAATATTTTCCTGGCTTGGTGTCCTGAGAGGCATTGGCTGCGGAGTTGTTAAATGGGCAGTAGTCGGTAAAATAATGTTCGACACCCTGGATGACAGTTTTACAGGAAAGGCAAAGGTCTTCCTTGTATCACTGGTTCTTAAATCACAGGCTCTTCATAGAAACCAAAGGTATGGTGGAAAATTAAGATACTTAGGGTAATTGTGTGGTGGTGGTGAAAATGATATAATCAGACATGTAGCCTTCTAGTGCTGTCACTTAATACAAGGTTAAAGTACGGAGCCTCTTTTCTTTTCTTTTTTTTTTTTTTGAGTTGGAGTCTCACTCCGTCACCCAAACTGGAGTGCAGTGGCCGCTCCTGGCCACCGCAGCCTCAATCTGCTGGGCTCCAGCGATCCTTCCGCCTCAGCTTTCCGAGTAGCCGGAATTACAGGCATGCACTACCATGCCTAACTGATTTTTAAAATTTATTTATTGTAGAGATAAGGTCTTGTCAAGTTGCCCAGGCGGGTCTCAAACCCGCGGGCTCAGGCAATCCACTCACCTCAGCCTCCCAAAGCGCGGGATTACAGGCTGAGCCTTCGAGCCCGGCTGGTAGCCTCTTGAAGAGCGAATTCCCATGAGATATCCACTCTCAGTTTAATTTTATGGTGAGGCTTTTGACTAGCGTATGACAAATATTTTGATGAGTATTTTTAAAAAATTCCAATAAAGGGAGCAGTTTACAGAGATTTTATAATGAGAAATTGAACTGCTTATGTAGAATATATCACATATTTTAATATAAATTTGGCAAGAATTTGGAGAAATAAAAAGAAACTTAATCAGACTTTAGGACAAGCAAATAGTACTCAAGTATGTCCTATCAAACATGACCTACTAATGGTAGAGTCATTCCCAATTGTATTATTGTCAATTCATTTCATTCAAATATTAAACTTTCGTCTTTAATCTCCTGAATCAGGGAACTCTATATATAGTTTCTCCCTTGTTCATTTAGCTTGGGAGAATGTTGCTTTCTTAACCTTTATTAATTTATTTCTATATAATGGAGACAATATGAGCACCTCCTTAGACGGTCATGGCAAATATCAAACAGGATAGCTTATATAAAGTTCTTTGAAACATGCAAAAATTGTATAGAGTTGAGTTATATTAAGTAAACACACATTTTGTAAGTGAGAATTAAAACTTCAAAAACATGTTTATAAACAATCCATTGCTTTTTTCAGTGATAGATGGCAGAATATCACATCCTAAGTGTGTGTTTACATTTATAAAATGTACCTTGTTAGCTTACTGCCAATAGCTATCATAAACTAGACATTTTAAAATCTGTATCTCTTTTAATGTTCACAATGCTCCCCTGAGAGATTTGTGCTTCTTTTTTCTATTAAGAGGGACAGCTCGGCCAGGCTCAGTGACTCAGTCTGTAATCCCAGCACTTTAGGAGGTCAAGGCAAGTGGATTGCCTGAATCTGTGGGTTCAAGACCAGCTCGGGCAACTTGGCAAGACCTCATCTCCACAATAAATTAAAAATAAGCTGGGCGTGGTAGCAGGCACCTGTAGTTCTGGCTACTTGGAAGGCTGAAACGGAGGGATCACCGGAGACTAGCAGGTCAATGCTGGGGTGGCCGCAAGCATGCCACTGCACTCCAGCCTGGGCTACGGAGTGAGACTCCAACACACACACACAAACACACACACACACACACACACACACACACACACAGACACACACACACACACGAGAGACAGCTCTATTAAGAGGGCAGCTTGCATTCCCAGATAAGTTATTAAAAGAAATGTTATATTAATGAAGACTGTTTGGTGTCCTTATACTCTCTTCATCCATCTATTGATAAGACTACTTTCTCATATTTGTGGTATAAAAAAGGTGTCTAGATCCCTGTCATGGAATGCACACACATGGCATGTCAAGCAGAGATTTATGACCTCAGTTTATTGTCTCATGTGGATGAAAATAGATTCAGGAACTTGCCTCTTGCCTTCTTTATAAGTATTGTTTTGTAAGTGTACTGAATAAAGCCTGTTCATTAACTCATGTTGTGATATGTTGTGGAATTTGTCCTGAATGTTATTGCAAACCAGGTGGTGACCATGTAACCACCTACCTCACTCAATAAAGTGTTAGACAAAGGATATTGTTCAGAGGTATTGGTGGCTGACAAATAGATTAAAAATACACTTTAAAAAACAGGTAAGGATTTCATAAATGACAATGACATGATAGGGTGAATATTATAGTCAACGAAACAACATTCAAGAAATATGATTACAAAATAGCATGATTAGTTATTAGATCAATGCTTTTCATCCTTCAATCTTACAAATTAGTAAGGAAAGACAAAGAGCAGGAAATCATCCTTGGTGATGAATAAAATGCAATGAATATACTGGAGAAATTTTAAAGTAGATTACGATATTCTCAAAATTGACAGAAATTAATGTTCTTATATTGGAAAGCATAAAAAGAGGATAAAATATGACTTAAATTTATCAACTATAGTGATAATAAAATGTTAACGATAAATAATAGTAATATAACTGCAGTCGTAATAGGTATTAACAATTTTAAAATAATTTGGTAAATTGAATACATATTTGAAACTATAAAATTTATGCTTATGATTTTAAAATTTATAAATTTTAATTATTTACTAATAATTAGAATGTATAGCTAATTAAACCCACTTGAGGAGAATGTTAACAAACTGAAAAATAAACTAGAAAAAAATAGCAAAAATGAAATTCAAGGAGTCAGAGAAGTAAAAAAAATTTTAAAAGTCATTACATAAGTTACATAAAAGTCATTACTATAAGAATATATAATTAATTGGTATTTTAGAAGACAATAGAAAAACACAGAAGAAGAAATATTCATAGACTTAAAAGCTGAGACTATCCGAGGATTTGTGAAAGACACAAATTTTTATATTCAGAAAACACACAACCTCAAACAGAGTAAATAAAATAAATCCACATCAGAGTAAAACAGTAGGCCAGTAGTAACAAACAAGCTAAAAATAAAAAAAGAAAAAACAAAAGAAAGACGAGTTACTGTCTAAATGCAAAACAACTGGAGAGAGAGTTGACTTTTCCACAGCAAAAACAGAAATCAGAAAACAGTGAAATAACGTGTTGGATGGTGTGAAAATAAACATTAAATGATAATAGAACACTCAGAAAAATTACCCTTAAAAATAAGCACAAAATAAAAATATCTTTAAAAGAAACCAACATCATGTTACTAAAGAAATTGCAAAAATGATGTGTTTATAAAATAAATAATGTAATTCCAGAAGGAAGAGCCATGACACAGAAAGAATAAGGTGCAAAAACTGGAGAAATAAAAATAAAAACAGTGGAGGTAAAATCTCACCAAACATTTAAATAATGATGATGATGACAATTATGCTGGTGATAAACATTATTATATTTAAAGTATAGGGTTAATAGAAGGCAATCCAAGAAAATACCAAAACATTTTACAGTACAGTTGGAACTTATATGGAGAAAATTTAAAACTTATTGTAAGCCGGGCTCAGTGGCTCAGCCTGTAATCCCGCGCCTTTGGGAGACTGAGGTGAGTGGATTGCCTGAGTCCATGGGTTCGAGATCCCCCTGGGCAGCGAGACCTCATCTCTACAATAAATAAAAAAATCAGCCGGGTGTAGCACATGCCTGTAATTCCCGCTACTTGGAAGGCTGAGGTGGAAGGATCACCGGAGCCCAGCAGGTCAAGGCTGCGTTGGCTGGAGCGGCCACTGCACTCCAATCTGGGTGACAGAATGAGACTCCAACTCAAAAAAAAAACCAAAAAACAACTTATTGTAGATGGCAGGAAGAGATAGAAAGAGCCATAATGAAACTTCTGAGCGTTATGGATATGCTCATTATTTTGATTTTGGTAACAATTTTAAAATGCATGTATAAGTCAATATTTATCAAATTCCATACTTTAGATACACATAGCTTATTTTGTGTTATTATATCTCAATAGATATAAAATAAAAGTACAATATAAATATATTAAATAGCTGGAGAATTTATTTTACTAATTGAGAAAGACTCAGTATCTTAAAAGTATCTGTTCTCTACAAATTAATCATTGCATTCAATACAATTCCAATACAAATGCAAGTTGGTTTTATCAACTGACAAAGTGATTTAAACAACTTTGTATAAAACAATAAAGGGGTTAGAATGACCTAGACACTTCTGAAGCAAAACAAGATAGACACATATTTCCTATCATCAAGACTTATCATATAACCATAATAATTGATATATGAATTGTTGAAGTCATTGATGTCAAAATAGAGAAGAAAGCAATAAAATAAACTATACAGTCAGAAAAACAGACCTATGAATATGGAAACTTGATATAGAGCAGAAGTTAAAAGGCAGATATTTGGGGAAGTAATGCATTGTTTAGTAAATGCAGTAGTGTTGTAAACAAAATTGGTTAATATGAAAAAGTTAACTAATCTCTGATCCATGCCATACAAACAAGCAATTTCAGGTAGATTACAAAATTAAATTTTGAAAGTAGAACTTTAAGGCTGGATTCAGCAACTCACACCTGTAATCTCAGCTATTTGGGAGGTCAAAGTGGAAAGATCACTTGAAGTCAGTAGTTTAAGTCCAGCCTGGGCAACAAAGAAAGACCTTGTGTCTAAAAAAAATTTTTTTTAATTAGCTGGGTATGGTATGATACATGCTTGAAGTCCTAGCTACTCAGTAGGCTGAGACAAGAGGCTTGCTTGAGCACAGAAGTTTGAGGTTGCAAGAAGTTATGATTGCACCACTGCACTCCAGCCTGGGTGACAGAGCAAGATCCCATCTCTTAAAAAAACAAACCAACAAATAAAAAAAAAAAAACCTTTAATATTTTTAAAAAGTAGGTAAATATCTTTACCTCTTTGTTGTAGAAAAATACTTATTAAGAAAAAACACAAAAAGAAAACACAATTTAATGAGGAAAGAATGGACAATTTTAATTATTTTAACATTAAGAATGTGTATTCTTCCAAAGGCACCATAAATAAAATGAAAACGTGTGTTTCAAACTAGGAGATAATCACAATACATTTACTGATAAGAGATTAAGATTCATAATAAACAAAGGGTACTAGCACTCTAAGAGAAAGATAGTCAAGCCAATAGAAGAATGGACAAAGAACATGAACAGACATTTTACAAACTGAAAACCTAAAATTATCACTAAACATATGAAAAGTGTTTTCTTTCATTAATTAAAAAGGAAAATGAAAACCGCAAGTAGATACCATTTTGTTCTCACCATGTTAGTAGCAATTATTTAAAATATCTGGCAATATCCAGCATTGGTAAGATTATAGAGCAACAGTATCATATTATGCTGGTAGAAATGCAATTAGTAGAACTATTTTAGAAAACAGTTTGTCATTATTATGTAAGTTTGAAAATGCAAATACCCTACAGTTAGCAATTTAACTTCTAGAGATCATACCACGGAAAATATATCACTTATGTACACCAGGAGACATGTATACAGATGTTTATATAATAGCATGGTTATCAACAAAAGTAATACTAATACAAATGTTCATCAACAGGACAATGGTTTAATTACGTATGGTTTATACTTATACTAGTATACACAGAATTAATAATGAATGAACCGTAGCCTTATGCATCAAAATGTATGAATCTCATAAATCTAACGCTTAAAGGAAAAGAAAGAGGAGAAAAATATTTTCAATATGATAAAAAGTATCCTAAGAATACATCCAAAAGTAATACATCTAAAATAAAATAGGAAATAAATGATAATTTTGAAGTGTAGTTCAAAAGTACTGTTAAGGTTTATTGAAATATGTGATAGGTAAACAGAAAAGTTCTTCTGGACATGTGGAGTATCTTTTAACATGAATTTAAAACTTCATATTTACAAATAGTATGGGTAGCAAGAGTGTAAGTGTGTATAAATGCATGCTTATAGACAAACGCTGGAAGGAACAATGAAAAACAAAATAGTTGTAGCATGATGAGGAGGTAATTGCTGAAACACACACTTTTTTTTTCCTTAAAATGCTTTTTTTGGTTATCAATGATAATTTTTAGGTTAAAAATGTAATTAGAAAAGATAATATTCAATGTTATTTTTAATTCATATCTTTTGTGTGAAAATTTATTTTAGGAGTATTTTCTATATTTCTATTTCTTGTTTAAATACTTAAAAACAATAAGGTCTCTTCTACAGCCAAACTGAGAACTACAAGCGAAAACTCAGTTGAAACATGATTTTGAGCTTGTAAGCTTTCAACGCCATTTCTTAGCAACAATTTTTCTTTTAGATATTATAACATATGTTCAACTTCAAAGCATAGATGACTGTATAAAATTTCCAGGAATCTAAATAAAGATATTTTTTAAAAGATCAGTTTTTAAACTATATCTCAAGATTAGCAGTCTTATTGGGAGTTTATTCCTTAGTAGGAGTGCAGAATAATTTTAACAGATAATTTTCACAAGTGGGAAGGTCGAACTCAGTCACATTTGTATAAAGTCATTTGTAATACAGCACACACAACAGACAAAGCTAACTCTCAGTAAATGGTGTATTGATTTTACAGTTGTGAATGCATATTGCACTATTTAGAGAAAATGTCTGTCCCAATATCTGCCTATTCCATGGGAATATGTGTCCACAACTAAATTGTAAGGTGAGAATGCCTCTAATTTGTTTACATTATGTGGTATTTACCCTAGAGTGTGGTAACTGTTAAAGGAAAAAAAAAAAAGAAATTCACATGATATTGAACAACTTCTCTATTAAAAGAAAGTGTGTACGTGCATGCAGTGCTAAACATACACAGAAAGACAGGGAAAGAGAAAGAGAGAATCTAGTACTTCCAGGCACTGTACTAGACACTGGCAATATGAAATCTGTTAAAACATAGTCCCTGTACTTGTAAGACAATAGTCCAATAAGGTGGACTGCCAAGTTCAATGCCATAGTAATAGTGCTCTAATGTTGATATGCATAAAGGAAAATAGCTTCAAATGGTAAGCAGCCTGAGTCAAGGAAAGAATCACAAGAGAGTTGATGCTGAGTCTTCAAGAAGGATTTTGAGAGAATGAGAAGAGGAAACACATTAAAAACAAACAATGCATCAGCCCTGACGTCTGAAAGAGAAAGACATTTAGAGGAATACACATAATTCATTGAGCTTACAGCAGGGGTACATGACACATAGGCAATGAGATTAGAGAAGCAAAAAGGGATAGAGTCAAACAGCCTTAAAACCAGGAAGTTTTGAGTAGATAAATAGCATATTCATTTTTAATGATAAATATATTTTTCTGGCAAGATTAAACAGGCTGCAGTTTTAAAACACAAAATGTATAAAATACTTCAAAAATCACTGTAGATATGAGTGGTAATATATTATGCTATCACAGATGCCCAATGGTGAAAAAGTGACAAAAAAAAAAAAAAAAAAAGAAAGAAAACCCAGAATCTCTTTAAGGGAATAGTTATCAGCTAAATGAAAATCTAGAGATCTGAATGTGGGGTGTTAAAGAGTAGTCCCTCCTGAATGTTACCACGACTACTACCACCTCATTTATTATGTGCTCCCTATGCACTCTTCAGTATTCTGAATATTTTATACTCATTAACTTGTTTAATCTTTCCAACTACTTGAAGAGTAAGTTTTTTGAGTTCTGTTTTCGAGATGATAAATCTGAGAATTGAGGAAATTGAGCAACTCACCCTAAATCATACAATTAGTAAATGAAACAGTGTCTAACTTCAAAGCCTAAGCATTTACATATAAAAAGGTACATGAAGTCCACATATCACTAGCCTAAAGATGAGCAGGTCATCTCCTAATGTCATGCCAAGTGACTACAGAAACACTAATACTATGATAAAATTAAGCCAGAGAATGAAATCAGACAACCAAAGGAACAAGAAGAATGACTACTCTAGAGAAACAGGAAGCTGCATGGAGTTGTAGAGAATACCTTCATCTCCTCTGCCTAGTGTTGGCCACTGACTTATTCAGAGAATGAATGGAAAACTTTCTGAGCAATATCAATGGCTCCAGCAACAATGGCAACAACAACCTGTTCACTGGATGCATACTATGCCCAGGGACTATGCCAAGATCTTCAAATATGAGCTACCTGGTGCTGAAAGAATTTAAGTGACTTGTCACTGGTTTTTCAATTCCCAAAACTTGTTCCTTTATGCAGAACTGCCTAAGCCAGATCATCTGACTAAGTGTAGTAAATATGAGTAACTATGTAGAGTTGGTGTTTAAATTACTATATCAATTTACTATAATAACTTTTTTGCTTCTTTCATGTCTTTCTGCCTTATAGCAGTAATTCAGAGGATGGATTGGAAGGGGTTTGACTCTTGACTAGTTACAGTTTAGTTGAAGAGTTAGATGAGAGTACACATAATCACTTCACTAATAACGATGTTTTCAAGTTGCAAAATTCTCATGTGATTTGGGGGTGTGGGAGGTATTCAAAAAAGGCTTATGAATTGATATTAATGCATTTTTCCCAAGTGCTCTAAGGTACACAGATGAGCAGAGCTACATGAAACTTATTGCACAAAAATGTAAATTCACAAAATAGATACATTAAGGAATACTTATTCTCAAGAGAAAAAGCAATTTTCATGCCACACAAGGATTTCTTTAACTAGCAAATTTCCCCCAGTGTATTTCAATTAGGTTTCTATTTACAATAGGGAAAAAAATCAATTTGCAGGCAAGTTTGCAGTGACACATCTATTGTATAAAGCAAATACAGTAGTATCACGTTTTCAAGTTTTGAACAAACCCCAGGACAGAAAGCACTTTGAAATCCACACACTGAAATGATGCATCCTAGTAGATGACACACAAAACATCCTTCAAGAATTTAACTGGTTCAATAGTTGATAAACTCACCAGTACTGAGAGTTCAGTTTATGCCAGCAAAATTTCCAAATTAACTCCTTCTGATGAACTCCTTCTTTTCTAATATATTTTTTTCTCACTGCTATTATCTAGATACAAGTTGACACTGACTTCTTACACATAGAACTATCCAGACTTCCAGCTGTTTGTCTGATAAGGAGATTACTAAGGAAACTTCTAACTCACCCGGATGATAGGTGGTTGTGTTTGACTTGAAATATTTTCAGCTCTTTGGATTAACAAAGAGCTGAAAGTTTTAAGGATAAGAAGAACTTTCCCCTCCCCATTTTTCAGGGCAGTGTTTATTCAGAGAAATAAACTTTCAGACTTCTGATTGGCATCCCTGAAGAAAGCAGCATCTGATTCACTGCAAGGAGAACATGAAATTTATTGAAAGTGTAAACAGTAACTATGGCTGCAAAAGAAACTGGCTTTTGTCCTTGCAGGGATGAATAAACTGGAAAAGATTTTCACATAAACTAAATCTCCTACATAGATATTTCTTCCCCGAAAACCTTTAGGAATAAGATAATGGCCCCCATGTAGGCAATGATTAGATGTAAGTCGTTCTAAATAACCTCTTAATATAAAAGGAATATAGGAAGCAGAGTATAATACTTAGAACAATACTTTTAAAAATCTGTTCTTTTGAGTCCTGGATTTTCCCTGGAGTTACCTGCATGACCTTGGGCCTCTCTTTCACCTTTCAGATCCTCTCTTTCCTTATATGCAAAATAGATACCAAAGTATCTACTGTGACATATAATTCAAGAAGTTATTAGCTATTGTGTGGTTGTATGGTCATAATATCTCTTCTCACTCAACTCTTTTATAGGGCAGGTATCTGACTGTAAACATCTCCACAATTATTTTGTTTTTGGGAAATTTTCGCAATAACAAATTAAGTTCTAATCGCTACTGTAAGAAAGACAAATTACACCATTGTTAGGTAGTTCACTCTTCTGTACCAAGTACCAAACTGAGAGTTCAGGGGAGGATGACAATGATGAAGAATGTTTTTATTTACTCAGAAGATATGGTAGACTGATTATGGAAATTGTTCCAATTCTCCACCCATCCCTGTACCATGGTCTTTGCAATGCGATTTTGTAACTCTTTCTATCAAGAGGTGGAATATGTTTTTCTAATGCTTTTAACTAGACTGAACTTCTGACTTTCTGGCCTAAAAATTAAAAGAAAATGATGGAAATGATGTGTGACCAGCTGTTAACAATTCTGTTCTCTTGAAGTCCCAGGACTGCCTTGAGAACAAGCCTGGACTCAACTACTGGAGAATGAGAAACTACATCGAGGGGAGCCGACTTGTATTACTCAAAGCTCTTCTAGACCAGTCATAGTCAGTTGAGCCTCAAACATCTGAGAGAGTACAGAATAGAACACATGGCCTGCCGCAATCCGTGTCTCAAAGCAGATGCATAAGTAAGATTAGTTGATAACAGAGACAATCGATTATTTCACATAAGCAATGTGTGTCACAAATCTCAAGGAGATTATAGTCTGGAAAGACCAACAGGTAAACAAATAAATTGATGATGTCAGAATAATGGCCATACTGTAATAGGCCATAAAAGAGGAAAAAGTCATTGGCATTCAGGGGGTTCAGAGATTTTTCATTGTGGTGCTGCTGGAACCAAGTTTGAGAAAATATAAAATGCTGAAAAATGTGGCAAGTTTCCAAATTTAAGGATTTTTTTGACATGTTAAAACATTTTTACTTTGTATTATTTGGAAGAAGAGTGGTTTGAGGAATCGTAAGAAATTTGCATTTCAGAAAGAATACTCTGGTGATGCTACTGGGGGTATATTGTTAGAGAAAGGGAAGAAAAAGGGATGCCTGCTGAAGCCTGTTCTAATAAGAATTTATCTAAAAGATATTGAAGTTTTCTGCTGGGCTCAGGGCCTCACATCTGTAATCCCTGCACTTGGGAAGGCTGAGGCAGAAGGAGTTCTTGAGTCCAGGAGTTTGAGACCAGCCTGGGCAATATAGCAAGACCTCATCTGTACAAAAAAAAAAAAAGTAGTCGGGTGAGATGGTATACATGTGCAGTTCCAGCTACTTGGGAGGCTCAGGTCGAAGGATCACCTGAGCCCAGGATATCATGGTTGTGGTGAGCCATGATTATGCCACTGCACTCCAGCCTGGGTGACAGAATGAGATCCTGACTCAAAAAATATAAAAAAAAAAAATGAACAAAAATAAAAGATATTGAAGCTCTTAAGAGAAACAGTCAATGGGAATGAAGAAGAAGAGATGGAGCTACGAAATATTAGAAAGTAGAATCTATGGAAGGAGCTTTGTTTTTGGCTGCAGAACTGAAGGCCCCAGTAGAAAGGCAACATATGGCAGAACTGGTAAGTCTCTTACTCCAACTGCTTTTTAGAAACCCACCATGTGATTTTGATAGAAAGATTTAGCACCTGAACTTCTAAAGAATGTCAGCTTTTGAAAAGGAGAGAACATGGGTCCTTGTAGATACAGGTGATTGGGTTTAGTTCTGTTTTGGAGCCTGCATTTAGACCCTTAGTAGATAAAATTAAAGCAGGTGCTAGAAGCTGCACACACTCATAGGTGGCTTCCTGTGGCACTGTCTGAATCCGGGTCTAAAATTACGGCAACTTTTAGGAATATGCATACCCTTCTGAAATCAGTGGTGAAATGACCATTTACTTTCCCTTTTGTCATTTTACCTTTCTTTTTTCTCCATTAGGCTCTAACTGAACCTTGTTTCAGAGTAGCGGTCTGTGAAAGTGGGCTAAGAAGATTAAAGATCTCCATAAAGAAGATATAAAATATGACTGTGACAATTTGATGCTGATCGTTTGTGATGTGTGAAATTAAATCCTTATCCAATGTGCCTAGACAATGCAATTAGTCTTGGGTGTCTATATTAGGAAACATATTTTTTTTAATCAATGCAGGAGCTCAGTTTAAAAATAGACTACTCTAGGGAAAAAGTTTTAAGATGCAAGTCATTCAGTGCCCCAGGTTCCAAGAAAAAAGGAAAAAAGGATGATGAAAAAGAAGAAAACTAAATGACTAGTCTGCTAGAGTAAAAGATGTGCCTTCTGATTAATTATGTTTATTCTATTTATGTATGTATGTATCCATCTTTTAGAATATATTTGTTGGGACCTACTGGTATGAGATATTTGTATCAGGAAGAGTGCTGAACAAACAGAGTTTGTCCCTGTGTCATAGTGTTTACAATCCACAGAGGAGTGAGGAAACAGACATTAAACAAATACAAGTAATTGCATAATTTAAAATTATGCAAATGTTATATAGAAGAAGCTACACAAATAGTCAACACGAGAAACTACCCACAGGGTACAATGTTCACTATCTGGGGAGTGGATCCAATCCTCACCACTACAAAATATGTCCATGTAACAAATACCGATTGGTATCTCCTGAATAAAAAAAAATTAAAATAAAAAAAAAAACCAGACAACACGAGAGCAAGGACTTTATCTTCCTCACAGTTGTATATGCCAGGCACTACCACAAAGACCTTGACATCTAGTAATTCATTTAATCCATACAATGTAGTTACTATTATTACTTCCATTTGGGGAATAAGAAAAGTGTGATGAAGAGAGATTGTGTTTCCACAAGATCACCCACTTAGTAAGGGGTCAAATAAGGAGTAGAAACCAGGCAGCTGGACTTATGAAGGACATGCTCTCATCTACTGTGCTACCATAGGCCTATGCCCACATCAAATAATTAATCTCCACCTAGATACCTGATCCTTGTATCTGGCATAACATATCTTAGTTGTCTTTTATGATAGAGCTAATGAGAAGCCTTCTGTGACACTGTCATCAAACCCCACAGAGAAAGTTTATGACTCTCCTTCTTGTTTTTAAGTACAAGAAAAATAGGGGCATACCTCATCAACAAGGGTACCAGGAGCCGGGCTCAGTGGCTCAGCCTGTAATCCCGGCACCTTGGGAGGCTGAGGTGAGTGGATTGCCTGAGCCCGCGGGTTCGAGACCCGCCTGGGCAACTTGGCGAGACCTCATCTCTACAATAAATCAAAAAGTTAGCCGGGCATGGTAGCGCACACCTGTAGTCCCAGCTACTTGGAAGGCTGAGAAGGAAGGATCGCCAGAACCCAGCAGGTCGAGGCTGCGGTGGCTGGGAGTGGCCACTGCACTCCAGTCTGGGCAACAGAGTGAGACTCCAAGTGAAAACAAAAACAAAAACAAAAACAAAACAAGGGTACCTTCATAATCAATGTTTGTATACCTAACCCTGAATTGTATCCCACATCTTTATAATAAAAAATAAATTAAATAAGTAAATAAATAAATAAATAAATTCAAGATGAATAGTATAGTAGGGTTTGGAGCATGCACTCTCCTGCCAGCATACCTAATTTCAACTTCCTGCTTCTGACAATGAGTTCAAAAGCTTAAACAAGGTTCTTAACCTCTCTGTCTCCATGACACATCCATCCTAGCACCATCCTCTAGACCACTGATAGATTGTGACCATTCTGTAGCAACTGGGAACTTAAATAGGAAGCCCATGACCATATTACAATGGTTTGGTATGATCAAAGCTAGACCTTCAACATCTAAAATGCTGCTACAATACATAAGTTTCTTAATAAGTACTGCTCATAGAATGAATGAAATTATTTCATGACCTTTGCCATCTAACTCAACTACTACTCTTTTCCAGCAACATTGGGTGACTTGAGCTTCTCTTAACCCACTCAGTATTTTCTTATATCTATGCCATTGTTTGTGTTATTCTTTCTACTTTATAATAAAGAACTACAATAAGCCTGTTGGGAGCCAGCCTTGGAGGCCCGCCTGATTGACAAAGTCCAGGTGCACTGAGGACCCCTGGCCGCAAAGCGAGTCTGGGCAGCTGAGACCCTTCTATCTTCCATCTTTGCTGTTGGTACGGCTGAAGAAATTCTGTGCAGTCATGGAAGAAGAAAATGGCATGTTTATGCGAAGTACTCACAGCTAACATGAGAATGTCATGGTTTATTTTTCCATTTTCCCACTATGCCGCTTGGCCTTTTCTAACATATGCAAGGGTTAAGCTCTGAAGCACATCAAGAATGCTTTCTTTCACTTGGTTATAAGTTATTAGATATTGCTTGAGTAATATACGATATAAGTATATTCACTCCTTATTTGATTTAGAATTACGCAGTTTAGTGTTTAGGCATAAGGTTTTTTAGAAGCACAAGTTTATAGTAAGTCCATTATGTATTCATTATAAGTTCTAACACTTATCTAGGAGTTATGTAGGTGATTTATAACACTGTTTTCACTGACTTAGGATAAAGATTATCATTAAGGTTTTTACTTAATTCAATAGTTAAAACTCTAAGTTAAAATTTATAAAGTGGATTTTCACTGAACTCATAATATACTAATCAGACACTTTTATGATAGATTAACTAAAGACAAAGAAACTTTGGGGACCTGGGAAACATCACTAAAAGCTTCTTTTGAGTTCTCTTTAGAAATAAACACTGCAGGATAAGAGAAAAGTAACGAAGACACCTGGACAAAAAAGGCGATTACAAGGCCCTGAAGGTCATAGAAGCCCCAGATGGGAAAACTCCTGACACATGAAGAAATGTACACTTAGAAACTTTCTTGAGACATTTCAAGGACTGTAATTCAGAACTTTGGACTAAAACTATTTGGCTTTATGAGTAAGACTCGTTGTCTGAATGTTTATAGGGATCTTGGTTTGTTTGTTGATAAGACCACTAGATGGTAACTTTTAGAGGATATGTACATGAAGGAATTTTCTTTGTCCTGGCCCTTTACAAATGGTATAAAAGCCTTCCCTTAGCTAACATTAAACGTCATCTGTTCAGGAAGCAGGTATCCGAGTATAATATTTTCATCTTTAGCCTATCCATCTCTCCTTCAGGAAAGCCCACAATCCTTGTAGGGCTGGACCCCTGCATAAACCCCTTAAGTCCCTTAACCAATGCCTGTGTGGTCAGATATATGGAAGAATTAGTGGAGAAAGGGGAGGAGTTTAGTATAGAGGTAAACTAATGTAATTGTATTTTATATAGTGTCTTCAATAGGGCCTGAAACATCCTTTTATCAAAATACATTACTATTTCTGGAGCACAATATATACATATTCACATTAAGTGGAATTAATGACAGATTTAGGATATAAATTCATTTTAGATTTTGCTACCATCTGAGCTATGAACAAACTTTTAATTCAAAGAGATTTTGAGGATTTGAAATTGCAGATCAAGAGCCTGTATTGTTCCTACCTATGATCTCTATTGGTCCAAATCTTGTCCATACCTCAAGGGTAAGACCTGATAATACCATCCCAGAAATTCTATCCAATTTTATGCAACTGAAATTAAGCTCCCTCTCCTCTACCCCTCTATTCTCAATTCTTTTAACAGAGTGATGACATTTTCAGCCTTGTGCTTGATTTAGAAGTACATTTACTTGTTCTTCTTTCTAAATGAAAAGATCCTTGAAGGTCAGAAAAATGTCTTATTCATATTTTATCCTTTGTACTATGTAAGACAGATATTATCCTGACTGTGAATATGACTTAACTGAGCCTAAAGAATGGCTAGAACTTGGAATGAAAGGAAAAAGACATTCCTGAAGAATATGAGAACTAAAGGGTGAAAAGGCTGTTCCACACTGATTAGATCCCACATATGGGCCCTTACTAGCATGTTGCATATGTTAGCTAATTCAGAACCAACAAGCCTAAATGAGGACATTGAAACTTAGAGCAGTTGAGTGACTTACAGTTAAATAGTAGCCACATTACAATTCAAACTTAAGACTGCCTGACTTTGAGCTTTGTGATTTTCCCACTGTATTCTCCACATAGAGATTCTGTATTTTAAGGGAATTTGAGGAATCTTAATGAATCTTAAAAGCAATCCATAATTTTTCAGTGATTATAGACATGTATCTGGAAAAAGAGAGTTAAAGAAAAAATGTTTCCCTTAGATGTAGTTGGGATTTTAGGGCCAAATAAGTCCTCTCACAAGGTTAAAAATGTCAGAGGAATTTATCAGAAGAAAATTTATTGTCAGAAGAAAACTAAGGAGAATGAAGATAATATTTAGAAGGAGTCACCAGGTACAACAAGATTGCAAACTTAATTGTAATGCTGATCCCTTCTGTGACATCTTATTAAACAGTTAGGAGAATTCTTTATCACAAAAGATTTCCAAGGATGTGACCTTTTCCTTCTCTCCATTTCCATTTCACTTAAATTATCACACTGAAGATTTCAAAGGGGTGCTCTCAGCAGTCTGACAGTTTGAAGCCCCTCTCTAACTAAAGAAAACATTGATTGCATAAAAAGAAAAAAATATCAGAGACATCCTCCATAGGTCTCTGTGAAACCATGTACTCATGTGAGACTTTTTTTGGCATTTGTTATCACTTTGAAAATGACAAAGTAGCAATAAAATAATTAATTTCTGGAATAACATCTTGAGCTATGATTATAATCAGGAAAGCAAATGTGAAAATGGCATTGTAAGTCTCTATTCCCATTTTTTCATGTGACTTGGCCCTGAAATGTACTCGGGGAACAAAGGAGAAGGTTATTTCTTTTTTGAGTGAAGCTGAAAACTCAACCTGAGCTGTGAAAATTAAGGTTGGTTGTTGTTCTCTCTAAAATCTGTATATATATATATATATATATCTTGCACCTGGGATCAACAAGGATGGACAATTACATTTTTTAACATACCTATGTGTATAAATGCATAGATATATGTATGTGTTTTTAATGATATGTAGAATAGACAGGTAAATAGAAGTGGTCTTCCTGTGGTTTTCCTGGCTCTAAAAAGTGAGTTTGATTCAAGATATAGTTCAATAAGAGCTTTCCTACTGCCTTTTCATGAAGTCCAAGCTGTTTAACATGGGGGCAAGGTGCTTTGCCCCCGCCTACCTCTCTAGCTCCTCTTCCTCTCACACCTGATGCTTTAAAATATTCTTCTTTTCTTTCCTATCATGTGATATTCTCCCTCCCACTGCAGTGAGTTTGTATCTTCTCCCTTCTCTGCTTTCTATCTCCCCTAATATTGTAGGTCTCAGCAGCCTCCACAGTCCTTCTGCATAACCACTTTCCCCAGCACCTCTTCCAGGCTGAAGTGTGTCTCTGCGTGGTCCCTTTTCTAAAACTGCTCACACTGAGAATCACTTAGTCCCTGATTATCTTTCCCGCCGAACTATCAGCTCTGGGAGGATAGGGACAAGGTTCGGCCTATTAAAGCATGATGTCTGGCACTTACTAAGATCTCAATAAATATTTGTTGAAAAAAATGGATGAAAAAAATCAATAGGTCTAGAAGAAGTCATGATTGGAAATGGTTGGTCATTTTAAATGAACAACTTTTCAATTGCCTATTTCCAAAATTTCAAGGGCAAAGCAAATGGGTAATTCCTTATCTCTTTGATCTTAACTCTGAACTCCATGTGGGGCCTATAAGTAGGTGCTGAGTCTGTGACTTGCTTAAAGGAATGGGGCAGTGAAGGCTGCAGGGACAGAGCTGAACCTTAGGGGCAGGTGGACCTGACTCAGTTCTGGAGTGCCTCACTTAGTAGTAAAGTGACTTCATTTTCAATTCCTTACTTATATAATAAAGTTAGGAATAGTTACGGATTTTATGTTAAATGTCAGTAGATCTATTTTTCTGCTTGTTGCTTTGGGTCTTTTATATTTTAAAAAGAAGATAAATGAAAAACTGAGAGTGAAGTATTGATACTCTATAGCTATTCAATATTGTAGCTTTTATTATTATTATACTATGCCAAGGAAGACATATATAGATGAATTAAATCAGATATAATTCTTAGTCTCAAGAAATTTCTAATCCAGGGAATAAAACTAATATAAGGATTATAGAATTACAGAATGATTTGTGTAGAACATTTTGAGGTTCAAACTATATATGAAAATTCCTTTGAGAGGACACAGTTTTTCTAGAGTTAAAAAGAAATCACAACAGAGTTAGAATCTTAATTTTATCAGTGGCTGTAAGTTTTTGGGAAAAAACATCAAGTGTCTATGAAGGTCAATTTCCTAAGATGAGAATTTGGAACATAGCATCAGTTACTCCATGACTAAAACACAATAATGCATGTGAGATCATCCAGCATAGATGAACTGATATTCTAGCACCTGTTGTATGTCAGGTGCCCTGAGCTTGATATTCATGGTCTGGAATATGATTAATACTTAATATAGTTTTGTATGAATAACCAAAACAATATATGCAAGGAGCTCATTCAGCCTGGCCTTGAAGGATGAGGTGATTTAGATGAATGAGTTGTGGGACAGGATGGGTTGGTAACATATTTCAGATAAAGACAGTGTGCGAGTAGAAAGGAAGAGGCAGGCAACTACATGGCATGGCAGGGGCAATGAAGCTTCTTTTCTAAGGACACATTGTGAATCAGTGGTAGATTCTTTTCCATTTTACAATATGACATCAGAAATAAGGCCATAGATGGTGCATGAGATGGCCCAAGTTTCAGGAAGATTATTTTGGTGGTCATTGACAAGGAAGTATGGAAAGTGAACTTGAGTCCCTGACACATGCCAGGTGCTGAGCTAGGACTCTGGGCACATGCACATAGATCATTCTCACAGAGTTAAGATGCTGTCACTTGACTCTGGCAATAAAATAATTTCAGTCTTGCTGGAGGGCAAAAAGGCAATAATACTACTGATAATAATGGCAAATAATCAGATGGTGCTGTTAGAATTTGCCAATCTTTAATTTACAAACAATGGCAATTTCATATATTTCAGGTCAATATATTCCAGAAATTATTCTATGTGCTAAAAAATACTCATTAAATCCTCACAGTAACTCAATCAGACTGGCACTATTATTGTTATTGTTTAGTGGTTAAAAAAATTGAGAGACATTTCGAAAGATGGGGGTCTATTTAATCAGAGATCAAGATAAAGGTGCAATCTATGAATAAAATTTAAAGTGCATGAATGTCAACATAGAAGTTGAAGCACAAGGATCAATGAGATTGCAATGGGTCTCAAATAGGGCCTGAACTGTTTGAGTTTAGAAATGTGAGGTCACAAGTATTGGATGGGCATATTAAAAAATATATGGATATATGGCGCTTATCTGAAATTTTCATATACTCTGTAGTTTATTTTGCTATATATGGTAACCATTTCTATACAAGTATATAACAATTTATCACTTGAAAAAAATATAGACCCATCTATGTGTTACTACAAGTCTTCAATGACATTATAAGACTTAGACATCTGATATTTTGAACTTCGAGGGGAAGAGATTTTCCATGCAAGCTGGCAGATGTAACTGCTGAAGGACCTCAGTCTCCCAAATCTCCCTTTCTATCTCTATCAGGGGAAACAATTGTTCTTTCATTTGTTCAGTCTACATATCCCATACATTTATTCTCCTCTAGCTTTCTAGAAAGCACTAAGAAGTCAGAGACAGGCAAATTAACAACCTCAATAGCTAACAACCTAATGAGTCACAGATAAGCCTTACAGGTTGCAAGAGAAACAATTATGGTTATGATTATGTTTTGTAAAATGGAAGAGATTACACAAATATAATTCTTTGTAACTTTACAACAACCTCCTATATAATCTTCTTTTCTCTAATTTCTCCTTATCCTACCTTTTGTATGAAACAACCTTCTATACCTTCTATAGCATAGATGTATCCTGGATACCCTGAATCCTTAATGCTCTCTATTACCTATGTAGAATAAAGTTCAAACTTTGTAAGGTGACAGAAAAAGCCACTCACATACTAAACTAATCTTTATTTTCAGATTCATCAGCTACCATGCCTTTGAACTGGCTTCTGTCTCTCCCTACTATTCTATCTCTAATGAGCTCCTTTTCATTTTCTAAAGCCCATTTCAATTGCCTCCTAACCTATAAATCCCTCCACGTCCTCAGGCAAAAGTAATTGATTCTCTCACACTTCTTCCATGCACTATGCTATTGTGTCTTATAGAGCATTATAGTAATTTCTTTATGTATTTTTCTTTCTCAGCGTATCAAGAGTATTGTATAAGTTCAGCCTAGATAGCTTATCTATTTTAACACTCAAAGAACTAACTGAAGGCTGGTTCAAAACATTTCTCAATTAATAATGTTTGCTGACTTTACTTAAATATGAATACTATTACAAAGATATTTATAAAAGTTCAAATAAGTAGACAGACTATACTTGATAAATCCTGTTGTATATAAGTATCAATAATTATTTTGTAAGCATGTGTTACATATTTTTATAATATAATAGATGCTTACTAAGTATGTGCTGAATTGAATGTATGAGCCTATCTTAATAATCATCATTTTCACAACCTACATTTATTGACTGAGTAATATGAGTTAAACCCTTCGTTAAGTGCTTCATATGAACTCTCATTTCAATGCCATAACAGTGAGCCTTGTGAACTTATGTTTGCAAAGAAGGAAGCCTAGCCTTAAAGTGGTGAAGTAAGTTACTCATAGTTATGTATTTATTGAGTTGGAGATTTGAATTTCATATCTAAATGTGTTTGACTCTAAAGTTCATGTTCTTTCTTGTAACATGCTATTAATCTATTCATATACACACACACGCACACACACAGAGATGTAAAGAGAGAAAGAGAGAGAGAGAGAGACGATAGAGCAAGCTATGGAGACACTTATGCCATGTATAATATAATGCAGAACACACATACACCATAAATGTAAACATAATGTGAGCATATATACTTACATAAAATATAAGCATGCATATATGCTATCAGTGCACATAGAATAAATAAACATTTATTTTCCTCTGGCATGTACATACTTTATTCAAAGACCTAGACTTTTGCTATAATAAAATAAACTCTGGAGAATTTACTGAGCAAGTATGTATATGTATTTTCAATATAAGTTTATTTTTCTATTTACAAGCATTCATTTGTCTCTTTAAGGACTGAACATAGAAGATGTAAGACAGAGTTTTCAGGTTAAGAAATCTATAGCAACTCTCCATCAGTATGCTTGTTAGCAACAGCTGCCATCCCCATGTGGTGGAGAGGTGTGGACCACCATCAGCATGTGTTAATTTGTCAGTCTAGTTGGGACAAGGATACTATTATAAAGCTTTGTGCTCTGAAAAAATATACAATCACAGCTGGAATTCAAGCACTTGCTGTCATCACAAAAGCAAGGAATTGCAACAAAAATGTCATTGTGTTTTTGTTTCTCTTCATGCTGCCCCTTCCTTTATTTTCCATCTGGTGGGCCAGTTGCATTTGTCTCTATTCTTTCAGATATACTTCCTTTGCAAGGTGCATATGCTAACATGGTACTGTCTACCCCACAATCCCCCCTGCCCCCTTTGTACTTAAGTAAGTCTTTGACAATTCCCAGATCTCTCTGAAGCAAGCAAAAAATCCTTGCTGCCCTTTCTGACATGGGTTTTAAAGTCCAAAGAACATGAAGTGCAATCAGGATTTTGCTATTTGCTTTTGGGTGACCTGGTCAAGTTTCTTAATTCCTATGTGCCTTAGTTTTTCCATCTCAGAAATAGAAATTATAGCTCTTACATGATAGGATTCTTTGAATATTAAATGGGAGTGCTTCTATCTGAGTGATAGAACAAGTGCAAGGTATTCTAGAAAGCCAGTAAAATGAAAAGGAAGAATTAAACCAGCAACAGTGAAGAGACAAAAAGGACTATCAGTGGAGAGAAGATTCCGACAACTTGTTAGTTCATGGAACATGGATGACTGTCTGTTGGTGAATGAAGAAAGCTAGGGAGGAAAACAAAATACTGAGGCTTGGGCAGCTGTGAAGTGAGAGTTTTTTTGCCTGGAAGAGCTCAGAAAGGCAGTTGGAAAGCATGCCTACACAGTAGTAGTCCAAATTAGAATTAAAAATCCAAAAAGATGTATCCAAAAAGTTAAAAGAAATACAGTTTAAGCAATATGACGACTAAAGAGCTAGATTATATTAATGACATGGTGAATTAGGCAGATGCTTCTCTTATGAAAAACCTAAGACAAGTAAACACACCTGCAAAACATAATAAAAAACACAATTTTGTGCAATGTTTATTATGTATTCAACTGTACAAAGTCTTTTGTGTGAATTTTATTTGATCTTCCCAACATTGTCACATATTTGGCACTGCTCTCTCCCAGATCTAACAGATACAGAAGTTGAAGCACAGAGAGATCCACAAGGGTGTGGAATTAGTCTTGGGATCAGGACAAGAATCCTGTCATCCATCCCAGAGCTCACAGTCTGCATCCTGGTGTTGTATTCCTCCCACAAAGGACGTGAGTCACAGTTGAAGCAGCTACAATATATCATTATTTTTAGCTGTTAGTTGAGAGTTATAAAGGTAAACCTTTGACCCAGATGTAAAGATTTTTTTAAGTGGCAAAGGCACAGTGATAGTCAACCCCAAAGGGACAAAACAAAATCAAAGCCAACTATTTGGCATGGCAGTGAGGGACTTTTATGTTGTCAAATAAGACATGTTTATTGGTTTTTATTTTTTATGAAAATATAAGGACAAAAATGTGAATGTGTTTACCAAAATGTAGATGTCTTCATCCTCAAAGGTATGAAAGAAAAGGCACCACTCCCAGAAGAGGAAACCAAGAAGGTGTGAAGGAGGGGCAAGGAACCTACATGGGCAGGGATCTGTGAGAAGTTATTTAAAGTTAAAGAAACAAGAAAGAAATCTCAATTGTTTATTTATGTGACTACAAAATATGCTGAAAATTTATGTTAATGATTAGGCTGGGGTATAGAATTATAAAACTGTATAATTCTATATTTTATAATTCATTTTTCCATAGGAAAAATGAGTAGATTTATTAAATTGATAAAATCAAGAAAATACATATAATCATATTAATTTAGATTTAGAACGGTACTTAGCAGACTTATTGTATAAATGGTGAAAAACATGGGAAAGAAAACCGGGTCAGGGAGAAAGCCCAGAGAGAACTGGAACTAGAGCACTCTTACTTTCTTGTACAAGCTTCATAACATTCATATGTGTGTGTCCATACTTATATACATACACATGATCCATGGACAATCCTTCTTCTTGTAATAGCAACCAAAAATGATAGTCCTTCAAAGAAACTCTTCTTTCCCTCTCAAGTAACTGGACATTCTCTGCAGGGTGGCAAACATCCTAGATGAAAATTATCATCAGAGGCTGCAGATCCCACCTAGGAGCTGACATTGACATACCAGTGGATTAAAAGAATCAACAAATACATTGCCAGTTCAAACCAGATCTTGTTTTTCTGTAAGGCTCCTCATTCCTTCCTTTTTGGCTTTTTTCTTTCTTCCTTCCCTTTTTATTTCCTCTCTCTCTCTTTTCTTTCTACTTCAATGTATTCTCGTACATCCTACCCATAATTCCATTTTAGTATCATAAGTATTTCTTATCCAAGTGAGAAAAATATCACCAGCTTCACTTTGCCAAGAGGCAGTTTCAAAATTTAACATGCTGGAATTACTAACCTTCGCAGAATGGGAGTTTACTAATCATCTTTCATATTTTGGTTCAGATCCTATTCCTTCACTTCCTCTTTTGTGTGGTCTCAGTTTCCATACTGTAAAATGGGAGTATTAATATCTTAGACTATTACTGAGGGAATAGATGTGCTAATCCTATCCACTATAGGACACTTTATACTGTGCATGATGTCCTAAGTGCAGTATCTTACCACAACTGTCATAATAGCTCCACAAACACACCAATATGATGGATATTGCATCATTGTATGACTGAGACTGTAGAGGTTCTGTTAAGGAAGAGTTATATGAAGTAAAATCTGAATTTGAGCCCAGACCTTTATGAATGATTCCTCACCCCATACTCTTTATGCTATTCTACTTTCCAGGTATAAGGCAATATTATCATCTCCCTTCACTGACCGCCAAGCTGAGCTCTGCCATTGGTGGAGTGACTCAGTTGGAATGAGGAGATTCCAAATCTCATAGTTATGGCCTGTAGGTAGTGAAGTTAATTCAACACACACACACACACACACACACACACACACACACACACACACACACAGACACACACGCACACACACACACACACACACACACACACACACACACACACACACACACCACTAATGGTGCTCTTGTTACTGAAGACTGGTCGTTAACAGAAAAGTAGTGGCTTTGACACATATTCCCTCAGTTGTGGCATATTATAAGCTTGACTAGATTTTATTTGCTCTATTTAAAATTCTCATTTTTACCGAAAGAAACCTGTCTATAAACATGATATATATATTTTTCATTTCTAACCAAATAGCTCATAAGAACAACAACAACAAAAGAATGGGGGATAGCAGCTCTAAGTTTTCTTAGGCGATTCCAGATCTATTTACAAATCCCCAACCCCCTTCTCCACATTTGCAATCAGTCATAAAAGCTACAACTTCTCTGTTCTGAATCTTTCCAGAGCCTGTGCCATTCTTCTCACACCCATGGTAATTGTTCTGTTCTTCAAATAAAATGAAACTATTATGTGACTCTCCCTAGCTCTCACTGGAGCCTCTTTCATTCATTTGCCATTGGGGTATAAGCGAATTTTCAAAAAAGCAAATCTGACCATACCACTCCTCTGACGGCAAGAGGTCCAGCTACTAATATGATCCAAAGCAAATTCTTAGAATGGCAGAAGAGAATTCCAGTTTTTGCCCCAAACATATTTTTTTCTGCCTACTATACCCCTCTAACCTTAACATATTATAAACCAGCAATATTCAACTGTGTGTAGTTCCCAGGACATGTGAGATGGTTTTGCAACTCCCTGACTTGACACGTATTCCAATTTTCCTGAAATATATGATTCACCTTGCTCAGCTTTGCATACTGTTATTCATCTTTCATGACCTATCTTAAATACCACTCATTTAACTTTCCCAATCAATACTTCCTTTATGTGAGTACTTCACTTGGTATATATCTTTGATATAACACTTACAATACTTTTTTGTGATTGTTTGCTTATACATTTATTGAATGAAGCCAAGTAATGCATCTTTCTAAAAGTGTTGGTCTTAGTAAATGATACTTAGAGAACGTCATAAAAGTTATCTAGAATTCTAGACAAACTTGTACGCTTGACTACCTGTTAGGATCACCTGGTTAACATTTTAGAAGTCATATAAACTCAAATAATAAGTCTTCCCTCCCTTCAACAATAATTGAATTTGGATTTCTGAAAGCAAGGCTTAGGCATCAGTATTTTTAATAGATTTCCAAGCGATTGAAAAAACAAATTTAAATAATTGTTTTCAGCCACACTTGAAAGTAGAGTGGAATAGTATAATGTACCTCTTTATTCTGCTCCAACAGTTGTTGACATTTTACCAGTCTTGCTGGAGTATTTAAAGCAAATCTCAGGAATAATATAAATCTGTATATGTGTAGTTTAATACATATTATTCACTAAATATGAATTTTAAGATATAATTGTCATACCATGCATCATCTCACAAAACTAACAATGATGATAAGGTGACTCTAACATGCAGCCAAGTTTGAGATATACAGATTGAGCCTACCCCTCTCCTTTGTAGATGAGTGCACAGAGACCCAGAGAAACCAAGTGCTAGGATGGAGGTGATACACCTAAAATGACTATTCGAGTCTCCTGACTCATATTTAATTGCTTAACAAAAAAAAAAAAAAGAAAGAAAAGAAAAAGATAGCAGCAATCCAGGAAAAACGAGCACTGAAATGATTTTAGAGTTAGAACAGGATATCAAGAATATCCTAATGAGTGCCATGCCAAAGAAAATGATAACGATGGGAATATAACAAAGGGCATGACAGGGCCAGGGAAATGAGATCCAAATATGTAGGCTTCTGTTTGAACATTGCCCTATCCTTCACCTCAAACACACGATCTTACATTTTCTTAACTGCTCTGATCTTCAGTTTTCTCCTCTGTGTAATGGAGATAATCGTATTTGGCTTCATATGGTGCTTACATGCTTAGCAACAGTTAGGATGTTTGCTCTGGTTCCCAGCAGGGCAAGATACCTGAATGAGAATCTAGGCCTAAGTGACATAACTCCCAGTCTCTCTTTTTTTTTAAGATGTGGGTACAATTTAGGGTTAGGTACATAAGTGGTCATCATGCTGGTAAAGTTTGGTACACTTATTGATATTATGTGCCCCCCTTCCCCTGGCATTGTCCCATTACTGCCAATCCTTTTCTTAAAGTATTATGATCATGTTCAAGGTTCACTTATGAGCAAGTACATGTAGTACTCAGATCTTTGTTTATGTGATCAATCACTATTATAGACTGGTAAAATATCATCAACTGTTGCTGTGAAGTTCACCATTTTGTTTTTCTTTATGGCTGCATAATATTCCATCATGTAAATGTACCACATTTTCTTTATTCAGTCCATTTTCAATGGGAAGCATGGTTGGTTCCATGTTTTTGGTATTGTGAATAATGCTGCAATAAATGTAATACTACCTAATAAGTTGCCCATTTGCTATTCCAGGGTGAAATGAAAATCAGAAAATAGCATACTTACCAAAAGTATTTTTCTAAACTGCATCTTTGGTCTAAAAGTAAAGTGCAAAGGACTGTGAAGATACACTGGAGAAGATAGATTATTTAGGAAATCTTTGTCATAGATTCAGGAACTGAGGCAAAATTCAGATCTTAATAACAATATAAGATTCTAGAAATTCCAGCAATTTCACAAATATTACTAGTATTTATGTAGTAGCACAAATATTTAAATGCTAGTTTGGATTTGGCCACTGAATGCAGTCAGTCTTGGTGAAATAACTTTATTGGAAAAGTTACATAAGCCCTCCAAATTTCAGTTTTCTCACATATAAAATTGAAACATTGATAACTATTGCATTTCTATTTCTAAGATTTTAAAAGAACTATGCGTATTAAGCATTTAGCATAGTATTTTTATAAGCATTCAGTAATCAGTAATTATTTAGAAAGCCTTTATGGACATGATGACCGATAAGTTGAATCTCTGACATAACCCAAAGCCTGAAGGAAAGATCACAGAACTGAGAACTCAGGGTCTTGTCTCTGCCACTAGCATGCCTATGGCAGTAGGGGCGTCACATACTTCTAACACAGTTTCAGCATCTCACAAGAAAGATTTTTTCTTTTCTTTTCTTTCTTTCTTTCTCTCTCTCTTTATTTATTTATTTATTTTTTGCCTTGCAGACCTCACTGGGCAAGAAAGATAGATAATAGTTGTAGAGTGCTATTCAAATATAAGGTATAATCAACAACAGAGCACATGCATATTAGATGATTTAGAGATATAGAATAAGAAGAGAATTTCAAAATCATTTTTCACAGCTTTGCTCCATTGACTTAGAGGTCCCATCCTCTTGTCTCCTCTTATGTTACGGTTCACTCGGGACAGGTGTTGCTTCCCTTAGACCACATTCTTGGTCACTGTTCTTTATTCATCATACTCAACATCTGCCCATCTGACAGGTTCTATTATAGGTTTCTCCTTTATCATTATCATTCCATAATGTTCTGTACTAACCAAGGTTAATACATTAGTGACATGACATGATAATTAATCTATTTGTACATCTGTTTTCTCCAATAGGTATGAGCCCTTAGAGTAGCCATCCCTAACCTTTTGGCATCAGGGACCAATTTCATGGAAGATACTTTTTCTACCTACAATGGGGGTGGGGGACAGCAATGGGCAGTCAAACCTCACTGCTAATCACCACTTCATCTCCACCTCAGATCATCAGGCATTAGATTCTCGTAGTGCACTACCTAGATTTCTCACACATGCAGTTCGCAATTTCAGCTCCTAGAATCTAATGGTGGTGCTAATCTGACAGCAGCCAGAGCTCCACTGCCCCGCTGCTCATCTCCTGCTGTGCTGCACCTTTCTAATGGAGCACAGCCTGGGGGTAGGCACCCCCTGCCTTAGAAAGTAGGCACCCCCTGCCTTAGAAAGTAGAAATTATAATATGGAGGCACAACACAATGTAGGGTTTAAAACTCTACCTCTGTGGCCAGAATATCTTGGTACAAATTCTAGCTCCACCATCTTATATTCTCTGTTCCTCAGTTTCCTCACCTGAAAATAGGAATGATAAAAATCCTAACTCATTGGGTAACTTTTCAAATCTGATAATTTATTATGAATGTAAGGTCTTTGAAACAGTGGCTGATATACAGTAGACTGCTTTACAAAAACTACCTTTTTAAATGTTATTTTTGTTATTAACATTATTATTGATTAACAAATAATTGTGTGCATTTATGGTATACAATGTGATGTTTTGATATATGTATACAATGTGAAATAATTAAATCAAGTTAATTAACATAACCATCTCCTTACTTACCTATCATTTTTTTATGGTGAACCATTTGAATTTTACTCTTTCAGTTATTTTGAAATATACATTACATTTTAATGACTATAATCATACTCCTGTGCAGTAAATTTCAAAATCTATTTCTCCTGTCTGTGTGAAACTTGTACTCTTTGACCCACAACTCTTCATTTCTTCCCACAACCCCAGTCTCTGGTAACCATTGTTCCACTCTCTACTTATATGAGGTCAAGTTTATCAGATTTTATATATAAATGAAATAGTGCAATATTTCTCTGTGTATACCTGACTTATGCCATTTAATACAATGCCCTTCAGATTCATCCATGTTGTCACAAATGATAGTATTTTCCCCTTTTTTAAGGCTGAATAGTATTCCTCTGTGTATACGTCACATTTTATTTATCCATTCATCAGTCGATGGATATGTAGGTTGATTTCAAATCTTAGCTATTGTAAATAATGTTGCAATTAATATGGGAGTGCAGCTATCCCTTTGGCATATTGATTTCTGTTACTTTGGATATTTACCCCACAGTGGGACCCCCAAAACACAGGCAAAAAAAGAAAAAATAGACTAATGGAATGGCATCAAGCTAAAAGTTTTCTGCACAGCAAAGGAAACAATTAACAATTCAAGACAACTCACGCAATGGAAAAAAAATTGAAAATCATACATATGTTAAGTGTTAATATTCAAAATATGTAAGTAACTCAATAGCAAGAAAACACGTAATGCCATTGAAATGTGGGCAAAGGACATGATCAGATATTTCTACAACAAAATTTAGCATTTAGAATAACACATGAAATAATAATAATACATAATTTTAGAATAATATCCAGGTGTTTACTGTGCCCCTTCAAGGGCCTGGCACAAGGAAAAAAAAAAAAAGGGAAATGTTGACTCTTTCATCCATAAAGAGGAAAGTCTCTTCAGCACAATTGCTAACAATAACTACAAATCTTTTAGCTACCTATGAGCATAAATACAGACCAATGGAACAGGATAGAGATTTTGGATGCAAAACCTCTATTTCTTAAATGACTCGTCTTTGACAAAGCCTCCAACAACCACTTGGGAGAAGATAGCCTATTCAGTAAATAGTGCTGGGAAAACTGGCTGACCACGTGCAGAAGAATGAAACAGAACCCCTACCTATCACCATACACAAAAATCAACTCCAAAAGGATCAAAGACCTAAATGTAAAGCCCTAAACTTTAAGAATTTTAGAAAATTCAGGAGACACCCTTACGAAAATCGGAATAGGCAACTAGTTCCTGATCAAAACCTCAGATGTCCATACCGTAAGAGATAAGACAGACAAGTGAAACCTCATCAACCTGAAAATCTTCTGCAAAGCAAAATAAACCAACAAGAGAACAAGGAGACAGTCCTCAAAGTGGAAAAAAAAAATTTGCCAACTGCATATCTGACAAAGGCCTAATATGCAGGATCTACAAGGAACTCAAATGTGCTGAAAGGAAAAAAGACAGCCCCATTAAAAAGTGAGCAAAAAGACATGAATAGACACTTCTCAAAAAAAGACATACAAATAACCAACAGACATATGAAAAGTACTCAGCCTCACTAATCATTCAAGAAATGCAAATCAAAACCATATTGAGATACCACCTAACTCCAGTAACAATGACCTTCATTAATAAAGCATAAAACAACAGATGCTGGCAAGCATGCAGCGTAAAGGGAATGCTTCTACACTGTTGATAGGGATGTAAATTAGTTCAACCTCTATGGAAAACAGTGTCGCAACTCCTAAAAGAACTAGCAATTGACCTTCCATGTGACCCAGTAATCTCCCTTCTGAGAATATACCTGGAGGAACTTAAATTACTACAAAAAGGATATTTGCCCTTTCATGTTTATTGCAGCACTACTTACAATCACAAAAACATGGAACCAACTATGCTGCCCATCAAAAATGGACTGGATTAAAAAATGTGGTACATATACATTATGGAATATTACACAGTCCTAACAAAGAACAAAATTATGGATTTCACAGCAACTTGGATGGATTTCGTATATAATACTCAGTGATTTAGCACAGAAACAAAGAACAGAGTACCACGTGTTCTCACTCATAAGCAGAACCTGAACATTTACCATAATACTATAAGAAAGGGTTTGGCAGTAGCTAGAAACTGCCAGGAGAGGGGTCGGGGGAGCACATAACATTAATAAGAGTACCTAATCTCAAACCAGGCTAAGGGAGGAGCAAAGTGAGGCCCAAACTTTACCTGTATGATGACCACTTATATACCTAATCCTGAGTTGTACCCCACATATTTAAAATAAAATAAATTTAAATAAAACAAATATAAGAAAAATTTCCCCATACCATCAAAGGAAAAATGTATTTCCTGAGAATAACAATAGCAACAAAACCCAACTTCATTCATATATGGCTGCTGTGTTCAGAAAAGACAGCAATCTTGAAGTAAGAAGACCTTAAATACATACTTATGCCCTCTGACCTTTTATTTCCATTTTTTCTAAGAGACAGAGAGAAACTCTATTTTCCATGCAGCATAGTTTTAGGACTCTGAAAAATATAAAGAAATTTTTGGCACTTTTACCATGTTGTAGGTTCTAAACAATAATTGTTATTGGTAGGATGATGATGATGATAATGATTTGATGCTTTAAATGGAATGCAGAAGACACACTAGATATTTTCTCCTTTTGACTGTTTTCCATGAAATTGAGGATATTGGACATGCTCTTCTGAAGGTACTGGAAAACCCTAGAAAAGCGTCAAACTGAGCACTGAAATAATGTATCAGCCACATAAAGGCTGGGGCACAGTACCAGTATGATTAGAGGAAAAATAAAGAAGAGAGACCCTGTGCACACGCAATTTAAATTGGCTTGGTTTTCAGATACAGCATCAAATTTTGTTTTCCCCACAGAACAAGGATGAAGCCTGTGGTATTGGACTTTGATTATTTCCTGAGGTTGGCATAGGATTCAACTCAAAAAGAAGTCTCATTTTCCCTTTAAAACATGAGCATTAAATAAATTTCAAGAAATAGAAAAACATTTCTTTCAGTTAGTCTGGACATATAAAGACATCAAACTTTGCAAGATTAAAAAAAGTTTAAATATGCAGAATTAAAAGGACTTGACAGTGAATTAGTACTAAATCAGATGAGTATTATTTCTGAAGGCTGATGTAGTTATTGCAGACAATGTTTCAATAACACTGATGAACATGATGAACTGTATTTAAAACAAAATATAGCCTTATTCTAAGAAGAGGCAATAATAGATTATATGACAGACTCAATTACCAATTTATGTCATATTCTTCATAGATTTTGGACTTCTTATATTTGTCAGACTTGTTAAATGAGCATTCTTTTACATTCCTCATTCAATAAGTCTTTTGGAAATGAAATTTTTATTAACCTACCCAGACAGTATAATGAAATATAATATCTGAGTGTTTAAATCTACATAGATAAGGCCATTTCACTAACTTTGAGGTCTTCTTCCTCTAATGAAATCCCACACACCTTTTGTAAGGATGGCCAGGACAAAATATGCAAAGTTACCAGAGATATTTCTAAATTACTAGAATATGTTGTAACCCTGGACTATTCAAGTGGAGTCAATCAGCATGTTCTCAAGGGTTTGCTAAGACATGAAAACAAATGAGCAGACTTTATTCAATAAATAAATACATAAATAAATTCTATTACTACAATAAATATTTTACACAAAGGGAATCTGAAATATGCTAAAAATATACAGTAAGGCTTAGACTTACTGAATTTGACCCAGAAAAACTGTACATTGTAGAAATAATATCCACAGAAAACTCACAGTTATGGATGAGAATATTGATAAGGCTGAATGGGGATTAAAAAAACAGAAGGAAATCAATTGATTCCATTGGAAATAATGAAAGCAATGTTGGGATGTATTACAAATTAGTTTCTGGGGTATGGTGATTGGATTAATTCCGCTTATTAGAAGCATGGATAACTCCCCCACCTACTCGGAAATAATCACTACACTCACATTCTACAAAATTAATTAAACATATATCTATACATGAGAAAGCCATTCTAAATTTTGTAAAATCTGTGGCAAAAGTCCAAAACTGGCAGATTTTGTGCCAAATCTGGCTTTTAGTGGTGTTTTAATAAATTAAAACCCCAAATCACAAATCATCATTTAAAAATTATGAGTATTCATGTAAAAGGTTAGGTGTGTGACCTCTCTTCAAATATCTATTCTGGAACTTCTGAACTCTTTTTTCCACAGGTTTTTGTAGAACATTATCCAAGTCTTTAGGTAGATAATTTCTATCATGCACCCAATAGAAATCACAGTTATGCAATACATTAGGTCCCTAAAAGTATTTGTGTTTTAAAACCCTAAACTAAGCTATTGAGAAGCCAGGTATCAAGAGGCATCCTGGGACATTCTGAGAAACCTCGTTGTTTTGTTTTTTTTCCCCAGGAGATCTAGATAAATTTGGGCAAGCCATGCATATTTTCAGAGATTGTTTCCTGGTCTGCAATAACTTAATTCATGGTATCATCAAGAGGATTAATAAATATGCCATATGAAAATGTCAAGCATAGTATTTGGCTCATAATAGACGCTTGGGGGAAAGATAGCCATGATAATGACTGCTAACTAAGGAACAATATCTAATAACTTTTCACTTATGTTTAAACGAAAAACATAGGGAAGCAGAATACCTCTTCCTTGTGTATAATGAAACAATATTGTTGTGCTCTGACACATCTGTAATGCTGATATTAGAGGTTGCCATGAATATTTACCACCTGCCAGTCAGGACCGTGTTCTCAGGGTTGGTGGGTTGGGGCATCACTGTCTAGGGCAACTTGGCCATGGGAAAGGTGCAGGAGTAAAATCCATTTATCTCTATTTAACCTGTTTAAATGAGTCAGCAACTCCAGAGAGAGATCTCATTATGAAAGCTGAGGTAGGACAATCCCTTCGGGTCCCCTCCCACTGCGGGAGCTTTTCTGTTCTCTCAATAAATCTTGGTTTCTCAAAAAAAAAAAAAGAAAGAAAAAAAGAAAACAGGTAGCTCAGCAGTTCAGCAGTTACTAAATACCATATTATATTTTTATATCTTCTTTTTGGTTAATAAGGTGCATTAGCATATATTTTCTCACTCGCATATAGTGTGTGAGAACTTATTCTACTATAAAGAACCTTTTTGTTCTCAGTAATTTTCTAATAATGATCATGGTGATCATAGTCCTTGCGATCACCATTATTTATAAGTTGAAACTTCATGACTCAATTTTATTCTAAGAAAGAATCCAAATCATAAAAGATAGAGTTTATAAGCCAGAATTGTAAGTCAGATTTAAGGGTTATGATTTGTAAACTTTATTGTGATGGTAGGAATTTAGAGTTCTGATTTATAACATAAATCATTTATATCTCAAGTGTAAAATAAGGTTAGCAAAATAAAATTCCTTTATTTCAGATTTACTGCATGATTTTTAAACCTATCCCTCTGTTTATATATATGTATTTTTTTCCTGTGCAATGGACATAAATTTTGGATGTTTCAGAATTTTCACGTATGTTTTACAATCAATCATATACTTTCAAAAACTGTGACTAAATCTGATCCCTAAAGAATGCTTGTAAATCCTCGTCTAGTTCTTCATTTAACAAAAATAGATTTATATGTGGTCAGTATATTTTCTAGTCTGGGTTGATTAAAGTATGATTTTATAAATAAGAAAAACAACAAGAACATTTCTTTAACCTTCATTCAGCTTATAGATCTGGAAGTATAACATACCAATCCAAAAAGAACTACCTGTTTACAAACCCAGAATCTTTGTATAATAGTACTATGTTTCTCTAAGAGTCTGCAGGAGAAAAAAAAATGCCTTACTGATTGTATCTATTTTATTGGATGGTGTAGCCAAAATTGTACTACACAAGTAGTTGTCTTGAAAACTAGTTTTAACTAGCTCTGTCACGTTAACTGTGCAGTTCTCTGCAAGTCACTGTTTCTTTCTGATAATTCTGATACTGTCATCAAAACCCTCCACATGAAAGGGTTCTCTCTCCCCCCAGACAGCTCCTTAAGTGACACAAGTCACCAGGTTTCTCTCTCCTGTGTTACAACCAGTCTCCTGGCTACTATGTGCAACCAACAATCTGTTTTTGCTTTTCAGCACAGAGGATTCTTTATCTTGGAGCTTTCTCTTATATGATTTTGTATTTTGAAATATTGCATCAAACTTGCATTTATCAGTGGATAGAAGAGAATAAAATTTATTGACAAATTTAAGTGTCATTTTGGTAGGCATCTTATGTAGATTATCTCTCTGTATCCTGACAATAATCTTTCACAGTCAATATTATTGTCTCCATTTGATTGACACAAAAAATATTAGGTCTCTCTCTTATGGATACAGTTTTAGATCCTGACTAACTTCTGTCTTATGGCTTCAAAATCAGCCTTGTTTTTAAATACTTCATTTCCTCATCTTTCTTGATCAAAGACTTAAAAACCACTGATCTGTAACTCTAACATGGAGGTGGCAACCAATATTTCTAAGGTAGGACATTTCTGTAATTTCTTTATTTTAGAGACATGTCTAATTTCTGCTATACTTTTTGAAATACTGATGGTAACTTAGAGGTCTCCAATTATTACCTTTTTTTCCAATTATAATCCTAGAGACCTAGCAATCCTAGATTGCAAACCATTCTATATGCTTCCCCAGGGTTATGTTTTATCTACGTTTAAATCCGTATGCAATTCAGTGGCTTTATTCTGCCAAAGGAATCACACAAATATATGCTTTGCATATGCAATTAATTCATTAAGTACTCAAAACTATCTTATTTGGTCAGTACTATTTTTTCCATTTAAGTGAATTTCCCAGCTCAATTACCTAATCAATTTTTGAGCTATCATGGTGGAATACTAGACTTCTTCTTACAACAGTTTCTGACTCTAAATTTTAAGGCCACTGTAATCTAAGATTCCTTGACCTTTTTCTTCTTATTGTTCTCCCACGTGTGCCAGCCTCCTCATGTGTTGGGTCACACCAAAACTCACACCCAATTCTCTCCTCGTTCATTTATTTCTCCCATTTAGAATGTCTTCTTGATAATTTCAAAACATTAAAATTTTTCTTACAATTTACTATGCAGAGCAATTTATAAGCATTAATTTATCTAGTTCTTTACTACAATACTTTCTGCAGGTATCATCTTTGTTTGTTAAATTAGGAAACATGATATTGAGAGAGGTTAAATAATTTGCCCAGAGTAAAAAAAGGTGCAGAACTGGGATTTGATTTCAGGTCTGACTGAATGCACAGTCTGTTATCATAAATACCATTCTATCATATTACAAGGGAAAGCCCAAATCTGAAGTAGAAATGGGATGTAACAAAAATAGTGTGGTTTTGATGTTAACATGCATTTTCAGTGGAAGTGACATGTCTCCCAACAGGGAGTGTCATTTTGCTAGGTACCTTATGTAGATTATCTCTATAGGAAGTCAAAAATCTTGACATCACAATGGTTTGTGGCCTTCCAATAGGTCCTGAGCACATAAACAGATATATAATGTATCTGTGGTACTAAAAGTCATGGCAGGGATGGGGGGGGTGGATAACTATGAAAAAATAATGCCTGAAACAACTCCTGGGAAAGAAGAGATCATAATAAAGAAAAAAATTGAGAAACACTGTGTTAGGCAAATGCAGGTTCATATTTTAGCTGCAAAATAATCTGTTTAGAATCCTCATATAAAGAATATTAATCAATAAAAATGATTTCTTTTGTCAGCAATGGTTTCAAAGGAGGCATTTTAATTTTGTTATCAGGCTACTTATTATAACAATCATCAATAGAAAGCTGAGAGTATAGCACTAAAGCCTGTAGAAAGAAGATTTTGTGGCTGACTGTGGAAATATGTTACCTGTAGATGGTTTTCTTAATTTCTGCACAGAACAATATATAGAGGAAGGAATTAATTAAGTGCTTCTTGGCTATGTTAGTCACATAGTTGTTATTTTAGACTTTTTTTTAGTGAAGTGAGTTCAAAGTTGATATCAAATAAGATATTTAGATAAGGTACCTATCTTGCATTTGAGTTTTCCTTTTAGGTCAAAGAGATACTAGAATTAGTATCCAGATAAGACTATTAATATAGTCAATAAAAAGTTTTAAAACTTATACTATAGCGTGTCAACACTATCAAACATGTTAAAAATAAAAAAAAGGATATAATCGAGAAACTTACAGTCTAGTTGACTACTTATAAAACGTTAGTGGTGGAGCTCCATAACAGTGCTTTGAAACGTACCATCTCATCTACTCCAAAATCTATTCCCACACCTAATAACCTCTCCTCTGCTTTAACTCCTTTTCATCATTAGGGACTCCATGTAAAAACCATCCCTACAGGAAACCATTGCCTCACTCCAACCAAATGTAGGGTAAATGTTCCTGCAGTTCTTCATGTAACACATACCACATTTGTATTTATTTGCTCAATATTGATTTATTTGCTGGTCTATAGGTAATGAGGACAGAACCTGTTTTTATTTGTCTTGTAATTAGCACTTTGATTGGCTTATAATAGAAATTAAGTAATCATTTGTTGATTATGACATTGATTAATTGATAGAAATCTAGAATCAACTCAGTGAGCATTTTTGAACACTGTGCTTCAGACACTGTGTCAGGCACTTCACATATAAAAACAGTAGAAGGCTGGTGTTTTGTTCTCAAAAACTTTATGGATTAATTAGAATTAGAGTCAGATACCAAAAAAAAAAAAAGAAAGAAAGAAAAAGATAAACTCTTCATCAGAAAGCAAACTATTTGTGTAATAATTTAAATTTACATGTTTTCATGGTCAATATCACATCTCCATCAAATAATGTGTTGAACAATGTAATTAATGATTTATTTCCCTTTGACAAATGAATACCAAGGCTGAATGAAGTTACATGTCCTGCCCATAATTACAGGGAACAGAGGAAGCATGCAAGGAACCAGTTTATGTTTTTTAGTTCCATGATTCACCCAGGAAGTCTCTTGACTCAAAGCCAAGAAGTAAAGTCTAGTGGGCAGGTAAGGGTATTTTTGAATCTGAGAAGAAAGTGTATCTATCACTGGATTTGTGGAGTTCTCCTGCATGAAAGACACTCATTTTAAATGTGTCCTAGGGTGTCAACAGGTAGTATATAATTGATCAAGTATTTTGGGAGTGAAGTGACTAAACATCATCCCAAAGGAAGGTTTAGCATCAGAGAATTATCGTTCTTTGGCTTCCCTTGACAAGGGGTATAAATCAGCAAGTGGATTCGCCTGTCTTGCTTGGGGAAATTGCAGCTTTATAAATAAAAACACTAATCCGTGCTGCTACTGACCAGCCTTTGCTGCCAGCTCACAATTTAAGTTTCTCACCTATCAGCCCTGGGGAACTTTCCCATTGCCAGGTATTGAAAGCCTTTTATTCCTTTAAATACAATTTCAACACTTATAATTATAAAAACTCATTTAGAACACCTGAAAAATAAAGAAAAAATATAAAGATAAATAAAATCATCTATAATCTTATTACCCATAGACAAGATCTATTGATATTTTGGAATATTTCTTTCAGTCTATTTGCTCTATAATAATAGCTTTGTTTATATAATTGAATTAGTTAAATGTATATGTTTATATCTTACTTTTTAAACTTGATAATATATATCATTTTCATTTGCTATTATAAACTCTTTTTATATAAAATTCATTTGCTTTATATTCCATCACATGAAAAAATCAGTTTATTTAACCCATTTTCAATTTAATAGACTTAGTGGGGTTTTTTTGGTAATTTTTTACTCTTTTAGTTAACACAGTGATGCGCGTCTTTAGTGGCTAGAAGTTTTTTTGTTATCTTTGTTCTGGATTTGTTTCCTATATTTATTTAACAGACACGGGGTACCTATTATAATAGGGATATGTTAGATACTGATACAATGAAAAGCAAAGAAGCCATGTTCGTGTTCACAGGGAGCTTACATTGGGTGATGGACAACAACCAGTGAAAAGTTTCTGCTGTGAAAATGTCTTCAGGTTCCCTCCCACTGTGGGAGATTTTTTTGTCCTCTCAATAAATCCTACGAAAGAAAGAAAGAAAGAAAGAAAGAAAGAAAGAAAGAAAGAAAGAAAGAAAGAAAGAAAGAAAGAAAGAAAGAAAAGAAAGAAAAAGAAAGAAAGAAAAAGAGAAATAAAAGAGAAAGAAAACTTTATAAGTGATTTAAAGAGGAGGAAATAACACAGCCTTGAGCCAAAGATAAACTTCCTGGAGTAAGTGATATTAAAGGACAAGAAGAACTTAGGTAAAAAAAGAAAAAGAAAAGCCAGTTTAGACAGCTAGAATGGTATATGTATGGTTCCTATGGGGAATCTCAAAGACATTTAATATGTCTGGAAACTAGAGTCTACAGTGAGAAATGAGAGTGATGAGGCTAAATAATTATTGAGTGCAAGATCAAAAAGGACAAGTTTAGGATTTTATTTGCGATATTGACCTTTACCCATAATGTAGAATTATAAAGGTATTGTAGGTGGGAAAGAAATACTATAAGATTTCTTTAAGGTGAGACTCCCAGAAGCCAGATTACCAAGACAAAGATTTTGCCTTTTAGGCTGTTGAAACACATTGAAAAGCCATTTCCAAAAGGGTTCCTCACACAATGCTTACCTTCCATTGTCCTCATATAAGAAAGCTCATTTGTTGTTGGGTATAGCAATGTTTCCTATCTATTGGAACCTATTTATTTTCTAGGTACTGTACTAGCTGGTGCTTTACATGTATTAGTGAAGACTTATAGCACTCGTTTAAAATTGAGAATATTAGCCGGGCTTGGTGGCTCAGCCTGTAATCCCGCACCTTTGGGAGGCTGAGGTGAGTGGATTGCCTGAGCCCGCGGGTTCGAGACCTGCCTGGGCAGTGAGACCTCATCTCTACAATAAATCAAAAAATCAGCTGGGCGTGGTAGTGCATGCCTGTAATTCCAGCTACTTGGAAGGGTGAGACGGAAGGATAGCCGGAGCCCAGCAGGTCGAGGCTGCGGTGGCCGGGAGCGGCCACTGCACTCCAGTCTGGGCGACAGAGTGAGACTCCAACTCAAAAAAAAAAGATTGAGAATATTGCTTTAATTTGCCAGAATTTTTTGAAATTTACAAAGAAAGAATAGTTTTCCCACAGCCATTGAAGAAATAAATATCTGGACTTAAGGTCAAACTTAGCATACCTGAGTTTATTGTTCATTTTCTCTTAGTATGCTTCGACACCTACTAACTCATACCTCCCATGGAAAATAATGCCAACACTCACGGTATTGCTTAGTTTTTATTTATATAAAATGCAAGTTCTATGGAATTTTCATAGACTTTTACTGAATTTAATTTCTCTTAAGAAAACCATTTCTCTGAAAGAATAACAGCAAAGGTTAGGTGAAAGGAGACAGGCTTAGTTACAAACAGGTGTCTTGTTTACACAGTACCTTATATCTCCCCTGTTATCACTACAAAACAAACTGTCTCCCCCAGATTAATGTGATCAATGGATCAGATGTAGTTGTCCCACAGAGTTCCTGACCTCAGAATGTAATAAAAGTAAAAAAAAAAAAAAGTTTAGAATGAAACTTTCTTCTCATTGGCATCAGATTGGAATAAGAGTGATCCCTTTGTCTCTCTAGGCCTTGCTCTGACTGTGTTCATGATTTTGTAAATTATTCTACACTTGTAGTCTCCCCACTACACAATATAAAGCTTTCCACCATTGCAAGCTGTCAATCAAGAGAGAGGTTAAGGCAGTCTTAAACTGTAGCTTTAATATTTGCAAATAATTTATTTCTCCCAAGTTTTATTGCAATTATACTTATTAAATACAGTCCACTGAAGATTCGGAAGTTAATTTCATATAGAAGTTTAAAATGTCTTGCAAAATGTATGGATATATTACCCAATCAGATTATTAGAAATGAGCAAGGATATAGATCTATTGAATGAGGTAGAATGGTTTGCCCTCTTACAAGTTATATGACCTTTGGTAACTTACATAGCCTCTTATATGTCAATTTCCGGCTTTGCAGACACTACTGCCTCGAGCCTTTTCCTATCAATCATGGTCAACCCCACTGTGTTCTTTGACATCAATGGCAAGCTCTTGGGCTGCGTCTCCTTCGAGCTGTTTGCAGACAAACTTCCAAAGACAGCAGAAAACTTTCATGCTCTGAGCACTGGAGAGAAAGGATTCAGTTATAAGGGTTCCTGCTTTCACAGAATTATTCCAGGGTTTATGTGCCAGGGTGGTGAATTTACACACCATAATGGCACTGGCGGCAAGTCTAGTGGGGAGAAATTTAATGATGAGAACTTCATCTTGAAGCATACAGGTCCCGGTATCTTGTCCATGGCAAATGCTGGACCCAACACAAACGGTTCCCAGTTTTTCATCTGCACTACTAAGACTGAATGGTTGGACGGCAAGCATGTGGTTTTTGGTAAGGTGAAAGAGGGCATGAATGTTGTACAAACCATGGAGGGCTTTGGGTCCAAGAATGGCAAGATCGTTAACAAGATCACCATCGCTGACTGTGGATAACTCTAATAAATTTGACTTGTTTTATCTTAAATTACCAGACCATTCCTTCTGTAGCTCAGGAGAGCTCCCCTCCATCCCATTTGCTTGCAGTATCCCTATTTATTATCTTTGTGCTCTCGCTACATTCTTTGGGTTCCATATTTTCCTTATTCCCTTCCACATCTAGTTGGATTGTAAAGAAATAAAAACTAAAAAACAAAACAAAACAAAAAAGTCAATTTCCTTCTTTATCCAATGATGACAATAATAATATGTATTGTGATTGTAAAGAGTAAATGTCATTATATATCAAGTATCTCTGGCACTGTATCTGAGACATTAAAAGGAAACCCCCTCTTAAAGAAACAGATTTTACAAAAATGATTAAATAAAATTCTTTAAATATGTTGTTATATGGTTCTTAGCTATCAATTTCTAAATTATTTATTCAGTCATTGAAAATATAGTTTTAAATTTTATTGCATAAAATTGAGAAAACCATCCTAAGGAAATGGTATTTTTTAAAAAAATCACTCTATTTGCTAGCATCAAAAGCTCTGAATTTGGATTAAGTCTTCTTACTGTGGTTCTTCATAAAAGTCATGAACTCTCTTGTGCCTCAGGTCTCTCATTTTTAACTTGGGTATATTGACCTACCATGTCTTTCTTATTTACTTATGATAATTAATTGGCACTTTCCAAGTAGATTATTTTGTGATGTTGTACTTCTTTGCGGGCATTTTCTGAATATACTGAAGGAGGGGACATGGCTACATCCTTAGTTCTAAGGAAAAGCAAGGGGAAAAGATCTGGAAGCAGGGTTGTCTTCCCTGGTCCATAGAAGACGGCAAATCTCTTAGGCTGAGAGTTCAGCCTAAAAGCATGCTCTCCTCAGAGCACACTGACAATGTTCACAGATGGAGTTCATGGACAAAAAGGCAGCTCACAGAGGCATGGAGGTGACCATGTTTACTGAGAGTATGGCTGGCTATGAGGCATCAGGCTTCCTTCTGAGATGGTGACCCAGGATAGCCACTACAGCTGCAGACTTCACAGAACATTAACTTCAAAAGTCACTTTTTAGGTCACAGAACCCATCTCTCTCATTGCCATACTTCCCAGGCTGGCTCAAGAGTTCCCACCTTTAAGCTCAGAAGAGCACCTGCTGCCATCTTCTCTTAGGTAGTAACTCTCCAGCCCTTCAGGTAAGACCTGTCAAAACAGGTATCATTGACCACAAACTTTGAATGTGCCTTTGTTTGACTTTACTTCATCATCAACACCTTTCCTCTTATACTTTTACCCTGAAGCTTGTGGGTTTCACTGTGTAAGGTCCTGCCTAAATTCTTATCTTACCTTTGGTCTATACCGAGGTTCTAAGGTTTTCAGAGCTGCTATTTCCATATCAGGGCTGAAAAGTTGAATGTATTGTCTCCTGTGTGCTACATGCAATATAGCATTAATAAGGCACTGGAGACTAAAAAGTTAAGGAAAATATTTTATCAATGCTCTAAACATAACACACATAGGTTACCTTCTCCTATTCAAGTAATTGGAAAGAACCCCTTTAAAAAGTTTCCTTGGTATGTGCATTATTACTGATAGTTACTGTTGCCTCTAATCCTCCTCAGAGAGCTGAGGATGAAGAGCAGATTTATCTTACAAAGTAATAAGGGGTATTCAACTGGTTTAACCATCTTTGAATGTACTACTACAGTTGATAACTACATATACTATTACATAATCAAAAGAACATCAAGATTTTTGATACCATATGCCAGTGATCAGCAAACTATGGTTCATGAACCACATTTCACTTGCCAACTATTTTTCTAAATAAAGTTCTGTTGGAACACAGCCATAATTTTTTCTTATACATTGTCTATGGCTGATTTTTATTGCAATGGCAGAGTTGAGTGTCTCCCACAGAAACCTCATGGCTTGGGGAGCCAAACTATCTGCTCTTTTATAAAGTGTGCTAAACACCTCATTAATGAGAACATACAGGATTAAAAACTATGGTAACATAACTTTTTTACATCTTAAATGAAACAGAATGGAGCTCAATATATTTATTATAAACAATGTCATAATTCTGTTTGTTCTAGGTAATTTATTTACTACAATTCTTTTACCCAATATAACAATTTCCAAAGACATAGAATACAGCTAAAAAAACAAAAAACCTCAACTCTGAACTGAATCTTTGATAATTCAGAGAACATTTCAAGGTCATCATAATAAAGATAGTCTCACCACCCTGCTCACACATGGCAGGACCTAACACTATGATGTAGATGGATAACCTAGAATAACCTTGATTATTATACCTAAATGACCTTTGAAAGTGAATAATCTAGAATTTGAAATTGTGGGTTTGTGAACATTATCTAATTAGAGCTCAAATATTTGGTTATTTTTCTTTCTATGTTACTAAATTCTTCAAGAAGTAAAACAATATTTTGTTTTTTGTTTTGATTTTATTCTTAGCTGCCTCACCATCTAGCACAGTGTGTGACACTAGCAGATCCTCAGTTAATGATTAACTAATATATTGGAAATAGTGGAATAGAAAGAAAAAGAGCCTGGGCCTTAAATGGAGCCCTTGCACTAGATCCAGACTCTGTATATCTAGACTTCTTGTTACGTTAGAGCTATAAATCCCTATTTGTTCAAGTCTTTGTAAGTTTGAATATCTGTTCACTACAGCTAAAAACATACATAACTGTATCAACAATCTTGGTGGTAAGGTCATCAGCCATTAAATCAACGAGAATTAAAACTCTCACAAACTATTTCTATGAGAAATCTTGGGGACGCTGGTGAGCTAGGTGTCATTAACCAGAAAAGCCTCATAATAGCAGGGCATCTTTTTAAGTAAGATAATGGAGAAGAGAAAGTAAATTTTTTATAAACTATTATTCTTCAGAGACTCCACTTGTTCCTTTGTATTTGTAATGTTATTCAATTTATATAATGACATTCTAAGGAGGTATCAGTAGCTCATATTATACATGAGAAACCTGAGTTAAGAGAAATACAGAAATGTTTAAAACAATACACCTAGGAAGAAATAAAGGTGCAATTAAAGGCAAATTATTTTTTTTTAATTTTGTTATAGAGATGTGGGGTACAAGTAAAGATTAACAAAGCAAGTAGACTGCATATAGGTGAAGTTTCGGCTTCCAACTGGTCCTCACTTCCCCTTGTTTAGACCAGGTATCCTTCTAATTCGAAACTATTATGCGCTTTAAAAAATAAGCTTTTGCTCATTTTTTGATTATCCATGAACAAACCCAAATAAAACATTCCCTGGGAAGAAAAATCAATCCTCTCTTCAGAGGTAAGATATAGGCTTCTCATTTAAGAGCACTCAAACTTTCCCCACTCAGATTTGATTGATACTATTTTTTTAAAGCATTTTTTTTTCTCTAATAGAAATTCTATGGCTCAGTGAGTCTTCAGGACAAGTAAAACATCAGCCAAAACTTGACATACAATATAGAATGGAATATGGAAGAAAGCCTTATGTATCATTCCTCATTATCATGTACAAAGACAGTAAAAACATCAGTTGTGCCAAATTCACATTCAGCAGTGATACTACTATAGTCACAGTTGTGTTCTCTGTAAATTCATATGTTAAGCCCATGCTTGTATTGTGATAGTATTTGGATTTAGGATCTTTGGGTAGTCATTAGGTATATTAGAGGTCATGAGAATAGAACATTCATGATGGGATTAGTGACCTTAAAAAGAGAAACACCAGAGAGCTTTCTTTCTTACTGTCTCCTCACGATGTGAAGATATAGAAAGAAGGTGGTTATCTATAAGCCAAAACAAGAGGCCTCACCAGGGTCCAATCATGCTGGCATTTGGAGTTCTAGCCTCCAGAACTGTGAGAAAATAAATTGTGTTTAAGCCACCTAGTTCTACCATATCAGCCTGAGCTGACTAGGAAAGATTTCCTACCATATTATCATGGATACCTCTTCTACCTCTCTTTTTTTAGCAAACAGAACAGGGAAAAAGATGCAGAATCATAACATTTTTTCTCAAACCAACTACACCCATTTTTGGAAGGCCTGCTGTGAATCTATGTTTTAAAAGGTAATTTAGAAAAAGGAAAACCAAAAAAAAAAAAAAAGAAATATTGATTGGTACAATCTTTCCTCAGAAGCAATAAGCATTTTCCTTGTGTCTGTTCATTGCCAACTTTATCTCTTCACTTTGGCTTATGAGCAAGTGGTATACCAGGATTTATCTCGTTGGGGCTCAAAACTTCAGTGGTGTTGTCATTTACCTGCAGTCCTGGGTTCCTCTCAGCAATAGAAGAGGAAAGCTCTTTTAATTGCAAAATATATCATGTTTAACCTCTAGTAAGAGAAAGATTGTAAAGGAAATAATAATTTAAAAAGTGTTTTCATTTTTAAACAAAAAACCTAGCTTTATTTTGGAAAGATGGCTGTAGTTATATTTTCCAATGTTTGTTCTATTTCCTTTATGCGTCTAAAGAAATAGACAAAAAATATCTTAACTGCAATTAATAAAGGATAGTGAAACAATCTTTCACTTAAAATGTAATACTTGTAATTGCTAGCTATACTTGTGGTTGAGGAATAATAGCCTGTAATCCCACGCCTTTGGGAGGCTGAGGTGAGTGGATTGCCTGAGCCCGCAAGTTCGAGACCCGCCTAGGCAACTTGGCGAGCCCTCATCTCTACAATAAATCAAAAATTAGCCAGGCGTGGTAGCGCGCGCCTGTAGTTCCAGCTATTTGGAAGGCTCAGGCAGAAGGATCGCAGGAGCCCAGCAGGTCGAGGCTGCGGTGGTTGGGAGCGGCCACTGCACTCCAGTCTGGGTGACAGAGTGAGACTCCAACTCAGAAAAAACAAAACAAAACAAAACAAAAAAAAGCCTCAACTGAACTGTATTTATAGGTGTAAGGATTTCTTTTTTATTTTCTTTTAAAGCTGAGGGGTCCTGAAGGGTTGCCCAGGTGTAAGGATTTCTAAGAATGAGATTGTAGACCTTAAAATATTGTCATCAACATAGTTAAGTAGATACTATTGTTACCTGATTTTACAATTAGAAAAAAGTGTGGCCTTGGTCACATTTCTAGCAACCGATGTGTTCAGGCGACAGCCAAGGACTTTGATTCCAATTCTAATGGTTTTTCCAATTCATTTCCAATTCATTGCCTGGTAATGGTGATTTTCCGAGTGGTGGTAGCAGCAACAATGATAATGATGAGCAAGTTTTTGAGAACTAAAACAATGAAGAGGGTCTTTTTTTTTTTCTTTTAGATTCTATGGGTACAAATAAGGAATTAAGACAATTCTGTTTGAGTGGCTCCAAATTCACATTTAGCAAAAATGAAAGAACATAACTATGATTAATTTTGAACTTCTAATTTGTCATACTTAGTTTGCTTTTGGGGTAGCTTATGGATATCCCTCATAATCAGAGTCTAAGCTGATCTTTCTTAAATATCATCCAGTACCTGCATGCCCTCCAAGTATTCAACCTAGATTCCCCTAAAAAAAAAAATTAGAGTCAGAGAACTTTGTTTTTGTTCAAGAAGCTTATTAAATATTTAGTCAGCTCTGGCTTAACTATTTTAAAAAAATTTTATATATGTTCTGCAGTCAGATTGTCTAGAATTAAATACTGACCTCATGAATTACTTACTAAGCTACTTAAGGGACAATTAATTGACCTGTCTATACTTCAATTTCATCACAGGCAAAATAGAGATATAGTATTATGGTATTAATTGTGAATTAAATTATTAAACACATTAATACCTTTTAGAACACTGAGTATTACAAAGTAAGTGCTCATAATGGCATACACACATATATAATCTTTACTATAATAAAATAATAAAGTTTGACTATTAGTTATAATAGCAGTAGTAATAATAATAATAATACTAGTAGTAGTGATCATAGATTTCTTTCACTGTAGTTACAACCCTGATTTCTGCCAGTCCTACTCTGTTGGACCTACATAGAGCAAGTGTAAAAATTCCTTCTTTCATTTAATTGTGTTTTAGTATTTTTTCCTAGATGATAAGTTTTCTTCTATTGGGGATAACTATTGCCCTTTCTCAATCACTTTCCCAGCATCACAACTCAACTTATTTTTAATACTGAAATGAGATCCAAATCCTGGCTCTCAGCTTAGGATTCCTGTCTGCAACTAGCCTGTTAAAATTAAAAAATTTCATTTTACTCAATTCTTTTCAGAGCATTTCATCAAATTTATTTATGGATACTCTTCAAAATTATAATTAAAATGAACCTATTTTGTCACACTGTAAACCCAAAATTGGTACTACTTCATACTATGAGACCTTTCATTTTAATATAAGAATATTAATTTCACAGTAGCCTAAGGAAAGATAAAATGACTCTATTATTAAAGATTATATGCCACACTTTTATATAATTTGGATGAATACTTACTAAATGTAATATTAATGCCATATTAACACATGAGTATACAATGAGGATTTTTTTCCTTGTGAACATGGCAAACTAATGACAATTGCTGTCACACAATCTGAGAGCAACCAGAACATCTAATTATCTTTCTCAAAGTCATAAATAAACAGAAAACTTGCCCATGTTTAAAAAAATAGGATTTTCACTTTGCAGAGATGCATTTACAGACCATTGTGAGACAACTCCTGTGTACTGAACTGCCTTCCATGGGCACCACATGAGACATTGCATGCACAAGATTCATAGTATATGTTGGCCTCCACTGAGCACAGGGCCTTATATATCTTGTTCACTCTATATTTCCAGGTGCTAGAGGGGTAGTTGGCACATGATAGTAGATAAAAAAATATGTGGTTAATGGGTCAAGACACGAATATTAGTTCATTCTCTTCTCACAGATCTCTTTACTCTTGAGGTGGAATATCTTCCAGCCTCAACCTCCCAAGTGATTTTTTCAGAACCTTTATAAAAACTTTCTCTCAAAACTTTTATTTATAATGAGGTAGAAAGGTATGATAACATGTTAACTCATGGATTTAATGATTTAAAAATCATTTCTGTTTAACACTATGAGTAGAAAGAAGAAAGAGAACGTGTATTATTTCACCACTGTTACTCGTATATTTCCTCTTCTTTCATTTGCACAGTCTGTTCTATTCAAATTAAACTTGCTTCAACTTCTAGAATATAAAGTATGCTCTCTCTCTCTCTCTCATCTCTGGCCTATAGGCGCTCTTAGACAACTCTTCTCCTGTCCTCTACCATTAAAAATAAGTTTTCTCTTAGACCTCCAAAACAAGCTAAGTACATCATCTCCTTGTATATGTAAGTACTTGTTGCATTTTATTTTAATTGTATAACTTTCTTTCTATATCTCTTCCTGGACTCCTTAGATTCTAAGTTCCATGAAGGAACTATGTCTATTTCCATGTTTCCACAGTAAGGAAATGTGATAGCCACTTAAAAAAACAAGTTGACATATGTTGGAATTAGGGTATTAACACACACACATTTACAAACCACTCAATTTACTATCCCAGTGAAAGATAAGTAAATCACAGTTCACAGAGAGATAGTGACCTCCTCAATATCTCAAAGCCAGCTGGTGCCAGAATGACCATTCAGGAGACATTAGTGTCCATCCAAGAGCTCTCCTTTTCATGCCATGTTACCCCTTTCCCAGAATATCTCTATTTTAATAAGGACTAATAACTTAAATTAAAATGTTAAATCTCTAATTGTGGTAAAAGTTTAAGCACCAACCAAACAGCCTTTCTCAGAGGCCTCCTCACAGAAACTATCATTAAGGAAAATTGACTGAAATTATAGTTTCTGTCTGAACTTGAATTTATGTGTATGCATAAACTTTGAAATATCTTGAGAACCTTAAGATAACTATACTTGAGAATCTACTGTGTGTCTTTCCCCCTTTTATGTACTTTACATATATAAACTTCATGATTATCATACAACTCAGCAGAAATTATTTATTAATCTCATTTTAAAAATGAAAAAACTGAGACTGATTTGAGTAATTTACCCAAATGTACTCATTTGGTAAATGGGGAATAGGTAATAAAAATCCTGGTCTGCCTTTGATGAAGTGCATGCTTTCATTAGTTTTGTTTTTGTGTTTCATTCATGCCACTGTAAGTGTGGAATACACAACATAAAAGACTGCCCTTTGTCATTCAGCTGAATAACTTCTCTTATTGGAGAGGCTGACCTTCATTTACTTTTTTGACATTTTAAAGAAGTTATAAAAAAAGAAACAGAAAATTATTCTCTTGCTATTTCTAAAAATTAGTGGGTGTGTGTATGTTGGTGGGAAAGAACAGTTTCAAATATTGTATTTATTTTCAAATTTTAAATTGGCATGACAATGTATTGTCATTTAAGTTTCAACCTTGGCTTCTGTGAGAAAAATGTTTGTTTACTCAAATTAGTCTTCAAAATCTCACAGAATTTTATTAATAAATAGGATTCTTCATTCCATTGTGATTTGTGACCTATTGTAACATAACAAAGTGACCTTTGTACCTTGAAACCATGATGTCAGCCATCCTCTAACATGATTTCTTTCATGCCTTGTGCATATACACAGGATAAGAAATATGTCTCAATACAAAGTTAAATTCCTCTCAGCCTGGATGTCAGCAGAAGCCCCTGCAATTTTTAGTAAATCAATGTTCTCTAAGATTAAAGCTTTTAGGCACAGAAAATCTGCTATAGAGTGATAACTAAGACTGCAACCATGTCTGTGGACAGAAAATGTTGCCAATCTTTCTTGTTAAAAAGATAAGAACATAGTATTCCAATGGTTTCAAAAGATTATGTTATGCCTTCATGCAACTTCTTGGATTTTACCAATCTGCTTTCCAAGGATAACAATATACCATTCAAATGGTGCATACACACAGTCATCTGCCCTCACATGCTCTTCAATGTCACTTTTGCTTTAACCTTTATCTTTGATCAATGTGGTCTCTTCAGATTTATTATATCCCCTATGCCAGCCTCATGGCAGGAAACTTAGTTTGAGCTCCTTAAGAAACAAACTCTGAGATGGGAACTTGTGTGCAAGAAATTAATTAGAAAGTGATCACAACTGTGGAAAAGTAAAGTAAGAAGGACAGGGCCAAGAGAGGAGTTGAACTGTGATGCAATTATAAAAAAGACCTCAGCCTATCCTATGGGAATTCTGGAATTAGATTAGTCCTTCAGGAGTGTTCCACTTTGAGGTGGACGTTAACCATTGATGGACTTTAACCAACTCATTGGCCAACCATTAATGCAGGCTATCCTCTGGAAGTGGGTAAAATCTCTAGCAAAGCAATGCTCTTTAGCTGAAGGCAGTTTCCAGAAAGTGATTCAGTTGAGAACTATCACCTGGCAATACTTTCAACACCTGGGAGGTTGGGTATTTCCATCCTGAAGGGAGGATATGTCCAACACACCACAGTGCCCACCAAAACATGTACAAATACTTATAGTATGAATGAATAAGTGTGTGCTGGTATGTGCCAGAGTTGAGCAAAACAGAACCAAGATGTTCATGTCATTACAGTAATTTTGGGGGACCATTACTTTATTCCATATGCAAAAGGAAAAAAGGAAGTGGGAAGGGGAAGAGGAGAAAAAGGAAAAGGGAAGAGGGGTAGGAGTAGGAGTTAGGAGGAGAGGATAATGAGAAGAATGATATGGATGGAGAAGGTCCCTGAATATTAGTCAGTTTTAAAAGAAAGTTATTTAAGACACTGCAAGAAGATTATCTATGGTTTGCAAGAACTTCTAAAACAAGTGATCCACCCCCAGAAAATTAATTGCAAAAAAGGTCATCCCCAAAGCATATAATTATCCAGCTGTGCAAAGTAATTGTGAAGGAAACAATTGTAAAAGATGTGATTGATTCAATAGCATTAAATAACTTACAAAGGTGAACCTATCAGACTAAGAGCAGACTTCTCAGAAATAACCCTATAAGTCAGAAGGACTGGGGCCCCATCTTCAATCTGCTAAATAAAAAAAAATAACTGTCAGTCAATAATTTTGTATCCCACAAAAATTAGTTTCACAAATGAAGGAGAAATGAAGACCTTGGCAGAGCAAACACTAAAGGAATGTGAAACTACTAGATTGAATCTACCAGAAATACTCAAACAAAAAGTCAAAATATACCAGTAGAAAAATGCTGGAATCATGAAGTTCACAGTCCTTATGGAACACCAATACAATAGAGAAAATAAATAAATAAATAAACAAATAACAACCAGTATGATGAATGGAATAGTACCTTATATATCATTATTCACTCTAAAAGTAAATGGACTTAATACCTTACTATGAACATATAGACTGCAAGAATGGACTTAAAAAAAAAAAAACAAAAACACAGCCCAAATATCTACCTCTTTTAAGAGACACAAAACTCCTATAGACTCAAGGTAAAGGTGTGGGAAAAAATATTCCATGCAAATGGAAACCAAAACCAAGCAGTAGTAGCATTCTCATATCAGATAAAACAGACTTTAAATTAACAACAATAAAAGAGACCAAATAGCTATTATAGAGCCCCCAGCTTTATAAAATAAATTCTACTAGACCTAAAAAAAAAAAAAAAAGAGATAGCAATACAATAATAGTGGGAGACGTCAACACTCCACTGACAGCAATAGACAGATAATCAAGGCAGAAGTTCAACAAAGAAACATTGGAGTTAAACAGGATTCTAGTGGAAATAGAACTAAAAGACATCTACAGAACATTCCATCCCCAAACTACAAAATATACATTTTTCTCATCAACACATGGAACATTCATCAAGATAGACCATATGATAGGCCACAAATCAAGTCTCAATAAATTAAAAACAATCAAAATCATATCAAGCATCATCCCAGACCATGGAGGAATAAAACTAGAAATCAACTCCAAGAAGAATTATGAAAGCAAACAAAGGCATAGAAGTTAAACAATTTGCTAATGAATGATCCTTGAGTCAACAATGAAATCAAGATGGAAATTTTAAAAAATTGAAATGAATGACAACAACAAAGTAAGCTATCAGAACCTCTGGCACACAGCCAAAGCTGTACTCAGAAAAATTTATGGCACTTAAGGGCTACATTAAGAAAAATGGAAATACTTATGTTGATAATCATACCTCAAGGCACTAGAAGAACACAAACAAACCAAACCCAAAGCTAGCAGAAGAAAAGAAATAATGAAGAATAGAACAAAATGAAATTGAAATTTTAAAAAGTACAAAGAATTAATGAAATTAAAAGTTCATTATTTGAAAACATAAAAAGTATAGCCCACTAGGTAGATTAATTAAGAAACAAAGAAAGAAGACTCAAATTAGCTCAATCAGAAATGAAAAAGGAGACATTACAACTGATATGACAGCACTTCAAAAGATCATCTGAGATGATTATGAATATCTCTATGCAAACAAACTAGACAATCTAGGAGAAATGGATAAATTCTTGGAAACATACAATTCCTCCCAACCTTGAATCAGAAATAAATAGAAACCCTGAACAGGTCAACAGCAAGCAGCAAGAATGAAACAATAATTTGAAATCTCCCACAAAAAAACATGTTCAAGACCTGATGGTTTCACAGCTAATTTCTACGAGAACTTCAAAGAAGAACTGGTACCAATTTTACTGCAGCTATTCCTCAAGATTGAAGAGGAGGAAATCCTTTCTAACTAATTCTACAAGGTTAGTATCACTCTGATACAAAAGCCAAGAAAAGACACAACAAAAAAATAAATCAATATCTCTCATGAACATAGATGCAAAAATCCTCAACAAAATATCAACAAACAGAATTTGACAGCACCTTAAAAAAATAATACACCACGACCAAGTGAGTTTTATCCTAGGGATGCAAGGGTAGTTCAACATATGCAAGTCAATTAAATGTGATCAATTGCATACATAGAATTAAAAACTGAAACCATATCATTATTTCAATAGATGTAGAAAAAGCATTTGATAAAATCCAATATCCCTTCATGATAAAAACCCTCAGCAAAATAGGCATGGAGGAAACATGTCTTAAAATAATAAAATAATAAAATCTATATATGACAAATTCATAACCAATGTCATCCTGAAGAGCAAAGTTGAAAGTTGAGCTCATTCCCCCTCAGACCTGGAACAAGACAAACATGTCCACTTTTACTACTACAATTCAACATATTCCTGGAAGTCCTAGCCAGTGAAATCAGGAAAGAAAGATAAATACAGGGTATCTAAATTGGAAAATAAAAAATTGAACTGTCTCTGCATGCCAGTGATATGATTCCCTACCTAGAGAACTCTAAAGACTCCTCTGAATGACTCCTGGACTTGATAAATTAGTTAGATAAAGTTTCAGGATACAAAATAAACATGCACAAATCAGTAGCATTGCTATATACCAACAGTAACCAAGCTGAGAATCAAATCAAGAACTCAATTTACAATAGCAACCAAAAAACTAAAATGCATAAAAAGAAATTTAATCAAGGAGGAGAAAGATCTCTACAAGAAAAACTATAAAACTCAGATGAAAGAAATTGTAGAGGACACAAACAAATGGAGCAACATCTCATGGATAGATTGGAAAAAATCAACATTATTAGAACGACCATATTACCCAAAGTAATCTTACAGATTAAATGCAATCCCTCTCAAATTATCAATGTCATTCTTCACAGAATTAGAAAAAAAACCCTAAAGTTCATATTTGACCAGAAAAGAGCCGGAATAGGCAAAGCAATCCTAAGCAAAAAGAACAAAGTTGGATATACCACATTACCTGGCTTCAAATTATACTACAAGGCTATAGTAACCAAAACAGCATGGGACTGGTCCAAGAGCAGACACAGGGACAAATGAAACAGAATAGAGAATCCAGAAATAAAGCTAAATACCTTCAATCAATTGATCTTTGACAAAGCAGACAAAAACATACACTGGGAAAAGGACATTGTGTTCAACAAATGGTGCTGGGAAAATTGGATAGCTACATGCAGAAAAAAGAAACTTGATCTATATTTTTTCCTATATACAAAAATTAAGTCAAGGTGGATCAAACCTGAAGTCATTAAAATCCTAGAAGAAAACCTAGAAAAAACTCCTATGAATATCAGTCAGGCAGATAATTTATGGCTAAAACCCCAAAAGCAGATGCAACTAAAGCAAAAATAAATAAATGGGACTTAAACTAAAAAATTTCTGCACAGAAAAAGAAATAATCAACAGAGGAAATATGCCACCTACAGAGTGGGAAAAGATATTCATAAACTATACATCTGACAAAGGACTGATATCCAGATTCTACAAAGAACTCAAACAAATAAACAAGAATGAAGCAAATAACCACATTAAAAAGTGGGCAAACAAAATGAACAGACATCTCTCAAAAGAAGATATAGAAATAGTCGACTAACACATGAAAAAATTCTCAATCACACTTATAATCAGGGAGATGCAATTAAAACCACAGTGAGATACTATTTTACACCAGTTAGAATGGCCATTACTAAAAAATTAAAAAAATAATAGATGCTGGCGTAGGTGCAGAGAAAAGGAAACAATGCACTGTTAGTAGGAGTGTAAATTAGTACAACCTCTATGGAAATTTGTATGGATATTACTCAAAGAACTAAAAGTAGATTTACCATTTGATCCAGAAATCCCACTATTAGGTATCTACCCTAAAGAACAGATGTCGTTATACAAAGAAGACACCTGCACCCACATGTTCATCGCAGTACAATTCGCAATTGCCAAGATATAGAATCAACCTAAATGCTCATCAACTGATCAGTGGATAACTAAAATGTGGTATATTTGTGCCATGGAGTACTACAGCCATCAAAATGAAATCATGCTCTTTGAAGCAACGTGGATGGAGTTGGTGATGATCATTCTAAGTAAATTGACTCAGAAACAGAAAACCAAACACTGCATGTTTTCATTCATACGTGGGAGCTAAATGGTCACAAGGATGTCAATAATAGACACTGGGGGCACAAATAATGGGGAAGGAGTGAGGGAGGTTAGGATTCAGAAACTACCTATGGGGCACCATGTTGACTATCTGGCGAATGGGCCACCTGAGACCCAGTCCCCACCACTACACAGTATTTCATATAATGAATACATATGTGTATCCCTTGAATCTAATTATATATATATGTATATATATACACACACACATATATGCACATACGTATATATGTGTGTATCCCTTCAATCTAATATATATATAAAATTATATATATATATAATTTAAAAAAATAAAATATAAAAATGTAATCCAAATTACTGTTGTTATGTCCAACCAAAGTAAAATTTGACATGTTGAAAGAAAGAACAGTACAATTTTTGTAAAACACCAAGAGCAGGACTTTTCATTAACAATTTGATAAGTCCCTCCAGGCCGTTCCCATGGTTGTTGTTTCAGCTTCACATTATCACCTCCTGCTGGAACTAGTTAACACCTCCTACTTGGCTTCCATGTTTCTGATCTAGGCTACCACCACCACAATCCTCCCAACTCCCAAGCTATTCTTCATGTTGTGGCCAGAGTGTCTTACCACTGAAGTCCAAATTTATCACTTCCACATTTAAAACACCATATTAGTTTCCTTAAATCTTTTAAAATGGCAATAAAATTTTTAAAGCTGTTCTTCCTGCTTCTCTGACCTTGTTTCCTACAAGTTCTTCATATGCATGTATTCATGCACTACACTCCACCAATCCTAAATATCATCTTTTATTTACTCATTTAACAATTATATATTGTTACATACACATATGTTAGAAATGCTTTATAGGGATTAGTAAATAATAAGCAAAATATACAAAGTCTTCCATGCTGGTACTTTTATTTTTCTTTATGAAATACCCATTTTTTTTTCTGAATGAGGTAAACATTTATACATTCTTTAAAAATATAGCTTATATATAACACACTTTAAAAACAATCTCTTTCACCATCCGCCCAAACTATGCAATTCTTCTTTTTATTTCTTTTTTTTATTTTTTATTTTTGAGTTGGAGTCTCACTCTGTCGCCCAGACTGGAGTGCAGTGGCCACTTCCGGCCACCGCAGCCTCGACCTGCTGGGCTACGCGATCCTTCTGCCTCAGCCTTCCGAGTAACCGGAATTACAGGCATGCGCTACCACGTCCGTCCGGCTGATTTTTTGATTTATTGTAGAGATGAGGTCTCTCTGCCCAGGTGAGTCTCGAACCCACGGGCTCAGGCAATCCACTCACTTCAGCCTCCCAAAAACGCGGGATTACAGGCTGAGCCACTGAGCCCGGCTTATTTCTTAGATCATTGCATTCCATACACATATGTCACTATAGTGCTAATACATATTACAACTTTAAAAATTTGGATGTTTTTCTAGATTATATATATACATATAGTACATGTATTGCATAAATATATAGATGTATGAATATATATGCACATACATATGCATATATGTGCATATATGTATATGTGTGTGTGCATACAAGTATGTGTGTGTGTATACATTAAAATAAACAACTATGAGCCGGGCTCGGTGGCTCAGCCTGTAATCCCGCGCCTTTGGGAGGCTGAGGTGAGCGGATTGCCTGAGCCCGCAGGTTCGAGACCCGCCTGGGCAGCGAGACCTCATCTCTACAATAAATCAAAAAAAAAAAAACCAGTCGGGCATGGTAGCACATGCCTGTAATTCCGGCTACTCGGAAGGCTGAGGCGGAAGGATCGCCGGAGTCCAGCAGGTCGAGGCTGCGGTGGCCGGAAGCGGCCACTGCACTCCAGTCTGGGCGACAGAGTGAGACTCCAACTCAAAAAAATAAAAAATAAAAAAAAAATAAAAAAATAAACAACTATGAACCTGCCATCATATTTAAAAATGAGAACATTGACCTATTATGATTTTACCTATGTGCTTCTTTCTTCCTGGCCTTTTTTTTTTCATTTTGTTCCAGAGTTATTACCATTCTGAAATATGTACTTTTGACCCCCTTCATTTTGTTTTTGTATTAAGTATACATGCCTTTATTTTTAGCAATATATTATTTACTTTGTATTATTTTGAGATTTGAAATTGTAGTATCATCAAACAATGTGCAATTATTCAATAGTGAAAATGAACACATTTTAGTTACACAAAACACCATCAATGAATGTTAGAAATGATAATGGTGAATGCAAGAGCAAGTAATGACAGACCACATGTAGTATGGTGCTATTTCTATTGCAATATTTTAAAATTATTTTTTACCTGTATATCTTTTCCACTAGACTATAAACCCTTTTAGAAACAAACTTATTTTAAGCTAATCTTTGTAACCTTGATGTTTCCCTGGCACCTAGCATGGTGCTCAGCACATCAGAGACAGTCAATGCATATTTGTTGAGTTGTACTCATTAATCCATGTCTATTCTGATTTCTGATCATCTCTTGGATTCTGGTTATTTGACATGTCCTATTTCGATGTAGCTCCTGATTTTAACTTCTTTCCAAACCTGATATTGCTCTGTGTAATATACTCTGACATACCACCTATATTCTTCCCTACGTCTGCCTTTAGATTGGTCTTATTTGTAGCTCTGCTACATCAGTGTTAGGACTAGCAGATAGAAGAAATTCCTCACCAATTTATCCTCTGAAGTACAGAACTTTTATTTGTCTGCTCTACTGATAATGCATGATTTACAAAACTAGTATGTAATAAATAATTACAGTTCTAAAGAATTACATTGACCCAGCTGCAATGCATTGAACCCCCTCTTTATCACTGTGTCCATCTGTTAACAACTGTAAATGGCAATGCGATGCAATTCTCTTTGGAATCTGTTTTGTATGAACTACCTCTCAAAAATAGTCATAGGTTCCTAAAAGAGTTTTAGTGTATTAGAAGTCTTACATGGTGGTACTTTTATTTTTCTTTATGAAATATCCATTTTTTTTCTGAATGAGGTAAACACCCCCAAACTCACCAAGTGAAAGAATTGTTTTTATAGTACAGTGATCATGTAGTCCATCTGTTTCAACTAGAATGCTTCCAGAAACACAAAACTCAATGTCAGAGGTCACCCATTTAATTATTTAATGGTTCAGACAAGAATAAAGTCTTGCAAATTGGACTTCTGTTTGAATTCCTACTTCATGAGTGACCTCAGTCAATCCTCTTGAAATCTCATAGTCGTAGTTTTCTCATCTATAAATTAATATATTAATATAATAAAACATCCACTGAAGAACTTGCCTTACACATACTGAGTGCACAATTAGCATTAGTCTCTTTTTCCTTCCATTTAATTTTCCAGATGAAAAACATGCAGTTGTGTAGTAGTTTTTTGAGTCTTCCTTTTTACAGGCTAAACAGTCTACCTTTCTCTCTATTTTGCAAATGGTATGATGTCTTCTCTTAGTGACGCCACAACCACACTCTCATCAAAATAGGATAGTATTGGACATGTTCTGGTAATTTCTTCCCACTATACCTCTCTCCTTCATACTATCTCTGCCCAATAACTTATAGCGTTAAAGGAGGTCACTCCAGCTATAATGCCTCTGCTCCCCAACCCAGGTTAGAAGCCTCAAGAAATTCAGGAGAGTAGGAGGAAGATATGGATGAAGCATGAAGTACACAGAACTGAAAACTAGAAAACTGTTAAAATCCAGAATATGCTCCTTGCTGGCTATGTATCCTCAGTCAAGTCACCCCTGAGACTCAGTTTCTTCATCTGTTTAATAGTGATAATAATACCTATATCCTATGTCTATTCTGAGAAGTCTCCTAGTCACCTTGTAGAAACATGGAAAATGTTATATATTATTGTTTCTAGTATGCTGACAGTGTTCTCTTCTGTGTATCAGTAGTGTGATAAAATCAATAACTTGGAATACAAATATATACGCTAACGTTTATTCTTAGTATTCAAATAATTTACTCCAAGCACCCAATCTTTCCAGAGGACCACTCTTTACCCATATGTATGTTTTAAGTTGTCCATGAAACCTGGGGCTTTGTGAATTCGAGTTGGGCCAGTTCTATTTCCAAACACATAGTGGAGACATTACTGGAGAACCTAAACAGCTTGTGTGTGACAGATGTCATTTTGCTGAATGGTTTCTGCTATTTCACAATGTCATTTGAACCTTCCAATAATGTAAAGGACCCCCTTTCTATCTGATTGAGTCTCTTTCCACCACTGAGAAGACACTGATCTAACTTCCTAGGGTATTATTTGGTAGAAAACTATGCCACTTCCCCAAAGAATATGCTTAACTGGGGATGACCCTTTGTCTCCACATGTCTGGACATGTCTTAGTCTCACAAAAGATACCATATGAATATTTAGATATTTTTCATATGTATCATTTGCTGCATTTACATATAACACACTACAGAATATCCAAGTTCATATGCAACAAAAGCTATCAAGCCATATAACAGGCATCCTGGCAATTCCAGAATTCAGCTTCTCCAAGATTATGATGGTATCAATGGCAATTAACATTTATTGTGCCAAACTTCCTATTGTTGGGCTGTTTCTGACTATATATGTGTGTGTATATATATATGTATATATACATTTTTTTTTCATGACTTTTGGGAGTTCTGCCTCCTTGATAGATTAGGAAGTGCCAGAAGCAAGGACCTTCTCTTAATCAATTTTGCTTACTTAGATACTAGCATAGTATCTAAGTCTCCTATTTTTTCAACCATTAAAAAAGGAATAGTAATAATAACAACAACAACATAAGGTCTTTCTCATGGGATGATTGTAAATAGCAAATGAGATAAGATACATAAATACATCATATAAATTACAGATATGTGCTATTTATATTCTAGTCGTGCTAATTACATGTATGCCAAACTGATATCCATTTGAACATCTTAGCTTATAATCTCGCGAGGACTGGAATTGGACTTTATCTCCTCAGCATCTGCTGTCCCAAATACTATGAACCTAATTTGCTGCCTGATAAACTATATTAATTGATAATCACTAAATATGGATAATAAAATTATATTAATCTAGTTTTACTTGGGTATCAAGAAAAGTTAAATTTATGATATCAGCAAAAGATGATTAGGAAAATAATCATTCAACAAAAGATGACTGGGAAATCATCATTTTATAGTATTAATAATTCAAAAGTAAGTAATTAATATAATGTATATTACGGAAATTTTTTATAAAATTGGTTATGGGTCTACAATATGAGCAAAAATAACAATAATCCATTTTACATATATGTGTGCATCCATACACATATGTATGTATGTGTTATATATGTTAATATATGCACTTATATATGCATTTATATATTTATATATGTAAATGTAAGTATATATTTGCTTATATGTATTTATATTTATTAAGGCTGTTTTGTTCTCAAAGAAAGCATAACTATTTATGCTTTCTAAATAATCAAGTGAGGATCTGAGAGGTTTTTAAGGGCTTTGGCCAGGTTCACACAGTAAGTTCATGACCTAGTTTGAACATAGAAATCCAGTTTCTTAAACTGATGTGTTTTGTCCAATGATTTCCCTGTTATATTCTTCTAGATGATCTCATAAATTAATCAATCCATAACTTTATTTAATATCAAAGATGGATTCTTTTTTTAACAACTCATAAAAATGGATTCTTATTTATCCTTAACTTTCGACTTGTTTTTAATTTAATATACACCTTCTATTCCAAACTTTGCAGATATTTCTTTCATGAGCATTTTTTTTTTTCCTTTTAAATTCTGTTCCCAGTGTATCACTTGTTCCACTACACTAAAAAAATCTTTATTTAGTATCAAACACATGTCAGGCGCTAACCATAATTGTGCTAACCTTCTTGCTTATTAAAATAAAATGAAACAAAATAAACAATTTCTTCTAGAAATTCTAAGTATTGAAAATATCAGAGGTGGTTTTCTTGCCAATTTCTGTAAATTCCAAAATTTTCATGGCAACATTAAGTGTTTTTTTACTGGCTTATTGGTGGGATATGTGGAGCTAGAATGGTGTTTTCCAAATTGAGCTTGGCTAAACATTGGCTCTGGAAGATGCTCCGCTTAAAAAAAGTATTTCACAGATGCTATGACTTGACTATTTGTCCCCTCCAAAACTCATGTTGAAATGTAATACCCAATGTGGCAGTACTGAAAAATACAGCCCTTAAGAAGTAATAAAAAGCCCTCATAAATGGACTATTTATGGATTAATGAATTAATGGGCTACTGGATAAACAAGTTATCATGGGAGTGGGATTGTTTGTTTTATAAGAAGAAACACCTGAGCTAGCATACTTAGATGCATGTGATACCCTATGCCACCTCAGGACTCTGTAGACAGAACCCACCAGCAAGAAGGTCCTCACCAGAGGCATCCTCCATAATTGTAAGAAACAAATTCCTTTTCTCAGGCTAGGCATGGTGGCTCATGCCTGTAATCCTAGCATTTTGGAAGACTGAGGCAGGTGCATTGCTTGAGCTCAGGAGTTTGAGACCAACCTAGGCAACCTAACAAGACTTTGTCTCAAATAAAATAAAATAAAATGAAATAAAATATCCAGGTGTGGTTGCCATATCCCTGCAGTTCCAGCTACTTGAAAGATGGAAGCAGGAGGATCACTTGATTCCAGGTGTCGTAGGCTGCAGTAAGTCATGATCATGCCCCTGCACTCCAGCCTAGGCAACAGAGTAAGACTCCGACTAAAAAAAAAAAAAAAAAAAAAAAAAAAAAAAAGGAAAGAAAGAAAGAAAAGGAAAGAATGAAATTCCTTTTCATTTATAAATCATCCTGCTGCAGATATTTTGCTGTAAGTAACAAAACTAAGACAATATATATTAAATTTAGAATTGCTATATGCCTATTAAAGTCTCTGTGGGAATTTTCAGACCAAAAAAAAAAAAAACTGTTTAGGTTTGCTTAATCTTCTGTTTCCTAAACATAGCACTTTATTTAATTTCCTTTTAATATGTAACTTCATCAGAAAACACTTTGGGGACACTGCAATAGATTATGACTTTAGAAACAGTGCCTTATTTATGCTTTTATTTCCACTGCCTTGGTAAATCCCTGGTATAATAAAACACTTGATGTATTTTAATGTCTTTTTCTTTTTTAATGAATGAAGGAATATGATATGTGTTATTTATGTATGACTTGCGTATGATTGTGTTCTTCCTTTAGCATCATGCTTCTCATTTCCTGGTCATCTGCACACCTCATCACCTACACCAACACTCTTATTATATAATCTTGCTAAATCCTCCACTTACTCTTTCAAATTTTACCATCTGATTGGAAAATCTTTTGTTGACTCTAATCCTCAAGTGCTTCTTTTCTCACACTAATCAAGGCTTCACCAAGCTTTTATAGCTCCTCCTGAAATTCCAATTGCTTTCTCTCCACCTGACTTAATCCCAAAGCCTAGATAAATCCTGGTTACTTCATAAAGTCTCCTCAGATTAGGAGCTAGAGAGATATCTCACTTTCACCTCTGCACTCTTACAGAAGTAAACCTGGTACTTGTGATACTTAGTACTTTTATATCTGCATCTATATCTGTATCTACACTTATAGATTATGGCAATTGGGGCAAGATAAAATTTTAATTCTTTGTTGTAGGGAACTGTTCTGTGCATCAGGGATGTTTAACTTTGACCATATTTAACTCACTAGGTGCCAGTGGCATACCCCCAGCTGTAAAATAAAAAATGTATCCAGAAACTTCCAGATGTCACCTGAGAAGCAAAATCTCTCCCCACCCATTCCTGTTGAAAATCTTTGATATAAGTCTATATCCATATTCATATTCATAGCTATATTTGGGCTGAGGAATAACATTGATTTATCTTCATCTAATGTTAGGCACCAGATTCAATAGCATATGTTATCTGCTTTAGTTTTCATGATGATCCTCAGGGGTATTAATAACACCAATTTAAACAGGAGGAAAGTAGATTTCAGAGAGAGAAATAACCCAAGACAAAACCCACCACGACATGTGCACGTTTCTTCGTACCATGTTAATTACCTGAAAACTTCTTAAGGACAGGATTCCTGTTACTTTCATATTTCTACCTCCCACAGGGTTATCAGGTGGTGATTGTATAAAAATAATACTAAAACCTTGGTGAAGCAAAGCAACATTGTTAGACTTTCTATATGAGAGTTACACTCTCTCTGGGCTGCAGATTTTCTAGATTTGCGTTACCTATAAGCTGCCTACCTATTCCATAACCATAGTATATTTATATTAGATATGCAAATTGTATAACATTGTTTTACTTTAGTGCACAATTATTTAATAATATAATTGTGTTAATCTTTCTGCCTGTCTTCAAGTTTTGGCATTACAGTATAATGAAAAATGCATGAGCTTTCAGAATCAAAAGAATGTTAAATTTAAATTCTGACTCCATGGCTAACTTGCTATTTGGCATTTACTTCAAAAACTAAACATTTCTGTGATCAATGCAAAAAATACAGAGATAAAAACCAAAACCCTATCTAGAGATGTATACTTTACTAATGGGAAACAAAACGTGAAAAGAGATGAATTCATATACCAAGATGTAACATTAAAACCATGCACAAAAGACAGAAATGGCACAGAGGAGGGACGAGTTACCTTTATCCTATCAGGTAAAGATAGGGAAAACTCCAAGGAGAGAATATGTCCGTGGTGGATGACAAGAGATAGACAGAGTCAAAAGACAAGCATCTTCAACTTCCCAAGACCAAATTTCATTATTTGTATGATAGGGATAAGCATGTATCTGCTTCACAGGGTGGTTATGAAGATTAAATAGGATAGGCCTATGGCATGTTTATCATAGTGTTGAACAAATTGTAGACACATGATAAATATTGCCTCCTTTGCACTTCCATTAAGGGCAAGGACTGTGTCATTTATAAATTTTTAAATACAGTTTACCTATTACAAGTTGGTAAGAGAGTTAGAAGATGAGGAATTTCTATAGATTACAAACTAATAGACTTCTAGTCTCCCTGAGATACCTGAAGAAATCTTCAAATTCATTGTACATTATCGATTCCCCAAGGAAGACGGGAAGGCTCTACATTCCATTTCAAAATATTGTGTGAACATTTTTATCAGGAAAAAAGGCTCCTCACAAGACTTCCACACCCTTCTTTGAAAACACACACACACACACACACACACACACAAACACACACACACACACACACACACACACACACACAATTATCCAACTCCAACATCCTAATAGTTCTATTTTCTGTTCCACTCAGTGACGGTAAATACAAAAACAGAATAGAAACCCTGAAAAGTAAAATCAAATTCCAAGTGCTTTACACATCTTGCTGAGTCGCTGTGGAGGATTCTAAAGATTGACTCTTCTGTTATTCAGACTGCTTTTCCAACTGCCCTCTGAGAGCTTCAGACTCGGACTATATTCGGCATCTTTATCGCTGAATGTCCCTTGCCATCAAGATAACACTTTATTTCTCTGTGTAAAGTGACAGCAGAGATCTGGGATGAAGGATCTTTTACCACTGAGCTTCAAATAACTAATTCTTAAAGCACTTCCATAATTCTCACTGTGGCCATGAGATTGTGAATTCTCATTATCTCTGACTTTAGTCTTTCTCACATTCTGTAACCCATGAGAAAGAAGAAGAAAAAGAAAAAACTGGTCAGTGACAGACATTCTTTCATTCAACCAATATTTACTGAGGACTTGTCAGGTGCCAGGTATGGTGCCAAATGTAGGAAAATATCAAGGTTTTATTAACTCAAGAAACAATGGGACAAATACCATATAATCTGTGTTTATTTATTTCACTAGCTTTATTCCTTTAAAACTGGTCAGTACTGAATAATGAAAACATATTTAGCAAACTTTATCTTTGTTTAGACATCTTTACCACCTTAACTTTTTAAGGACTGTGGATTTCATAATATAGAATCCAACACCTTTATAATGTGGCTCCAGTTCTGATGTGTAAGAATGTCTTGAGCTAAAGTTCAACACTGGACAATTTCTATCACTTGTGAAAAGATCTGTTTGCAGATTATTGTATTTAGCTTACCTTAAAAGAAAAGCAGAAATTACCCACTTGAGGTGTGAGTGCATGTAATATTTCCTGATTAACGGAGATTGTTTGCAGTTGACCTTGCAAATTGCACTCCTTGCATCACAAGGAGAGTTTATTTTGCAGGGGTGTTCACTAACGCCTGCTAGATATGTTCTAAGATACACAAGCACAAATAAGATGTTATTCACTTTATATATGCCTTTCCCCTTTAAATAGTACTGAACCAATAGTGAGTACAGTATGATAACTGGAAAATTCACTGGATTAATTGACGAGAAAAGGCCCAGCCAGTCAATTCAGGAGATTCAGAATAGTTGAGGAATAAACTTGTGTTTTATTTGAGCTACCAACATTTAAGTTATCAGATGAAAAGAGTTAGGTGATAGCTAGTGAGCGTATCTGGAGTCTGAGCAAGCTGTAGAACTTGGGGATAATGAGGTACTGTCTGGAAAGCCAAGAGCTAGGCCCAGTCTCCAGAGAAAGAGATGCCAGCTGTGGTGCAAGACCCACAGCAGAGCAGAGTCTGAGACCAGGGTCCTCTCTCAGTGGGGAGTGGATGGGGATCCAGAGGTCAGTTTAGTCACACAATCACTTTTGAAAGTGGGCAGATTGCTGCTGTGTCCTAGGGCTCGCGAAAGTGCACAATTTTTCTCATAAATATGCACAGAAAGCATCTGGTGTGTGAGCTGCAAACTGGGTCTAGGTGCCATGTTTTAGTAGGACAGAAGTTACCTATTTTTTTTTTTTTACCAGATCAGATTCTCAGTGGCTCAGGCTTCCATCAAGGCAGTAGCAGTAGGGTACCTGCCACTGTGGGGCAGGCTGGAGACAGCATAGATCAATGTGCTATAGATGTGATAAAGGTAGCTCAGAAAAGTTACATGGCTTTCTGAGTTCATGGAACAAGGGAGCAGTCCAGCTACTATATAGAGTTTACTACCTCACCTGTTATGCAAACTTGCCTCTCATTTTTGCATACCTGTGTTCTGCATTATGTAAATATACCTATCTGGGCCCATGGCTTACACTCCTTAAATGACCCAGTGAATAAATATATGATATAAGCAACAATCTATCCTGTGTGGAAATAAAGGTAGATATTCATTCAATAAATATTTGTTCATAGTGCCAGCTATGTGCCTGCACTACTCTAGGCTTTGGTTAAATAGCAGAAAACAAGACAGAACAACCTGCTCTCATAAAACTTACATTCTAGTGAGGAGAGGAAATAATACTCAAGATTTAAATAATTAAACTGGATAATTTCAAATAATATGAACCTCTGAAGACATAAGATAGAATAGTTGGATCAGAATTTTGCCTTTATCTTTATACAAAGACAATAATTACTAAATGCAGATGAATGAAACATAAAAGGAACTAATTCTGCCTTCTCCATATAACAGTATGTCTACTGTTATTTTGTGTCCCCTAATCATATTTTCTGGTTTGGTGGCCATATCATGCTTTCTTTCTGTTATTTTCCTAAATGTATCAACAATGTTTAATTTGAGAAAGTCTGAAAGATACACGGCAGGGGACTAGCATTAGAGTAAGCTCTGGTGTCCAGGCAGAGCTTTTGTCTTCAGAGAACTAGGTTATCCAGTGGCCTACATATAGATTATGCATAGTCAGTGTTCAATCACATGTTCTCACTCATAAGCAGACCCTGACAATTATTGTAATACTAAAAGAAAGGAATTGGCAGTAGTGGGAAACTGCCAGAGGTGGGGTGGCGGGGCATACCTCATCAACAAGGGTACCTGCATAATGAACATTTATATACCTAACCCTGAATTGTATCCCACATGTTTAAAATAAATTTTTTTAAAATTTCTTTTCTCAGCACCAAGAGAACAAGGTAAAACAGTGCATTATCTTCCTGGTTATTTCCGTAGCTCTTGCCCTTACACATGCACAGACTAGGTTCTGAATTCTGTCAGAAATTTAAGGTCATAGATACCTGTAACAGCTCCTTGTCCACCTTAGTTTAAGCCCTACATGTCCCAGGAATCACTAGAAGTTTTTTTTGTGTGTATAAAATTGAAGAGCCTATTGAAAGCAGAACTCCGATTTATAGAAAAAAGACTCTTTTCTATGGTATTTTAATTTCTCTTTCTCTGGTGAATGAAAGAAGAGAAATTTAGCCTGTTATTCTAGCTTGGGCACTCACAGTGATGAGGCTTTAATCCCACTATGCCTCAGACTTCCTGATTGTAACTAAAGAGATGCCTGATTGTTTTCAGGCTTAAAAGTAATTGCATGTTCTTGTATATTTACATATATAAAATATAGAACACAATGCTTGGCACAAAAGACACACTCAATAAATTTTTTTCCTCTATAAGGAGCTCTGGCTTTAATTTCAAATAAGTTAGAAACTAAAACCATAAATATAAAAATAAAGAATATAAAATTTGAAAATGTGTAATTTACTGAAAGCACAAGAACCATTAATTGTCAGTGATGGTTCTCATTAAACTAGCAGCATATGTTGCTATTATAAGGATGTTTGTCATGAGCTTCTGAGAGGTCTATTAACAATAAAATCCTATTATTCCAGATGTTTCACATCCATGTAATACACCCACAATAATTAATTTCATATGAGCTAAATTCATAAATCTAGAAAACTAGAAAGACACGTTATTCACCACAGAAGGCATCCTATATTCTATTTATAATCAGACTGAAATGCTTAAAAAATGCCATTAATTACAGGGAGACCCACTATCATTTCTCTTTATCTCTAGAATGGACCTTGAATTTGAAAATACTCTATTACCATTATAAAGGCAGCATCTGAACAAACAAAGAGCAAAAGAAAGTTGTTGCCACATCTGCTGCTGAAGCCATGGCCACCCCTCCCAGTGGCATTAAGGCTACTGTGTGTGGCTGCCACCCTCAGCTGTTAGGTGCTTTACATATTTCATGATTTATATTCACAAAATCACTTTTATAAAGTTATCTCTTTATTAAAGATAGACGCTCAAAGAAATCAAATAAGTAATCCAAGTTCATAGCTCTTAAATGGTAGAGCTAAAATTTGAAATCAGATCTCTAACATAGAACCTGATTCCTTCCCATATTGCCAAGCTGCTTCTTCAAGGTAATAATAAAAGCTTTGAGTTATTATATGACTGACCCACCCTGTCAGATAGCTTGAGATGGGAACCAGTAGAAAGAAGACTCTCCAATACAGAATCTGAAGATCAACTACTGCAACTGCTACTCAATACCAGAATCCCATTTATAGAAGGCTTAATGTGTAAATGATCACTCAGCATTCATTAAATCCTGTACCTCTCGAAAGCAAAGATTCATCTTTTTTTATAGTCCTTGCATCTGTCATGCACTCTGGTATATAGAGTTCATGTTTATTGAATGACTATTTGTCACATGGCTGGAGAATGTCCACATTTAGTCTATAGAAGGTTTGTGATTCAACAGGTGAGATTTCAAGTTTATGGTGTTGGAAATTAAATGTAGGTAAAGGTAGCATCTGGAAGGGATCATTTGTTGCTTCTAAATGTGAGATGAACCTGCTGAAACAGCATGGAATCACATAAAATATCTATGTTAATAATGAACACTTACTGAGTACTACCTTTATGTCAATCACTATACTAAGAACAGAATTATAAACACAGCTAATCCTCATAACAACTCAATAAGATATATATTTCTCTTTTCCCTGGACACAGAGAATTTAAGTAAGAAAGGTTATATAGCTGGTAAGACAGAAAGCCGGAATCAAATGTTGTCTGATCCCAGAGCCTGCTTGCCCGTGTTGCACCATATGCCCCTTGTGAATTAAAGCTAATTGGGTAGTATGGAATTGAGAGTTGTCTTATCTATTTATAGTTTGCCTATTAAATATTCTTACATAATGGAAAAATTAGCTGGAAAGCTGAGTTTCATTTGTTTTTTTGCTTGTTTTAACCTGACCATTGACATTAGAAAAAAAAAAAAACTAGATGAAAAAGACACCATCCAACAAGTTGTAGGGACTGGATGCCAAACTGCTAAAACGTGATATGTGCTACCAACTTTCATCTTCTCTTAAACTGTATGGTTGATGATATAGTGGTTCAGAGCTTTGGCTTTCTACTCAAAGAGGGCCAAATTCAAGTTCAGCTCTTACACCTACCAGCTCAGTGAGCTGGACAGACTCATGAGCTTCAAATCCCTCTCATATAAAATGTGCCTCATTATAATACCTATTTACGTCAGAGGGCATTGGAAAATTAAAAAAGATAATACAAATAAAATAGTAGTACTATGCCTGGAATGTACTTAAATGTACACATATATATATATATATATGTATTTTCTGTCATTACTTGTTCCTTTTTTACTGATGAGAAGTTAGAGGGTCTGGGATATCTACTAGATCCTCAATAAAGTTTGTGAAATAAAGAAGGCACATATGAATGAATGAATGGAGAGAAAGCCGCAGTGTTGATGTAGAAATCTTTCCTCTGTCATATTTCCAAGTGGTGGCAGCAAAGAGATCTCCTATTCTAGCAGTTTCAGGGAATCAGCCCATTTGTTATGCTACAAAGCATAAAATACTCTCCCCCTCTGGTCCCATGGGTCCAGTACTATCATTTGTATGCTCTGGGTGGGTTTGCCCTTTGCTCAACTTTCAACTATGATTAAGTGTCACAAATGACAGGAATCTAATCTTTCCAACTTTATGTTATAAAAAGGAAAGTAAATTGAATAAAAGTAAACAAATAATCAAGGAGTTCATTTTCTCCTTTAAGGTTTATAACATTTTGCCAGAAGATGGTTTCTAGTATCCATCATTATTATGATTTTGGCTTGTATGACGTTTTCACATGTTGTTACGGCTTTTCATGTATATTATGAGATGCAATATTTTACTACCATCCTGATAGTTAAGTTGCTAGAGTGCTAGCATCTCTTTTTCATGATGTAGAAACTGAGACTTGAAATATTTAAATGCATTGACCCCAAATCCCATGAATACAAGGGACCAGAAAGAATGTTATCAAATCTTGTTTCTCATTCAAAGCCCTACCACAGCTTCCTACCGCTTTCAGAATGAAATCTGAACCTCCTTTCATGAATGCTTGTATAACCTGGCTTCTGCCAGCTTGTCTAACTTCATATCAAGCCATGTTCCCCCTTGCTCACTATACTCCTATGACATGGGCTCTGCTTAAAAGGAAGAAATGTTCTCAGCTCTTCTCTGGATCAGACTCTGCACAAGGACTGAGGACACAGAGGCATCCAATCTGTAATAAGTAATAGTAATAAGTAGAGTAATAAGTAGAATACATCTGAGAGGTACATTAGCAGGTAGTGGGGCACAGGTGCCATGCAGAAGTTCTGGAGACTTCTGCACCAGAATTCTGTTAAGGCTTCTTTGGATACAAAACTTGAGGTCATTGGGGGAGTGCTAAGCAGATCAGCTGGAAAGTAACAACTGGACAATAAAATTTGATGGAAATTTTATTTGAAAATTTTGGTACAAATACCTAAGGAAAGCAAACACCATTATTCAGCATGTGATATGTGATGTCTTCTCAACTTTACATAGGGGTTGCCATAGAGAAAAATAGATTTGATGAGATAAAAATAACTTGTCCAAGGATACACAGTTCTTAAGTGGCAAGTTGGCATTTAAACCTGTTTATTTGGTTCTACTGAACATGACATTTCCCTAAACATGACATTCTCTAAAAGGATAAGTTGGTACTCCATTACTCAACTAAGGCTATTTTAATTTACTCACTAAGAAAAAGATTACTTCACAATACAGAAATGGTGCTAATTATGATGAAGGAGTCAGCAGATTCTGTCTGGAGAATGGAATTAGAAAATCTGGGAGCTAGAGGAGTTCTGACCGGAAATGGTTTTAGAGAATACATTATTCATAAGATACAGTTATGGAAAAACATTTGAATTAAGTTGTGAATCTCCTCTGGCTTTAACTTATTATATATTAACAATAGACATTTAGCAAAAACTCTTCCTATTTTCAACTCTACTGTTTTAATCTTGAAAACAAATAGCACAATTTAATTGTATCTTAAAGACTTGTCATCCAAAAACGATTTACAATGGATTTTCAAAGGTTTTATGCTGAGAAAATTTCCCTGAGAAATATATATGGATAAAATGTTTTTAAATAACAATTTGAAATAGACAATGTCTGGACTTCTGAATCAAAAGCTCTGGGTCAGTCTCACCTCATACATTTGCTGAGTAATCTTAGAACATTTCAGAATCTCACTTTTATTTTACCAACTGGCAAATGGGTGTGATCCTAATATTTATTTTCAGGGTTACTGTTAAAATAAAAAGAAATAACTTAAATTGAAATATTTTCTCTAAAAATGTTGACATTTAGCATGCCTTTGCTTATTATAAAAAGAATAGATGAGTCAATAAACTCATGAATACTTTGAGATTTTTTTAATAATCAATATTTTTTATTATGATAATGTGGGGTACAGTTAAGGTTTAGGTATACAAATATGCTTCATTCAGATACCCTTGTTGATAAGAGGTATCTCCCCGTCCCCAGAGATATGGAGATATTTACAACCATTAATCCCATCTCCCTTCCCCTACCCTGCCCCATAGTTTCCCACCACTGTCAATCATTTTCTTATGATAATACGTTGGATGATCAAGGTCCACTATATGAGTGAGAGCACGTGATACTCAGATCTTTGTTTCTGTGAGAGGTCACTCAGTATTATAGACTCTAGTTCGAACCAGGTTGATGTGAAATTCATGATTTTGTTGTTTTTTATGACTGCGTAGTATTCCATCATGTATATGTACCACATTTTTTAAATCCAGTCCTCTTTTGATGGACAGTATGGTTGCTTCCAGGTTCTCGCTATTGTGAACAATGCTGCGATAAACATTCGTGTGCAGGTATCTTTTTTATACAGTGATTTGAGTTCTTCGGGGTATATTCCCAGTAGGGGGATTGCAGAGTCATATGGGAGGTTGATATTTAGAGCTTTTAGTAACCACCACACTGCTTTCCACAGAGGTTGCACTAGTTTACACTCTGACCAACAGTGTAGAAGTGTTCCCTTTTTGCCAAACCCTCTCCAGCAACTGTTATTTTTTGAGTTATTGATAATTGCCATTCTGACTAGAATTAGGTGGTATCTTAATGTGGTTTTAATTTGCATCTCCCTGATGATTAGTGAGGTTAAACATTTCTTCATGTGTCTGTTGGCTGCTTGGATGTCTTCCTTTGAGAACTGTCTGTTCATATCTTTCATCCACTTTATAATGGGGTTGTTTGTTTTTTTTTTTTTCTTTTCAGAATGTTTGAGTTCCTTGTAGATCCAAGATGTTAAGCCTTTGTCAGACCTGGAGTTGGCAAATACTTTTTCCCAGTCTGTAGGCTGTCTCCCTGCTCTCTTGATGGTTTCTTTGGCTTTGCAGAAGCTTGTCAGTTTAATGAGATCCCACGTGTCTATCTTATTTCTTATGACCTGTGCGTTTCAAGTTTTGCTCAGGAATTGGATGCCAGTTCCAATTTCCATGAGGGTATGTCCTTCATTTTCTAAGGTTCTTATGGTTTGAGGTTTTACATTTAGGTCTCTGAGCCATTTGGAGTTAATTTTTGTGTATGGGGATAGATAGGGGTCCTGTTTCAATCTTCTGCATGTGGTCAGCCAGTTTTCCCAGCACCATTTACTGAACAGGTTCCCCTCTCCCCAATGGTAGGTGGTGGAGGCTTTGTTGAAGATGAGTTGATTGAGAAATTGAGATTTTGCTTCTGGAATCTCAATTCTATTCCATTGGTCTATATACCTGTTCCTATACCAATACCAAGCTGTTTTGATGATTGTAGCTTTATAGTAAAGTTTGAAGTCTGGTAATGTGATACTACCTGCTTTATTTATTTATTTTTTTTTTTGCTAAGGATTGTTCTGGCTATTCTTGGTCATTTGTGTTTCCATATGACTTCCTGTGTTGTTTTTTTCTAGGTCTGAGAAGAATGTTGCTGGTAATTTGATGGGTATTCCATTAAATCTGTAGATTGCCTTAGGAAGAATGGACATCTTCACAATGTTGATTCTTCCAATCCATGAGCATGGGATATTTTTCCACTTGTTGGTGTCATCTTTGATTTCTTTGAGCAGTGTTTTGTAGTTTTCATTGTAAAGGTCTTTCATGTCTCTGATTAGGAAGATGCCAAGGTATTTCATTTTTTTTGTGGCTATTGTGAATGGAATTGTGGTTTTTATTTGGTTTTCTGATTGTTTATTATTGGTGCAAAGAAATGCCATTGTCTTTTGCACATTTATTTTTATAGCCTGGGACTTTGCCAAAGGACTTTATCAGCGTAAGGAGGTTTTTGACAGATTCTCTTGGGTTTTCAAGGTACGCAATCATGTCATCTGCAAAGAGAGATAACTTGATTTCCTCTTTTCCTATTTGGATGCCCCTGATTGCCTTCTCTTCTCTGATTGCTCTAGCCAGGACTTCCAATACTATATTGAACAGGAGGGGTGAAAGTGGGCATCCTTGTCTTGTTCAAGTTTTCAGGGGAAATGGTTCTAATTTTTGTCCATTTAGGAGTATGCTGGCTGTGGGTTTCTCGTAGATGGCTTTAACTATTTTGAGGTATGTTCCCCGTATGCCTAGATGTTCGAGGGTTTTTATCAAGAAGGGGTGCTGGATTTTATCAAAAGTTTTTCTGCAGCTAATGATATAATCATGTGGTCTTTGTTTTGTCATCTGTTGATGTATTTAATTACATTTATGGTTTTACGAATGTTGAACCAGCCTTGCATGCCAGGGATGAAGCCTACTTGGTCATGATGGATGATTTTTGAGATGTGTTGCTGAATCCGGTTTGGTAGGATCTTGTTGAGAATTTTAGCATCTATGTTCATCAACGATATTGGTCTATAGTTCTCTTTCTTTGTTGGGTCTTTACCTGACTTAGGTATCAATGTGATGTTAGCTTTGTAAAATGATTTGGGGAGAGTTCCATCTTTCTCAATCACCTGGAATACCTTCAGTAAGATTGGTATCAGCTCCTCCTTAAATGTCTTGTAGAATTCTGCTGGAAAGCCATCTGGTTCAGGGCTTTTTTGTTTGTAGGTAGTTTTCTTATTATGTAGTCAATTTCCTTGATTGTTATTGGTTTATTTAGGGTCTCAATTTCTTGTTTCAACCTAGTCAAGGTGTGTGATGACAGAAAGTCCTCCATTTCCTTAAGGTTTTCAAGTTTGTTTCCATACAAGTGTACATAGTAGTCTCTAATGATCTTTTGTATTTCTTCAGGGTCAGATGTGACTTCAACTTTTGTGTTTCTGATTGTGCTTATTTGTTTTTGTTTTTTTTTTTCTTTTTCTTGGTCAGTCTAACTCAAGGACCACTGATCATGTTTATCCTTTCAAAGAAGCAGCTTTTTGTTTCATTGCTTTTTTTGTATTATCTTTTTGTCTTCTATGTCCTGGATTTGGGCTTTTATTTTGGTGATCTGGATTCTTCTGCTTAAATTAGGGTTTTTGCGGTCTTGTTTTTCCAGCCTCCTTAGGTAGCTTGTTAGGCTGTTAATTTGTGATCCTTCCATTTTTACATGTGTGTTTGTAGAGATATAAGTTCCCCTCTTACTACAGCTTTCATGGCGTCCCAGAGATTTTGGTAAGATGTTTCTTCATTTTCATTTGTTTCCAGTTACCTTTTGATCTCTGCTTTGATTTCATCATTGATCCAGGAGTTGCTTAGCATCATGCTGTTTAGTGTCCATGTCTTTGTGGGTTTGGGGGGACCTTGTTGGTGTTAATGTTTATTTTTATTCCACTGTGGTCTGAGAAGGTGTGTGGTAAAATTTCAGTCCTTTTAAATTTGCTTATGCTTGATTTATGGCCAAGTATGTGGTCGAGAATACGTTCCATGCGGTGATGAGTAGAATGTGTATTCTGTGGTCTTGGGATGGAGTGTTCTGTAGGTATTGATTAAGTCCATTTGGTCAAGAGTCATATTGAGGTCCTGGATCTCATTGCTGATTTTTTGTCCTGATGATTTGTCTAGGGTTGTGAGTGCTGTATTAAAGTCCCCAGTTATGATGGTGTTAGAGTCAATATCTTTTTTTAATTTTCCTAGAAGCTTCTTTATGAAAGTTGGCACTCCTATGTTGGGTGCATATATGTTTAGGATAGATATTCTTGTTGGTGGAGTGAACCTTTTATCATTATGTAGTGGCCCTCTGTATCTTTATAAGTTTTTGATAGCTTAAATGGTATATTGTCTGAAATTAGGATCATGACTCCTCCTTTCTTTTGTGTTCCAGTTGCCTGAAAATTTGTTTCACATTCCCTTACTTTTCGTCTGTGCCTGTCCTTCTAGTGAGATGGGTCTCTTGAAGGGAGTATATTGTTGCCTGATGGTTTTTTTATCCATTTTGCCATTCTATGTCTTTTCAGTGTTGCATTTAGTCCATTCACATTCAGGCTAATTATTGAAATGTGAGAGTTTGTCCCTATCATAGAGTTCTTATAGAGTTGTTGTTCTTCCACTTAGTTTTTTATCTTTCTTTTGGTTTTGGGGTTGGTTCATGTGTATTTTATTCTTTTTCCTGTACTTTTGTGAAGAATGTTGCTCTTTTTTCCTTTTCTTCTGTGTTTACTTCTTTCTTAAGTGTTTCATGTAGAGGTGGTCTGGTGGCAGCGTAAGTTCTTAAGGATTAGATATCTGGGAAAGATTTTAATTCTCCCTCGCTGATGAAGATTAACTTGGCTGGGTAGGTTATTCTTGGTTGAAATTGTTTATCTTTTAGGACTTTGAAGATAGGGCTCCAAGCTTGCCTAGCCTGCAGGGATTTTGTAGATAAATCTGCTGCTATTCTAATTGGTCTCCATGGTAGGTGATCTGGCCTTTTTCTCTTGCTGCCTTTAGGATTTTTTTATACTACTTTGTTTAGGTGAATTATTATGTGTCTAGGAGTTGGGCTTCTCATTTGATGTCTTGCAGGAGTTCTCTGAAACTCTTGTGATTGAATTTTTGCATCACTGATTAGATAATGAAAGTTTTCTTGAATAATCTCATGTAATGTTTGTTCCAGTGTGGTCATTGTTTCTCTTTCTGCCTCAGGGAGGCCAATTACTCTTGAAGTAATTGCTCATCTCTTCAAGGTTTTGTTCTCTTTTTGAGCATGTTTTCTGTGTTTTTGTTTTGTTTTGTTTTGTTTTTGAGTTAGAGTCTCACTCTGTCACCCAGACTGGAGTGCAGTGGCCGCTCCTGGCCACCGCAGCCTTGACCTGCCGGGCTCCAGTGATCCTTCCACCTCAGCCTTCCAAGTAACTGGAATTACAGGCGCGTGCTACCACACCCCGCTCATTTTGATTTATTGTGGAGATGAGGTCTCGTCAAGTTGCCCAGGCGGGTCTTGAACCCACGGGCTCAGGCAATCCACTCACCTCAGCCTCCCAAAGGCATGGGATTACAGGCTGAGCCACCGAGCCTGGCTGTTTTCTGTGTTTTTAACAGTTTGTGTTAGCTCTATATTTTGGTCCTCAAGGTCTGAGATTCTTTCTTCTGCTTGGGTAACTCTGCTTTCCATGCTTATCAGTTTGTTATTTATTTCACTCACAGTATTCTTTATTACTGTTATCTCAATTATAAGCTCCTTCCTAGTTTCTTCTTGTCTCTCCTCAATTCTTTTTAATCTCTCCATTAATGTCTTGATATCTAGGTTTGTAGTTGGAGACCAGTCATTCTGGGGGCTCTTCATTGTCTGCATTTCTAAGTCAGTTTTCTCAGTGTCTGCCCTCCCAGGGGTCTGGGAGAGATCCATATTCTTCTTTTGGTTTTTCTTCATTTTGTAGATTTTTCTCTCTCTCCCCCTTTCCCTCTCCTTCTTTAATTCAGTTTTTTAGGGAAGGTGGGGTTACTTTTGCTTTGCTTGTGCAATCTCCTGTCCTTCTTTATGAGGGTCCTCTGGCTTTGTTCACTTTTGAGGTTGGAGTGTGGGCTGCGGGCTGTACTTTTTGCAGTTTTGAGGTTTAATTGAGGGGGAAGCTGTGATTCAGAATCTATACACTGATTCCAGCATTCACCAACTGGTGTATGAGCCCACTGGAACCTATTTATCACTGCCTTACAATCTCTCTGTGCTGCGATATGTAGGTTTGGTCCCTGGAACAAAAGGAGGTACAAAAGAAGGATATAATGGAGGAAGGGGGGTCATAGGAAGTTAGAAAGAGAGAAGAGTGAGAGGGAAAACAGACATACATACCAACTAACAGGTGAAAAAGAGACACAAGGCCAGAGAGAAGTGAAAAAAACACTCAAGCAAAATTCCCTAGAGTATACTGGTAGCTACACAAAGCAGACCAATAAAATCATGCCTTTTGATGCATTTTGCCTAACACAAATAGATAGTGTAAGTCAAAAAGCAAAAAAAAGTGAGCAAAACAAACAGTCAAAATGATAAAATCAAAAGTCAAAATAAGAGATCAGACTAACTCTGGAATCTTTCCTGAGTCTAAAGTCTCTTCAGCTCTGATCTCTAGCCTCTCCTCTTTGCTTTCATTGCAGACAGCTTGATTTACTCTTGGACTGGGTTTGTTCTTTTAGCCTGCTGCCTAGGAGGTCTGTGATGCTTAGTTGCCTTTGTCTGATTCAGTGTAGGGGAGGGGCTTTGTCTCCTTTTTTGTTACCTTAGGAACCGAAGTGGATGTTGCTCATAGGTGGGCGGGGCAGTGCAAGTCTCTGCTTGGAGAATGGCCACAGTGGCAGTTTCTCTTTCACAGATCCTTTCTCTCCACACGTCTGGGACCCTAGGTGATCCACTATGATGGACTGTGGTTGTGTGGGAGGTACCGGGGATCAGCTGCACAGCTGTGCACTGGATCTGGGGTGCCACCAGCGGGCTGTGGTGGAGGAGGGGGTCAGGAGTTCCCTCCTCTTGAGCTGGAAGCCTCCAATCAGCACCTTTTTAAGATATGCTGTTCTCTTACACAAGCATGAGGTCACAAGCTGAGTGCCTCAGCCAGGTTGGGTCCAGAGCTCCAGAGCTCCAAAGCTCCAAAAGGCAGGTGGTGAGTGGCAAGATTGGCCTTGGGTCCCTCACAGGGTACTTCAGCCAGAAATGGATCTGGCATTTCTGAGGGGCAGGCACCCAGGACCTCCCTGGGTGACTGGCAGCTTGGTGCTGGGTGCTGGGTGAGACGATGTAGCCAGGGAGGGAGCCGAGACCCAAGACTCCCATGTGGGCGGGAGTCATGTATAGTGGAGCAGCAGCAGACGGGCCGCAATATCCAACCCTGCGTGGGACCAAGGGTCCCTGGGCCTCAAACCAGTGTGGCTGGCAGTGGGCAGGGGGATGGGGGAAGAAAAGTAAGAGTCTTTTTGGCAACTCATGTTTGGAGAATCTCACAATTCCACCTATACCGCTCCATCTTACTGGAACCCTCGTGATTTTTTTTTAAGTGGTCTTACCAAAGCAGACTTATTGGTGGTATTTTTATTTCAGAAGTAATTAATTGTCCCCATTAATTCTAACTGTGGTTCAATTTGCTCTTTCAGAATATAGGATCACTATTGTTTACTGCTAATGGGCTTATAAAACTATTAGAAAACAACAATAACATAGTAATAAACCTATGTTCACTAGACTGCATAAAAATTCTGTGCTTTTTTATAAAAGCATTTCATTATAGAGATGTGGGGTACAATTCAGGATTAGGCACATAAGTAGTCTAGGTGCAGGTGAAATTTGGGCCTCTAAATGCTCAATTCTATGCTTATTTAACCCTTTTAGTAGACAATGGTATGGTTCAAGTTGCAAAACCTTTAACTTTATACATTTTTTATCACAATATTTTTCTTTTGTCTCATTCTTTTTTGGAGGAGTGAGGGTTGAGGAACAAACTCAAGTTTCCATTAACTTCATAATGCATTTGGAAGTGTGAAACATTTGTATACACTACCTGATATAATATTGCATTTCTCACTATGCCCATATCAAAAAAGATATTTTGCTTGATTGAATTGATTTTTTGCATAACCTTTTGAGTTCAAGAGCAGTTAGTGAGAGGCTAAATGTGATTTTCCCAGTGACTTAGCTTCTAAATCTGAATTTGCTGATACACAGTACAACAAAGGCTTATGCTGTAGAGTAAATATATATAAAAACAGCATGATATGTGTGTGTTTGTGGATGGGATAGCAAGTATCTATAATATGGGTCACCATTCCCAGTCTTTTGCATACAGTAAAGACATTGTTGGTCAATTTCCAAGCTCCCCCTGAGCCTGCTTTGCAACTTCTGAACATAAAGCTTAGATCATAAATTGGTCATCACTAGCTTATAAAATAAAATGCATCGTTATCTACACAAATAGGTTTATTGATACCATAATTTATACTTGATGAAAAAATAAATTCTAAATGGATGTTGCATTTTATTCTGGAACAAGAGAAGGAGCTAAAGTTACTGACATAAAAGCTCATCAGTATTTAACCAGAAAGTTTATGAGGACCTGGTAGTAGCTTTAGAATATATTCTAGACCCCCCACCTCCTAGGCAGTCCTTTGATATATCCACACAAATGCACCCATCTGTAATATATTCTATGACCAAAAAATAGTGCTATAATTCTGAATTTGGCTTATCATAATTCTTCTTGACTCTGGGTATTAATTAGTTCCATGCTATATAATGTTTTCTCTTAACCTTGTGTAATACACTGGGGGTGGGGGGAGTAGCTTAATAACTTACACAAAGCTAACATTTGTTTTTTGCTATATCCCATGCCAGGAACACCTTGGAGTCCAGAATTGCCTAAATAGTGGATTTTCACATTAAAGAGCTACAGCCAGTTTTATATTCATCTCTGTTATTAGGAGATACCTGGCTAAGGAAGAAAATAAGACAAAATATTAAATAAGAACTTAGACAAACTTACAAATATAGATGACATACTTTCTATTTAATGACCTGGATAGCTTCTGTCCTCATTTTTTTTCATTTTCTGGGGCCATTTGCACCTATGCACCTAGACTACTCTAGGCTCTGGAACAAGCCTACTCAGTGGAGTCATGTTTGCAAAGCATAGTTGGGTTGTGATAGCTAAACATCAGATCTGATTTTTATTCAATTGTATTTGACTTAAATCTTAATAAAGATAGAGTTCATAACTGCTTCTGTCCTGTCTATTTAAAAAAAAAACAGTCTCATGCCCCAGTTTTCCAAAGATTGATACTAAATCAGTCCTTCTGTGACTAAATTCCTACTGTGATGTTATGCCCTAATTTTGATACCTGATTAACTCATTCAAGTTTTTGTGTATTTACTTAATAATCACTTACTGAGTATCTACAATGTTTCCCAAATAATTATTAGATATTTTGATATAGAGAAAAATAAAAGTAGCCATGGTGCTTGTGACTAATTACGATAAACAGATCTGTAATCTAAATTAAAATAGAGAACACAGAGAAGATACAGTTCAGACAGACTCAGAGAGTCAGGGATAACTTCTCAGGTAAGAGAAACCTGCGTTATGTTCTGAAATGAGAAGCCATAGTCTGACATTTCCAGAAAGAATAAGAGAGGAAACAGTATGTAGAAAAGCACTGGAAAACAAAACCGAGCCAGGAGTGCATGCTGTTTATGAGTGCTGGGTGGGGTGGTGGCATGGTCATGACAAAACATCTCTTTAGGAAGATAACTTTGTGGCAGATTGTAAGAGTTTTTAATGTCAGGCCAGGATTTAGTGTTAAAACTGAAGGCTAATGATTGCAAGCAAGCAGAACATCAGAATTACTTGTGGAAGTGTGTTCACTTGTAAATTCCTGGTCTCCCCACAGATACTGAACCAGGATTTCTAGAGGTGGATTCAGCATCTGTATTTTTAAGGCGCTCCCTAGTAATACTGACCTGCAGCCAGATTTTGGGATAACTTGAGTAGGCAATACTGTATCTACATTCTAGTTCTGTCAAGGTTGAAATTTTGGCTTACTCTCATCAGTTCCCTCCTGATGTTCTGCAGGTGAACACCAGTCCTTAAGACACTGGAGTCTTCTTTATTCAAGTTGCTCTCCAAGGCTATGCAATTATTTACAAAACAAGTGGAAAGTGGAATCCAGTACCCCTGAAGCCCAGTCCATATTTTTACATTTTCCTTTTTCTCTATTCGTTGTGTAGATGGTGTGAGTAAAATATGGATTGCCAAAGAGGACAGTCATCAAATCATTGTAATGTGTATAAGGAATTTATTACTCCAGAGATAAGATGAATCAGCAACAGACACCTCAGAATTTCTTCTTTCATGGCATATTTCTCTTTGTAATATTATTGTTTACTCAGTATCTTTTTCCATGGGTAGCTGAAATTCCCTTGAGGGTATAAATGCTATATTTACTATCCTTGTGTATCAGCATCCAACACAGAACCCAACCCCTAGTCTACACTGAGGGAATGCTTATTAATTAAATGAATAAGCTAGTCCCCAAAATTGTATCTACTTGTTATACTGTTTAATAGTTTATTTTCCATCACTTGCTTGTCTACCCTATTACCAGTCAGCTTGTGAGATCCTCAAGGGTACAAACATTGTCTCTTACTTTCCAGTCTAGAGTCAGGGATGGAGTAGGCACTTAGCAGATATATGTTAAAAGAATCAGTAATTTCATGAAAAGAGTCTTTTAATTCATTTTTAAATTAAAAGTCAAATCAAGTCATAGGTTCTTTTTTGTTTAATTCTTCCCTCCTCCACCTAGAAAGACTGTGCAGGAACAAGATTTCAAACACTAGCAGACTTTTTTCTTTCTTTTTTTTATGAGTCAGCTTCTCACTCTGTCACTCAGACTGGAGTGCAGTGGCACAATCACGTCCACTCCAGTGTTGACCTGCTGGGTTCAGGCGATCCTTCTGCCTCACTCTTCCAAGTAGCCGAGACTATAGATGTGTGCTATCACGCCAGCTAGTTTTTGGAGATATTGTATAAACAAGTCTCACCAAGTTGCCCAGGCTGGTCTCGAACCCCTGGGCTCAGGCAATCTGCTTACCTTGGCCTCTCAAAGTGCTGGGATTATAGACTTGAGCCACTGTGCCTGGCTGAATTTTTTTTAAAATACTTTCTTTAATTGAGCAATTGAGGATTTTATAAGTTAAACTCACCCCATGAGATCCCTGAGATCTAGTTGGGACATCAAGTGAATAGGTGGGTGTCTTCATAGAGATATGTGAGACAAGAAAGAGACAGGGAATGATGCAGAAGTCATTATGAACACAGAACTCCTTGTGACTACATCAGACAAACTCATATTCAGCATCTTCAGGATGGATTATTTCAAATAACACTGACAGCCTCACTCATCTGGGAATAATTTGGTCATGCCTTACTTCTCTGACCTTTTTAAGCTCCAGGTATTCCTTTGACTATATCCGTCAAACTTTGACAGCATCTTGACTCAGGGTGAGCGAATGACTTCTCTCAAAGAATCTAACAGCATTCATTTAACAATAGTCTCATCTATTCAAATATATTATCCCAGCTTTAGATTATTTTTTTCATAGCTGTGCAAAGATTTGAAGAGTGGTATTAGGGTCATTGGACAGTGTCTCAGTCAATTAAGGCAGCTAAAACAAAATGCCACAAACTGGATGAATTAAATAACAGATATTTACTTCTCATAGTTCTGTAGCCTAGACATCCAAGATCAAGGTGTTAGCTGATTCATTTCCTGGTGAGGATCCACTTTCTGGCTTACAGATGGCCACATTTTTGTTGTATCCTCACATAGTGGAAAGAGAGCAAGAGCGAACTCTCATCTTTACTACCTCTTATAAGGAATTAATCCTATTTGGAGGCCCCATCCTCATAACCTCATCTAAGCTGAATTACATTCCCAGAGCCCCGCTTCTACATACACACTGGAATCAGGGCTTCAATATATGATTTTGGGGAGTATACAACATTCCGTATATGACAGATGGAATTATGAAGGAGGAATCAATAAAAAATAACTAGAGAAAACTAGTTAAAGAATCTAAGTGCATGAGATATAGAACTATATTCTTATTGAGGTCTCATTTTGTAAGTTTCTAATATCAAACATTTAGCAACTGAGAAATGCTACTTATCTATTTACTCCATTCATTCAAACATCTATGTGATATTTATTGAGTACCTTTTAGACACTACAAGGAAGAAAAAAGGAAGAAATATCTCTAGAATTAGCCTACTGTAGTATAAATGTCAGGTGATTGTGGTAAGAGCCAACCATGCAGTAACCAAGGTTGTATGGGACAGCATAGGAGGACAATCAGCTAATACTTCCTGTTATGGCAGGAGCCACATTTGAGGTCAATGCTCAGAGAATTCTACATAGAGGAAATGACCTCTATGATAAAACATGTAGAACAGGTGGAAGTTTTACAGTTGGACAGATACTCCACGAATTAATATGCACAAGAGTTCAAATATCTGGGAGCCCATAGTTTCCTTTAAATTGAAAAATGAATGACAGATTATGCATGTGAAAGGAGGTGAGAAGGAGAAAGACAAGGAAGAATGGAGAGGAGGGAGATGGGACTAGGGTATGATCGAAAAGGAACCTGTACACAGTGTTCTGGAGTGTGGACTTTATTCTGAGAGCACCTGTATGCTATTGAGCAGTTTTAGTCACCTGAGTGATAAAATCATCCTTGATCTTTATAGAGACGTTCTGATAATACCGTAGAGAATGGATAACAAATTACAGGTCTATAGATACATTTCACTGGTACAAGTGAGAGCTAGTGGCTTGAGTGGCGTTTGGTTCAGAGTGATGCACAGAACTAGTGTGCTTGACACAGTGGTATAGAGAGGACTGAATGATTGGTGTTAGAAGGTAAACAAGAGAAAACTAGGGTAGTTCACAGGATAATGGCTTAATCTTCCTTTGTCCTAAGAAAATGCACAGGTCTCCCACACACACCTAGGTAAGTGTTCCATGTACTGGTGGGTAGGAATCAGTAGCTGGTATCCAAATAACACTTGAAGTGTACCTATATATTAAATTTAGCTATTGCTTTACATATGATGAGGAGTGGAGAGCATGTCAATATTTCAACATTTATTTTTATTTATTTTAAAGATGTAGAGTACAACTCAGAATTAATAGATAAGTGGTCATCATACAGATAAAGTTTGAGCCTCCCTTTGGTCCCTACTTTACCTGGTTTGAAATCAAGCACCCTTATTAATTTATGTACCTTCCCCTCCCCTGGCAGTTTCCCAATACTGCCAATCCATTTCTTATAGTAGTACAATAAATGTTCAAGATCTGCTTATGAGTGAGAACATGTGGTACTCAGTTCTTTGTTTCTGTGATAGATCAGAGTATAATAGACTCTAAATCCATCCAAGTTGCTGTGAAGTCCATAATTTTTTCCTTCTTTGTGACTGTGTAATATTCTACCGTGTATATGTACCACATTTTTTTAATCTTGTCCAGTTTCAGTGGACAGCATGGTTGGTCCCATGCTTCTGCTATGTGAATAATGCTGCAATAAACATGTGTGCAGGTATCTTTTTAATAGAATTATTTGAGTTTCTTTGGGTATATTCCCACAAGGGGGATTCTTGGGTCATATGGAAGGCTGATTTTAGACCTTTTAGAAATCACCATACTGTTTCTACACTGTTGGTGGGAGTGTAAACTAGTATAACCTCTGATGAAAACAGTGTGGTGATTCCTAAAAGGATATCAATTTTACAACTAATTATTTTCTTGCTTTAAAATGCCCTAAGAAAAAAAATTACAAGTATTAGTCAAGAATTAGGATGAAGACAGTTATTTAAACTAAGTAAACAAAATTTATTTTTGCAAACATCATTATCCTGGATAACTTGGTGAGAAATATATCTTTCTTTTCAGGAGATAAGCTTAATATGAATCTATTTTTCTTGGGATATTTCCTCTAACAGAATCTTGGCATATGTGAAATACCTTAAGAAATACCAGAGGAGAAGAAATACATTCACCGTCTCATAGTTTTATAAAGTGTTTGTTTTTTGTAGAAATAGTAAAAGTAAATATTAATCTTATTTTGGTTAAATTGAGAAATATTTTTAAGTATTGAAATAATATTACAAAGCTATGAATTCAATCTTGACTTCTATCATATGCTTTTGTGCAAAGTCACTTTCATTGTTGAATATTTTTCCTCTTCTGAAACATGAGTTCTATAGCTAATACAGTTTGCATTGGAGGAAACAAAACACATGAAGAAATTTTAAATTACAATCAAAATTTATAGCATTGCTACTATCTATTGTGACTAGAGGTCAAAATCAATACATTTGAAAAGCAAGAAGAATGAACAAAATTTTGTCTGTGGACACAGAATGATTTAGATAAGAAGACACAGTATTTTTCTTCTCCTCCAGGCTAGGAAGATTGCCCATTACCTCCATGGTTCTGAGCACAACAGGGTCATCAGTTTGAAAAGAGCAGATTATAAAATTTTAGAAGTTATCTGTTTTTGTGCAGAGTATTTAACTATAAAAATTAGTACAAGCTATCTTAAGAAAAGCTTTTTTGAAAATGTTTAAAGTCTCTGAAATTTCCTGCATATAAATGTTGAGTACCTCCAAAATGTCAATCAATCTTGTTTTCCAGTTAACTTAGAATAAAATGATAATGAACTTGCATTTAGCCAGTGCCTTTCACAGATTGGGGATAATTAGACTTGGAAAAGATCTATTAGTGTATCCAATTTCATCTGTCTGCCAGAGATAACTATCTCTCCTGAAAGTTCTCTATTACTATATCCTGGTTAGTTTTAAAAGTCTCAAGAGAAGAAATATTTACTAAATAATTGGATGATCTAATCACAAACTTAAGTGGAAGAAACAACTGCCTAAGAACAAAAAATATCATGGATTTCATTCTTGATTTTGTCACTTGATTAGCTTGTGACTTTATGCCAGACATCTAGGCTCACTAAGTATCATTTTAAAAAACGATGCCAGACTTTTCTATATCACAAGGTTGTGGTAAAAATCAGCAGAGATAACATATGCAAACTGACCGATACAGAGTTGGGACTATTAGAGTCACCTGATAAATATAATTTATTTCTTTTACAATTTTCTCTAGTAATGACTTCCTCACCTATTCCTCCCACACCCCTTCCTCCCTCCAACACTTTTCCTTAGTAAGTATATTTTTTGAATTTTTGGAAGGATCTTGTTGCTTTTCTTTTAACTAGATTTCCATGTTTATTAGTTTCCTGGGGTGGCCATACTGAAGTACTATAAACTGAATGACTTAAAACAAAAGACACTCCTTTTCTCACAGTTCTGGAGGATGGAAATCTCAGATTAAGTTATCATCACCTCATCAACAAGGGTACCTGCATAAGGAACAATTTGCATACTTAACCCTGAATTGTACTCCACATCTTTAAAATTAAATTTTTTAAAAAAGTTATCATCAGGGGCATGCTCTCTTTGAAGGTTCTAGTGAAAATCATTTCTTGTCACTTTCTATGTTCTGAGGACTCCCAGCAATCTTTCACATTCCTTGTCTTGTTACCCCCCATCTCTGGCTCCTGTCTCTGACCCTCTTTTCATATGACATTCTTCCCTGTGTGTCTCTATGTGTCTCTTTCTCATTTTATAAAGATGCTAATCAGAAGATTTATAGCACTTACAAAACCAGACTGACCTTATCTTAAATAATTATACCTGCAAAGACTCTATCTCAAAATAAGTCCTCATTATGAGGCTTGGGGTGAACATAAATTTTGGTGGGGATACCATGTGCATCCTCAACAGACTTCCCAATATTGTATGCTTTTCTATTTTAAAATGTAAAGTCATAACTCTGATCTGTAGACATAGTCAATAATCAAACTTTCTTTACCTCAACCTTCAGTGTTTTTTGACACATTTTTTCATTAGTTTCATCAGTCACAGAAAATTACTACCACTCTGACCTAGTTGTGTTTATGTTTCTCTGGAGATCCTGCATACTGGGAGAAGGAAGAAAGAAAGCATGAGAGGTTTCTCTTCAGAGACAGATGGGAAGTTCTGAGTACATGAACACTCCAAATTGGTTACAACTCTCTATACCATTGTATAACCTTTGGAATGAGAAGAGGGGTCATGAGTCCCTGTCTGCTCTGTGTTTCTGCTGAGTGATCAAAGCAACTCATTTAATTTCTCTTAAGGTCCCCATCCCCTTCTTATGTGTAAACTAGGAAAACATACAAAACAAAACAAAACAACAACAACAAAAACATAACTTGTTCTTGTCTATCACTCAGGATTCTTGACAGGATAAATTGCCATGGCAAATGAGAAAATAATTTTAAAACTTTAGGTGATATATACGTTTAAAGTATTTTCAGAGTATTACTATTCCCCTGCTTGACTGCAAACCACTTGAAACTTGGTTCTTTTTTTTCTATTTGTCCCTCCTTTCATCCCTTTATCCTTTTCTCCAGAGCAACCTATTAAAGCCTATAATAAAGGCCTACCTATTTGAAAAGTTCAATTTATGTGAAATTAAATTGAGTCCCTACTTTTCTGAATTTTCCACTTTAAGTAACTGTTAATACATATGTGTAGGAATATTTTTCCTACAAGTTTTAGAATTCATTCTCAGTCATCTTCTTTAAAAAAAACCAAACAAACAAACTTCATTTCACACATGCCAAATGCCCTTTTACCCTTTTTCAACTTGAATAGCTAAAATTATTATTTATTTGCAATAAAAACAGCTCTAAATAAATTGCTTTCTCTTGAGTTTCTTATGAAACAAATATGAGAAATAACTATTGTGTATATCACTCTTTCTTTTTAATGGTAGAGAAATCTAAAATACCCCACTGGTTCAGTTCCCATTTTCTAATCTCAAAGAAAAGTTACATTAGCATTTCAATTCATTATATGATGGGATCCACAAGGTCTTAAGCCAATACAAATAAAAACAGAGAAAGGTAATATTAAAACTAGGAAAAGAAAAACTTGCTGATTTTCTCATTATTTGTTAGCATGAAATATTGTGGTAAGCTTAATATCTTCAATACTTAATTCATATGGATGAATATATTCATAAGCATGTGATTCTGCTATTCTCAAATGAGTAGTCAAGGTAATTAACTTTAGATAACAACAACAACAAAAGAAAAACCAGTCACACTTTGGCTGCTATTGTTTGAGTTGACAACAGCTGGATCTTAGGTGAGGACCTATTACCTCTTTTTATTTTCTTCCTTTTTCTTTGAGCAAACTAAACAATTCATTTATTTGTGATAATCCAAATCCTCTTTTCTGACACCTTCTTTCTTTTAATGATTCATTAAATTCATTAATGATTCATTAAATTCAATCCTGGGCACCCACATGAGACAGAATTCTTTGAAAATTTTCATATGGATTAATTTTTTTTTAATTAGAAACACACATGGACATATTCCCTTAGGAATATTTTAATGAAGATTCATATCACTTATTGGGAAAAAAAAAGTAGATTCCATGTATTGGTTCTGCTGTTTATGGCACATGCCTTTATTTCTCTACCTCTAGTTTTCTAATCTGTAAACAGGGAATAACATCAAATTCATATGGATTTGAGGATGATTAAAGAGAGGCACTTGGGTATTGCAGCGACTGAAAGATATCAGTTGAAATGCTTCTTTCACTTAATAGCTGTTTGCCTCCAGGGATGTCCATTCACTTCTCTGAGTCTTAGTTTCCTCATATTTAAAGTGAAAATCACAATACTCACTTGACAATTAGGAAGATTCAGTAGAATGACAAAGAAGACGTTTAAATATTTTCTGAGAATATAAAGCGATTTAGATACTAGGTAAAGGATAGCATTTAATAAACACGATTTTTATATCTTCAACAAGTTCTACTTCTTCCCTTTGGAGGTACATGTGGCAGTGGTGGAATTGTGTTTCCTTCCCTAGTATTATCTACTACACTCTAAATTTTAAATCTCTGGATGCAACTGCTATGATACTGTCTAAATAAAACTATCTTTTGAAAAGAAACATTTTAAAAATAATCCTTAAATAAGCAAATAACACAGAAATTTTATTTTTTAAAGATGTTAAATTTTAAACAATATTCTCTCTACGGCCAATAGTAGTTTTTGCAGCAGAGAAGACAACAGCAGAATGGAACCACAAAGAAAAAAAAAGATGAATACATAAAGACAATAGAGAAAGCTAGAGTTATAAATGTGACATGAAGTCATAAAATGAGAAAACTAGGTTGCTGGTAGTATTAACTCAGCAGCCCAGGCTGACTCCTAAGGTTCATTGCCATTACAATGTAACTACAGACTAAAAAACATTCTGCCCAAAACTCATTTCCTGGAGTTTCTCTCAAAACATTTATGAAGATGTTCTCTATTGAGGGAAACTCTATCACAGTTGTGAATTTGTAGGCCCAGGAGCTTTATGCTTATCATGAACAAATTTGATGCATTAAATGACCCAAGATCATTCAATTTGTGACCCACACAGAGGTTTGAAAAGTAACTGGGTACGAAATTGTTAAGCACATTTCAATTTAGATTAACTAAGAGCTTGTAAAAAAGAAAACTGGCTAAAAAATTATGTAATTAGTACAGCTCTCCTAAGGAGAGATATAATTATAGTACTCATAAGTCATTTTTCTCTCATAACTGTAAATAGAGAACAAAGAGAAATTGACAGACCTTCTTTAACCAGTTTTCTTACTGGTGATACAATATTTTTTGACATGGGTTACTGTCACCCACGATTGACAGTTAGGAGAGAGAAGGGGAAGAAAAATCATTTTGTTTTAATTTCTGAAAAAATCATTTTAAACTTTTCATACTTCGATAGCTCCCTGGTTGCCGTTGAAAATGAGGGAATGAACAAGAAGAAACACTTTTGAACCTTTACATAGCCTTTATGCCAAGCTTAATGACAGATATCTTAGGGGCAAGGTTGATGAAGTCAGGTCTTATTTATTTATTTGTTTCCCCTTCTATTGTGGGAATCTAAAAGGCAACAAACAAAAAAAAGTCATTGGTAAAACTGGCTATACAATATGCTGACGCACTTTTCTATTTCATTGGAAAAAGAGAAACATTTTAGAAGCTTTACTTAGTCTATTAATATTGTCTATAGCTACAATTATTTGAAGACAGACATTTCATATTTGGGAAGAATTTGTTTCTTTAGAGCCATCTATAAAGATGTAATTTTTGTTATTTTTCTCCCAAATATTTTCAAATTGCTTACATTGATGAAATAATTTTTGCTTGGTAGATGAGCTGCTGATATAGATCACAGTTCTGTTTAGCCAAAGAAGAGATCAAATGATGAGATGCACTGGTGTCAGTGATAAGGACCAACAAGACAAGCAGCGAGGAGACCACAACTGTCTTGCCAGGAACCAGCACTGAGGCATGTGAGGCTCTTCTTTGCCATAATTTAATGTAAGTACCACGTCTTGCCCCTTATGTTGTTTACATCCTCCCCAAGTTTTTTTTGTTGTTGTTGTTAGAAATGCTCCTAGCTTCAGATGATGAACCATGATGGTGTCTTCTAGAAAATATTTTTATTTTTCTATTACAAGAGAGTATTTTTCTAATACTTCTGATCCCATCGCATCTACATCCCTATTCTTCCTGATTTGAATATCTGCCCAGCTTTCTTATAACTATAAGCTCAGGGTCAAAAAAAAACTTCAGAAACACTGACAGTGACATTATTTAGGGACTTAACAGATGCCAAAACATGCCAACCTCCTAACTTCACGCTTAATATTTATTTAATTCCATGATAACAGACCACTTGGAGCAGAAGGTCCCCTAATCTAAACATATGACTATTATATTAGAGAGAATCAATATGAAAGAATCAGCATTTTATTGTTGTTGTTGTTGTTACCTCCCCACCACCCTGGAAAGAATTCCTTGAAATTATCTGAAATCGCTGTTTAATTTACCATATTAGATGAATTTTAATCTGACTTAGAATTTTTTTAGTTTCTTTTTTTCTGATCAAATATTTGGAAGGACTTGTGAAGAAAATCTGGTCAGATTTTTAAAATTACTTCTATAGATATATAAAAGTTGTACACATTTACATGATACATATGCTATTTTCATATAAGCATACAACGTATAATGATCAAGTCTAGGTAATTAGGATATCCATTACCTCAAACATTTATCATTTATTTGTACTGAGAATATTCTAATCTATTATTTTGAAATATACAATAAATTATTGTTAATGATAGTTGGTCAATTGTGCTACTTAACACTAGATTTTATTATTTTATCTAATTTTGTTTTTGTACTCATTAACAAACCTCTCTTTATATCCTCTCCCTTTAACCCTTCTAAGCCTCTGGTAACCACCATTTTACTCTCTGTCTACATGACACCAATATTTTTAGCTCCCACATATAAGTGAGAACATTCAACATTTATCTTTCTCTGCCTGGTTTATTTCACTTCACATAGTGTCTTTCAGTTCCACCCATTTGTTGACATTCCCTTCTATGGTCAAATAATACTCCATTGTGTATCTATACCATTTGTGTATATAAACCATTTACTTTATCCATTCAGCACTTAGGTTGATTCCATATTGCGGCTATTCTAAGCAGTCCTGCAATCAACATGAGAGTGCAAATAGCTCTTCAATATGCTAAATTTCTTTTTAAGGTATATATCTACCAGTGAGAATGCTGGATTATATAGTAGTTCATTTTTAGTTTTTTGAGAAAACTACATACAATTTTCCATAGTGACTGTATTAATTTGCATTCCCACCAACAGTGTATGAGCATTTCCGTTTCTCCACATTCTTGTCAGCATTTGTTATTTTCTGTCTTTATGATAACAGCCATTTTAACGAGGGCAAAATAATATTTCATTGTAGTTTTGATGATTATTTCCCTGATAGTGATGTTGAGCATTTCTTCATACATCTGTTGGCCATTTGTATGTCTTCTTTTGAGAAATATCTATTCAGAACTTTTGCCAATTTTTAAATTGGATTATTTGTTGTTGGTGTTTTCCTATTGAGTTGTTTGTGTTCCTTATACGGGTATAATCTGTTTATGAATCCCTTGTCAGTTTGATAGTTTGCAATACTTTTTTCCCATTCTTTAAGTTGTCTCTTCACTTAATTGATTGTTTTATTTGCTGTACAGAAGCTTTTTAGTGTGATGTGATATTGTCAATTTTTGCTTTGTTTGCCTGTGCTGCTTTTGAGGTCTTACTCAAGAAACCTTTGCCCAGACCAATACGCTGAAGCATTTCCCCATTTTTTTCCCCTAGTGATTTTGTAGCTTCATGTCTTACATTTGAGTCTTAATCCATTTTGATTTTTTATATGGTGAGAGATAGGGGTCTAATTTTATTCTTGTGCATATAAATGTTGAGTTTTTTCAGCACCATTATAATTTGAGATCAGGTAGTGTGATTTCTCCAGCTTTGTTCTTTTTGCTCAGGATTGCTTTGGTTATTCTGGGTCTGTGGATCCACACAAATTTTAAAATTATTTTTCTATTTCTTTGAAGAATGTAATTAGCATTTTGATAAAGATTGGTTTGACTCTGTAGATCATTTTGGGTAGTAAGAATATTTTAACAATACTGATTCTTCCAATTTATTAATGTAAGAGATATTTACTTTTGGGGGGGATCCTTTTCAATTTCTTTCATTGATGTTTTATAGTTTTCAGTGTAGAGCTCTTTCACATATTTGGTTATGTTTATTTCTAGGTATTTCATTTATATTTTCATAGGTATTATAAATTAGATTGCTTTCTTGATTTCTTTTTCAGATTGTTCATTGTTGGCATACATAAGTGATACTGATCTGTGTTATGTTAGTTGATTTTGCAAACTGTAGCTATACTGAGATTGTTTATCAGTTCTGATAGTTTTTTTTTTTAAGAAGTCTTTAGGTTTTTCCAAATATCAGACCATATTGCCTGTAAACAAGGACAACTTCTTTCTTTCCAATTTGGAAATGCTTTATTTATTTATTTTTCTCTTGTCTAATTGCTCTGGTTAGAACTTCCAGTACTATATTGAATAACATTTTTTAAATGGGCATTTTCATTAATTGATAAAATAACAATTACATTAATCACAAATGTATTATTTTACAGTTCTGAAGATCATAAATCTGAAATGGACATTACGGAGTTAAAATCAAGGTTTTTGGTTGCATTCCTTCTGAATGCTCAAGAGGAGACTATACTTTCTAGAATTTTCCAGTCTCTGAAAGATACTTGCATTCTTTAGCTCATGGTCCCTTCCTCTGTCTCCTACATCAGATGTAAAGTATTTTCAAATCTCTCTCTCTAATCTGTTTTGTTTCTTGTTTTGGGGGGATTTTTTGAGAAAGCAGAATTTATTGAGAACACAGAAATGCTCCCACAGTGGAAAGGAACCCTAGGGGGTTGTCTTAATCTCTCTTCTATCATGATGTGTTCTTCCCTGTCTCTAACTTTCCTGCCTCCCTATTTATTTTATTAAGATTCTTGTCTTTAGAGTTGCCTCATTTCAAGATTTGTAACTTAATCACTATCGAAAAGTCCGTTTTGCCATGTAAAGTAACATATTTACAGGTTCTGGGAATAAGAATGTGGACATCTTTGGGGACCATTACTCTACTACAAGTATAAACAGCATTTAAACACAGTTTTATTTTCTCTATAGTATATGAATAGTTTTATATGAGCTAAATTTGGGTTCCACCATGTATGTATTCAATCTTTTGAAACAATATAATAAAATTATCATATCTTCATTAAAGATGAAGATAAAGTTTTTATAAGTTCTAAAGTATGAAGAATTGTAGTACAATAAAATTATATTGCTTGTAGGTTAAATTTTTAATTCATACATAAAATCAGATCACTATATAATCATAATTTTCAAAAATATTGAAATATTCTTGAAAATGATTCTGTTTTTCTTTGCATTTTGGTTGCAGTTCCTCGTTCTTCCCCTGAGGCAGTAGAAGCCAAGGCCTGAAAAAAAATAATGAACTAAATCAAGAAATTCTATCATTCCTTCTTTGTTTTGTTTGTTTATGGGGTTTTCTGAGTATTTGATATTAATCTGTATAAGTTAAAGATACTGTAATGGAATTTTGAATCTTATTTATAGTATCTAGAATTTGCATGCAATATACCAAATGTAAGTTCTTGTACTGTCTCTGATTATGTGTAAAATTTAGATTGTTGAAAAAGAATGTATATGATGCTTATTGAGAAATAATTTACATACCATAACATTTACCCATTTTAATTGTATAAATTCAATTATCTTTTTTCATAAATTGAATCTTGTAACCATCTGCATAATCAAATTTTAAGTATTTCCATTATTCCCCCCAAAATTCCTCTTACAATTTCCTATTCCCAGTCCCAACCAACCACTAATTTACTCTCAATTTTTGCAGATTTGATATTTTTGAACCTTTTAATGCAAAATGGAATCACATGAGTAGGACAGGACAGCCACCATGGAGCAGCACACTAACAGCTTTAGATAGATCATCAAGGCAAAAAAAACTACAAGGAGATCCGGAACCTTATATAAACACTCAACCAAATGGACTTAATAGACATCTAAAGATCACTTCACCCAACAAATACAGAGTGTAATTTCTACTCATCATCACATGGAACATACTCTAAGATTGATCACATTCTTAGGCATAAATCAGGCATGAACAAATTTCAAAAGATCAAAATAATACCATACATTTTCTTAGATCACAGTGGAATAAAATACCACACATTTTCTTAGATCACAGTGGAATAAAAATAAATATTGCCACCAACAATATCCTTCTAAAACACACAAACACATGAACTCTAAACAACATGCGGTTGAACGACTTCTGGGTCAACAGAGAAATCAAGACATAAATAAAAAGATTCCTGGAAACAAACAAAAAGATACATCTTATTAGAATCTCTGGGATGCCATGAAAGCAGTGTTAAGAGGAAAATTCATAACATTGCATGCACAAATCAAGAAAACAGAAAGAGCACAAGTAGACAGACTAAATGTCACACCTAAAGTAACTGGAAAGCAAGATCACCTAAACTTAACCTCAGCAGAAAAATCCAGATCACCAAGACAAAATCAGAGTTGCAGAACATAGGAGACAAAAATACCATAGAAAGAATCAACACGACCAAAAGTTGGTTCTTTGAAAGGATAAATAAGATTGATCGTCTCTTGGACAGATTGACTAAAAAAGAGAGAGAGAGAAAGAAGGAGAGAAAGCGTAGATAAACACAGTTAAACAGAAAAGGTGAAGTCACAACTGACCCTGAAGAAATTCAAAAGATTATTAGAGATTACTATAAGAACATGTATGCAAATCAACTATAAAACTTGAAGGAAGTAGAGCACTTTCTGAAATTAAACAACCTGCTAAGGTTGAAACAAGAAGAAACTGAAACTGAAATAGAGCAATAACAATCCAGGGAATTGACATAAACATGAGAAATATACCTAACAAAGAAAGCCCCTGATCTGATGGCTTCCCAGCTGAATTTAAGACACATAAGAAGGAGCTGATACCAATGTTACTGAAAGTATTCCAGGTAATAGGGAAAGACGGAATGTTCCCCATCTCATTTTATGAAGCCAACATTATACTGATACCTAAACTTGGCAAAGATCCAATAAGGAAAGAGAATTGCAGGCCAATCTCCTTGATGAACATAGGTGCAAAAATACTTAAGATTCTAGCAAATTGGATTCAACAACACATCTCAAGGATCATCTACCATGACCAGATAGGCTCCATTCCTGGGATATTGGACTGGTTCAACATTTGCAAGACCATAAATGTAATTCAGTACATCAACAGATGTAAAACCGAGAACCACATGATTATATCATTAGACACGGAAAAAGTATTTGACAAAATCTAACATCCCTTCTTGATAAAAACTCTTGACCAACTAGGCATAAAAGGAACATTTCTCAAAACAGTAAGAGTCATCTATGATAAGCGCACAGCCAACATTTTGCTCAATGGACAGAAGTTGGAAGCTTTCCCCCCGAGCATGGGAACTAGACAAGAATGCCCCTTCTCACCCCTCCTGTTCAACATAGTGTTGAAAATTCTAGTCAGAGCAATCAGGCAAGAGAAGAAATCAAAGGTATCCAAATAGGAAAAGAGGAAGACAAACTATCCCTCTTTGAGGACAATATGATCCTATATCTTGAAAACCCTAGGAAATCTGTCAAAAGCCTCCTTGTGCTGATAATCAACTTTGGTCAAGTCTCAGGGTACAAAATCAAGGTCCAAAAGACGGTTGCATTTCTATACGCCAGTAACAAGCAGACAGAGTGCCAAGTAAAAATCACAATCCCATCCATAATAGCCACAAAAAAAGAGAGAAATACTTTGGTATCCGCCTTACTAAGTGAAAGACTTTAACAATGAGGACTACAATATGCTGCTCAAAGAAATCAAGGATAACACAAACAAATGGATAGACATTCCATGCTCATGGATTAGAACAATCAATATTGTCAAGATGTCCATCCGACCCAAGGCAATCTACAGATCCAATGCATTACATGTCAAATTACCAACATCATTTTTCTTAGACCTGAAAACGATGATACATAAATTCATATGAAAAAAAAGAGAGAGTACAAATAGCCAAAACAATCCTCAGCAAAAGGAACAAAGCTGGAGGTATTACACTTTCAGACTTTAAACTTTACTACTTTACAGCAATCAAAACAGCCTGATACTGGTACAAGAATAGACACATAGACCAGTGGGATAGGGCAGAGATTACAGAAGCAAAACTGATCTCTTAACCAATTCATCTCTGACAAAGTCAGCAGTAACAACCACTGGGGAAAGGACACCATATTTAGCAAACAGTGCTGAGAAAACTAGCTGACCACATATAGAAGAATGAAATTGGACCCCTACCTATCACCATATACAAAGATCAACTCTAAATGTATCAAAGACCTAAATGTAAAACCTCAAACAATAAGAACCCTAGAATAAAACAAAGAAAACACTCATATACTCATCAGAATAGGCAACCAATTCTTGAAATCCCCAAAGGTGAATGTCATAAAACCTAAGATAGACAAGTGGGACCTCGTCAAACTGAAAAGCTTTTGTGTAACAAAATAAATCATTAAAAGAGTGGGGAGACAACTCACAGAACGGGAAAAAATATTTGCTAATTATGTATCTGACAAAGGCATAACATCCAGAATCTACAAGGAACTCAAACAAGATGAATGGAAAATATCAAACAACCCTATTAAAAAGTGGGCCAATAGACATTTTTCAAAAGAAGATATGCAAGCAGTCAACAGATACATGAAAAAAAGCTCAGCTTCACTAATCATCTGAAAAATGCAAATCAAAACTACAGCGTGATACAACCTAACTCCAGTAAAGATGGCCTTCATTATAAATCAGTAAACAACAGATGCTGGCGAGGGTGTGGAGAAAAGGGAACACTTCCATACTCTGTGAGTAGCAGTGTCACAATTCCCAAAAGAACTAAAAACTGACCTTGTATAAAATATACAGCAATCTCTCTCCTGGGACTATACCTGGAGAAACATAAATTGCTCTACAAAAAAGACACCTGCACCCACATGTTTTATAGCTGTACTATTTATAATAGCAAAGACAGGGAACCAAACCCACTGTCTATAAAATGTGGACTGGATAAAGAAAATGTGGTACACATACACAAGAGTATTATGCAGCCATAAAGAACAGAAAATTGAATGAAGTTGGATACTGTAGTACTTAGTGATTTATTACAGAAACAAAGAACTGAATACAGCATATTCTCATTCATAAGTGGTGCCTGAACACTAGTCACATTAGTACAAGGGAGGGATCTGAAGTTGCTGGACACCACCAGGGAGGTGGGTACACATATCAATGCAAAGGAACCCTGATCCTAAACAAAGGAAAGTAAGGACCAGTTGGCAGCCCAAACTTTACCTGCTTGCATCCTACTTGTATGGCTAATCCTGACTTGTACCCCATATCTAAAATAAAATAAAATAATGGAATCATGTAGTATGTGGTCTTGTAAGTCTAGTTTTTTCACCTATCACAGATATTAAGTTTATTCATGTTTTAGCATATATTCCCACTTCCTTTTACTTGATTAATAGTATTCCATTGTATGATATAACAGATTTTGTTTCTCACTTTACCAGTCAATGAGCATTTGGATTGTTTTCAACTTTTGTCTGTTAAAAATAATGCTTTAATGAACATGCAAAGCATTAACATGTTTTTGTTAATCATAACAAAAGCAAAATGTTATCTCACCCCAAAGTGACTATTATCAAAAAAATAGAAACATGTTCTGGACATATATTGTTCACTTGTGTAGATTTCTAAGAGTAGAAACATAGGGTCATATGGTTAATTTGTATTTAACTTTTTTTTTTTGAGTTGGAGTCTCACTCTGTCACCCAGACTGGAGTGCAGTGACCGCTCCCGGCCACCGCAGCCTCGACCTGCGGGGCTCCGGCGATCCTTCCGCCTCAGCCTTCCAAGTAGCCGGAATTACAGTCATGCGCTACCATGGCCAGCTGATTTTTTGATTTATTGTAGAGATGAGGTCTCACTGCCCAGGTGGGTCTCAAACCCGCGGGCTCAGACAATCCACTCACCTCAGCCTCCCAAAGGCGCGGGATTACAGGCTGAGCCACTGAGCCCGGCTGTATTTAACTTTTTAAAGACACTGCCAAAAGACTTTTTAAAGCAAATGTACCATTTATAGTCCTACCAGCAATGTATGAAAGTACCAATTTCCTCATCTTCTCACCAACACTTGTTTTTTATGGCTTTTTGATTATAGCCTTTGTAGTGCATATTGATTTGTCTTATTGTGGTTATGATTTGCATCTCCTTGGTGCCTAAGAATGTTGAGATGTTTTCATGTGTTTATGATCCATTCTTATATCTTTTTTGGCAAAATGTCTACTCAAATATTTTGCCCATTTTAGATTGTGTACTTGTATACTATTAACAATGCTTGAAAAATGCAGTCTCAGTTCTGATAGAATCTAATATTAATCTTACTGCAGAGACATGCTCCCTGACCTGTAACATGAGACTTGGTACCTGAACTGCAGTTAAGTCAATTTTCTCCTGTATATTTCAGTCTCATCTAGTTTTTGTTTCTTGAGTGTTCATTAATTCCTTGTTCCTTGAGTGTTCATTATATTACTGGAGCACTACTCAGATTTGTTTAACTGGGACTCCAAAAACTTTTATGATATTTGGGTGACATACCAGATGACATTCTCAGTGACAGGCAGATACACACTCCAAAACATTGTGGATATATAACTCCAGTCACCTCAGATTGGCAGGACTCTATCTGTTAACCATGCAGAAAGCATCCTCCTGCTTTCAATACTTCCCTGAATGGTATTGCGTTATCCTTCCTTCTCTAGTCACTGAGCTTTGGGCTGCCATGCTGCTCTCAGTTTAATTTTTTCTCCCATGAAGAAAGGTCACACCTTGACTATAAGAACCGTGAAAAGGAAATCATAAGTGTTCAAAAGAAGAAGAAATTATATTATGTTCAGGGGATCAGGCACAATTTCCTGGATTTAATATGGTTTGAAAAGAAGACTGAAGACTAAATATTATGCCTTCCACAGGGCTCCTTACGGTCTCAGAGTCATCTGTACTTCATACAAATTAGCCCTCCATTTTTTTCACCTCCTTCCCAGAGTAAGCAATAAACCATGATCCATGACCCAGCTCACATTTTGTAAGTCCAAATGCTCCTACTTGCCCAGGACTTGGTCTCCTTTTTATGTGCTTCTATGTTCAAGCTCACTTAGAGGGAGGCAATATAGCATAGTGATCATGAGTGTGGATTCTGGGCCCAGATTTCCTAGGACCAAATGCTGGAAAAAAATGGGAATAATGAAAGCACACATCTCACAGGTTAGTTTTGAGGATTTTGTATTAATACATGCAAAGTATTAGAACAGTTCCTGGTATTTAATAAGACCTGTAAAAATGTTAAGCCATTCTTCTTATTATTGATTCTCAGATCTACTGTCTGTTACTGTTTGTCTGGTAATAAATTTTGCTTCATTCTCTGTGGCTGAGAATTTCTGTCATTAACTGAGCTGCCTCTGGTCATGGTGAATAGCTATCCCATCAAATATCACCTGGCCTCTGGGATTACAGAGGAAAGTATCATATAATTATTAACTGAAGAACTCAAGTGTTGAAATCAACAGAACTGTATCTCTCTGAAATACTATATTTTTTTTAACCTCGGGTAATTAACTCAACCTCCCTTTAGGGTTATGCCTTATAGAGAGATTGTGACTATAAACAGATGTCTCATTTAAAGTATGAGCATAGCAATGTGCTCAGAACAAGTTATCTGTTACCACTGTTACCATCACCATAACTTTGCTGTAACTCCAATATAAAAAGCAATCATAAATGGCATGGCCTGGTTTAATAGGACCCCAGATATATAGAACAACAACAAACAAAGAAGTTCATTTGTACAGGAGGAAGAAAGTAAGTGAGAAAAAGAATAAAGTTGACAAAGGAACCAAAAGTAACTTTTGGTCCAATTTGATAAGTCCAGTTTAGCTGGACATAGGGACCTGTAGAAGAAGTATATAAAATAAACCTTAAAACATTTTTTAAAATCTAAAAATGAAAATAATGGAACTTATGCTTTAGGAAAATAACTTGGGAGTAAAGAAAAGGATATCATTTTGAAGGCATGCAAGAGAATATGATTTAGACACCAGTTAGAAGTTATTAGTGGGGGCAGACAAAAAGTAACTAGAGCTTTCACTGAATGGTTTACTGTGGAGCAATATTGTAGGGACACATGACCTGTCTGAGAAATAAACATTTGTGTCAAAGAAAAAGAGAAATCAAACAGAACCATGAAATCGTTAGCAAAATACCAGAAAAAATAGAAATATAGCAATTAAATTGAATTATTCTTAATAGATAAATTATAAGTGAGGTTTCTAGGCATAAAGTAAAGGAATATAAGTTTTTGACTAGTGACTGGTAGGGTAATAAATCGTTTAAAATCTCTCAGCTTCAGATTCCTTGGATGTCAAGCGAGACCACTGGTAATTACTTTGTCAGATAATTGAAAAAAATAAACTGGAGGGACATATTTAGGTATAGTACCTACTACAGAATTTAAGACAAAGTAGAATTAAATAAATAGTAACTCTTTTAAACTTTAGGATTGTCATGATAATTGCCGTACTATTTTAATGTAAGCAGTATCCAAATACAAATGATGAGCATTGATAGTGGTATAATGGAAGACAGATTGCACCTTGGGTTGTAGATATTCAGTTAATGGCATAAAATCATGATAGTTGAGGAACTCTTATTCATTCACACAAGGAGGAAGTAGGGCATAGCATTTTGGAGTTCAGGCTCATGAACCAAAGTCCTGAATTAGAATTTAGTATTTCTAGTTATTAACTCTGACTTTGGACAAGTTATGCAATCTCTCTACCTCTGTCTTTTCATCAGATAAACACAAGTAGTGATAGACCTCAATTTAAAGAATTATTGTATGGACGAAACACAATGATATATGTAAAATATTCAGAATGGTGCTTTATCTTCCTTAAATTCCTAATAAGAGTTAGTTATTATTATCATTATTTAATTGCCAAATTTGTATCATAACTCTTTCCATATAAGTAATTGCTAGAGAAAATTTGATAAAGATTGACCTTTACTATATAAGAGGAAGAAATGCAGGTTGCAAAGGATTATGAAGAAACCAATTACTAAGTAGAACCAGACCATTTCACAAAGGCCAGTAGAAGAGTAGCTTTCAAAAAGTAGGATGTAATGTTTTCTGATTAAACATTGCAATGAAATAAAGATAGATGATACACTATAAACTATATGTGGTAAGTTAAATAATAGCTCTTCAAAGATGTCCACATCCTAATCCCTGGGACCTGTAAGTATGGTACTTTCTAAAGTAAGAGAAAATTTGCAGGTGTGAATTAATAAAGTATCTTGAGATGGGAGATTATCCTGGATTATCTAGGTGGAACTAGGGTTTTATAAGAGAGAAGCAAGACAGTCAAAATTAGAGAAGGTGATACGAGAAGGGAAGCAAAGGAATGAGAGGTGATGTAACGTGGTGTCATGAGCCAAGGAATGCAGGCAGACCCTAGCAACTGGAAAAGGCAAGATAATTGACTCTGTCCTGGAGCCTCCAGAAGGGACTAACACAGGTGATACCTTGATTTTAACCCCACGAGACTCATTTTGGAATTATAATCTCCATAACCATAAGAGAATAAATTTTAAAGACACTAAGTTTATTTAGATAGCAATAATAAAAAATACTATCATAACAAGGTTACCATGAGATCACGAGTGATTTTTAAAAGGGTAGATTTGGCAAAGCCATAATTGCAAAAGCCGAGAGATGAAGGGTTAAGAATAAGAGTGGTATGTGAGAGAATGGAGAGCAGTCATTCTGTGACCACTAATGAAGGCGTTCCTTTTTTTGGTTCATTGCACAACTCTTATGTCCTACTATATGCAAATTTCTAGATTGCAAATACTTATGAGTTGATTTTTCCCTTAAAAAGTTCAATGCAGCATGGACTTGATTAAAGTGTAATGGAATCATCTTGACTGTCATTAAAAAAAAAAAAAGGAAGAAAAATCGAGAAACACGGTGATTCTTTCTGATTAGGGAAATAAAAAGTTTGGAGAAGATTTCACAATAGAGTTCTCTTATAATTTGTGACTTGACTAAAGACTGGATGTAACCCAGAGAAAGATTTGGAAGCATTATATCACAACTTTAGAAAAAAATAAACTGTGAAATGCATAAGGACATTGTGGGAACTGGTAAATTACTTGGCATAAGTAATTTGGAGTGCATGAAAAATAAATACTAAAATTAGGAAATTATACTCTTTGAGTCTAATGGGAAACCTCCAAAATTTATTCCTGAAAAAACTCTACTCTCCTTCATCTTTATTGCTATTATCCCATTGAAAGCGTTATTACCACTTATGAAACCTCTTCAATATAAACTATTGCCCATTTTGTGGTATATTCTGCCATATAGGCCTTCTATATTTTTCCTCCTCTTCTTTTTTTTTTTGAGTTGGAGTCTCAAAAATTAGCTGGGCACAGCAGCATGCCTCTTTTGTTCCAGCTACTTGGAAGGATCACGGGAGCCCAGCAGGTCATCTCTGGAGTTCAGTGGCATGCTCACGGCCACTCCAGAGATGACATGCTGGGCTCCCGTGATCCTTCCATGTAGATGGAACTACAGGTGCATGTTGCTGCACCCAGCTAATTTTTTATTTATTGTAGAGATGAGGTCTTGCCAAGTTGCCTGGGCTGGCCTTGAACCCGCAGGCTCAGGCAATCCACTCACCTCAGCCTCCCAAAGTGCTAGGATTACAGGCTGAGCCACGGATCCCAGCTTCTCTTTTTCTTGAACATTCATGACTCATTTTTCATTATGGCTTTTGTATCTGCTATCCTTTGTGCTGGAAACACCTGCCTTCCGATGTCTACATAATTTGCCTGACTTGTCAGTTAGGTCTTACTTTACAAAGAGTGGTCTTCCTTTGCTATCATATACAACCAAGATAGGCCCCTCCTCCACACACTTCATATTATCTCATTCTGATTTCATTTCATCCTGGAATTTACAAATATTTGAAATTACCCTATGTATTTACTTGATTGTCTGTATCATATCACTCTCAACTCCTGCTAAAGTCTGAGCTTCTTTAACATATGTGTCTTTTACCTTGCTCATTGTTCTATCTTCTGTGTCTGGAATGGTGCCTGAGGCATATTGGGCACTCAGAGAATATTCACTGAATGTATTAGAAAGGCTCTTAAATGCCATGGATCATGATACATAAGTTGCAAGTTTAAATATTAGTTTAGTTACTTACTATATGGACAACCTTTGGAAAGTTAATTTAATGTCTTTGAATCTCATTTTTTTGCTATGTAAATAACATGTCTAGTATCTACTTTGTAGGGCTCTAGTGAGGATAATAAGTATGCAGCCAAAGCATCTAACAGTGACTGATCCATAGTAGGCACTTGATAATATGTGCTACTATTATTATTATCTCCCTTAGATATTGGGAGGTTTTCATAGGAGAAGGCCATGAAGTAAGTAGCTAAATTTTCCAAGACCAAAGAGTCAGACACCTCCTCTTCCCTCCTCTCCCCTCTCTTCCCCTCTGCCTTTCTCCTTCTCTTATTTCTCTTCTCTTCATATACGTATACACATCTGGATATATGTATATGATTCTATCCATTATTATTAGTCATTTTCTGAACCAATTGAGACTGAACTGTGGAAACCTTCTATGATTGACCATTCCACCCAGAATAAAACCTAGTATTTTCACCATTGAATAGGGTTTTATAAGAACTGGTCACAGGCTACTGTTTCCATCACTCTTCCCTTTGTTAAATATATACTGGCCACACTGGCATCCCTGCTGTTCTTCCCACCTCGGGGCCTCTGTACTTGCTGTTCTGCCTGTCTGAAATATTTTCCCCTAAATATCCATGGGGCTTACAGACGTACTTCATTCAGATTTCTTCCCTGACCACATTATTTTCAATAGTAGGCCATTATTTTTCTTCATATCCTTTTGTCATTTTCTGACCTTAGGTTATATATCTATTGATTATTTATTTATTGCCTCTCACTCTCATTGAAAATTTGTGCTTAGTGAGGGTAAGGCATTGTATCCGTTGGATACTACTGTGTATTCCCACTGCCTAGAACTGTGCCTCAGCCATAGTTGGTGTTCATTAAATCTTTGTTCAATTAAAAAAGGAATGAATGGATTAATGATTTTAGTGTATTGATGGCATTATAGCTCACATTAGGTTATGATAACTTGTAGATTATCTGAATTTTTCATCTTTTTATTACTCCAATGACTGCTACCATACCTATCATGTGAATATATATTGAAGGAATGAGATAATGAGCAAATACATGAGTAAAAGAAAAAAAAGCAACTAAGACAGTCTCAGTCTTACAGTCTTCAATCACTGATTTTCATTCCAATGCCATTTCTGGTATCCCAAACAATTGTTTTCCTTACCTATTTAATTATGTACATTTACCATTTCCAAGGCTAGCCAAAATTATATTTGCTACTGAAAATAATCACTGGGTCAAATATTTCTTTCCTGAAAGTCAATCAAATTTCTTTTATGTAGGCTACAAAAATATAGTTATAAGTTTGAAAAATAGGAATAGTACTTTAAAACACTTGTGAAGTCTAAATAGAACCTTTTACATAAGTTTTACAATAATGCCTTCTATATATGCAATAAAAATAAATTCCACAGCATTTGGCTTTCAGTGATGACAAGGAGAAATAAAACCCAAATGCTTGTGAGCTCAGATGCCTCTCTTTTTCTAGAACACAGAATGATGCAAGATGTAGCATTAAAAGCCACTAGCAGCTGGGCACAGTAGTTCACACCTGTAATCCCAGCACTTTGGGAGATGGAGGTGAGAGAATTACCTGAGCCAGGGACTCGAGACCAGCCTGGGCAACTTGGCGAGACCTCACCTCTCCAATAAATCAAAAAATTAGCCAGGTGTGGTGTGTGCCTGTAGTACCAGCTACTTGGAAGGTTGAGGCAGGAGGATCACCTGAATCTAACAGGTGGAGGCTGCGGTGGCCATGAGCATGCCACTACACTCCTGCCTGGGCGACAAAGTGAGACTCCAATAAAAGAATAGTCACTAGAAGCAATATTTAAATGAAAATATGGTATATAACACTACTGGAAAACTCTCAATAATTCTCAGCCTCTATGTAAAATAGATAAGGGCATGATAAAAGTGGAATATAAGAATGGACACCTCAAGCATTCTTTTACACACCCCCAACCTGCTCCCTGCTAACCTTGTGCACTGCCTATCCAGTTAGTAAGAAATGTAGTTGTTTAAACTGGGAACCTAAGAGTCATTTGATTTCTGATTCTTTTTCATCACTCAAATTGTTAGTCAAGGCCAAACACAATTGCTCACGCCTGTAATCCCAGTACTTTGGGAGGTCAACATGAGAGGATTGCCTGAACTCAGGAGTTCAAGACCAGTCTGGGCAACTTGGCGAGACCTCATCTCTACAATAAGTTAAAAAATTAGTCAGGCATGGTAGTGCGTACTTGTAGTCCCAGATACTTGGAAGGCTGAGGTAGAAGGCCACTGCACTCCAGACTGAGTAACAGAGTGAGACTTCGATTAAAAAAAAAAGAGTTAGTCGAGTCCTGTCTATGTTATTCTATAAATGTCTCTGCAATTCACCCTCTCTTCCTAGACACACTGCTTCATCCTCAATTGAGCATTTTAGCACTTTTTCCTTATGAGCTTGGCCTTCTTCTTTCTGATCTTAACTCTGAATTCATTCACTTCAAAACTGTAAATCCTTTTCAAAATCTGGTTGTGTTGTTCCCTGAAGCAATAGATTCGTGTTAAATAGAGGATAAATTAAAAATAAAATAAATTTAAAACTTTAACCTATCATTTACAATCCCTCAAAATCTGATCTTTACCTATGTATATATTCCAATTTCCCAACACCCCTGCTAAGTTTCGTATACCATGGTTTGTCACAACTGACTTCTCTGAACCAGTTGCGTGGTCTCACACACTCTTCATTCTGTCTTTACATATGTTACTTCCTGGCTAATCATTGTAAAGCAGAGCTTCAAACACTATCACATCACTATTTCATTTCCTTCATACCATGTATCTCTGATATTTTCTTGCTTATTTGTTTACATATTGTCTCCTTTTGCCATAATATAAACTCCATTAGAACAGTGATCCTGTTTTGTTCAGTCATTCATTCCTAGTGTGATATTGTGAAATGTGTATTTGGTCTTCATCCCTATTTCATGATGCATGGCTCCTAAATCCCTTGGAATCTCCTGAGTGGTAAGAGTGTATTTTATATGCTAATTAGATGACTTTTGGCTGGCATCCCTTGGATAGCTTTAGAATGGGGGCTAGTAACCAGAAACAGACCAAGACTTGGTTAGAGGGTTGGTTTGTTCCCAGGATAATAGAAGGAAAGGTTGTGTTCATTATCAGTGCCCATGATTTAATCAATCCTGTCTAATAAGAAAGCTTCCATAAAAATGCAAAAGAACAGCATTCCAAGAGCTTCTGGATTTTTTAATATGTAGAGATAGCTGGATTGTATCATGCTCAGAAAGGGCATGAAAGTACCATGCTTCTACCCACATAACTTGTTCTATGCATCTTTTTCATCTGACAGTTCATCTGTATCCTTTATAATAGCTTTCATAATAAATTGGTAAACATAAGTGTTTCTCTAAGCTCTGTGAGCTGCTCTAGCAAATTAACAAAACCTAAGGAGGGAGACATGGGAACCCCCGATTTATAGCTGGTTGGTCACAAGCATAGGTGACAACTAACTGTAATTGGCATCTGAAGTGGAGGTCAATCTGATGAGACTGAATCCTCAATCTGTGAAATCTGATGCTACCTAGAGACTCGATTGTTCTGAATTGAATTAGAAGACATCCAAGTGGTATCTGCTAGAAAATTGCCTGGTATATAGAGACAAAAAAAAAAAAAAACACCACATCTCTAGTATCAGAAGTGTTTTATTACGTAGTTTGTGAGAATAGGAAAAACACTGCTGTTGTTTTTTGTTTTGTTTTGTTTTGTTTTGTATTTTTAGACCTGGTATCTACAAAATTAATTACAAAGCATAAAGTGTTTCACATTGTGTGTGTAATGAAGGAATAAACACAATCTCTAAATACATTTGTTTTCTCTTATTGGTCAATTGATATTCATCTTTTAACTATCATTGCAATAGACCATAATACAGATTACTGGTGTATTAATATTCTTGTCCTCTTCTTCTTTACACATATAGCTAGACTATATTTCCCATACTACCTTGCAGTTGGAATGGTCATATGACTATGCATAATAAAGAACATTTCTGAGCATCTCCCTCTCCCTCACTAAACTATGAAGGGACAAAGTTATGACTGATTCAATTTTGCATTGTCAATACCTAGTATAATCCCAAAAATATATGGTGTGCTAAAAATTAATGAATAATTTCAATAATATACTTTTACAGATTATCTAAGATATTATTTACTCTCAAATGGCACCAAAGTCTCCTGTCCTCTAATGGTACTCCCTTAACAAAACTCAAACAAAAAGATTTCCCATATCTGTTTGATGTAATAGAAACAGGATGGCATGTAAGACCAGAGTCTCACTCTCAATGACTGGCTCTATCACTTGCTAACTTTGTCATCTTGAGTGAATAATTTTGCTTCTGTGATTCTCCATTTTTTTTTTGTCTGCATATGGGGATAGTAATTGTTATGAAGATGAGAAATAACTTACATAAATTATACAAAAAGTCCAACAATATATTAGTCATAAGATAATATTTTCATAACTACAAGGCTACTTCTCCATGGAAATTGTGGAAGAAAGCAGAGTAGCTTTCCTTGGTAGAATACTTGAGAAGACTGAACTGATAAAATTCCTTGTATTGGAGGGAAACTCCACCATCTCTGAGGTTTTGGCCATGTCTAATGCTTGTGGGGGCTCAGGCAGCATATGCCTTGATGGAAGGAAGTTGACAGAGCTCAAAAGCATTGCAGACACCCAAGGGCTTTGCCGAGAGCTTAGGCCATTTGTAAGCAGCAAAGACTGACCCAGTCTTTGCTGAGAATACAACAGACAGCAAAACTGAAACTTGAGGACCATAAGAACTGAGCAATAACAACAGCAATTCCCCAGTCATTCTTCAACATTCTGTGGTATTGCATTTATTATTTGTAAGTGGATATTTTTCAGGAAACTAACAGCAAATCCAGCCCTTGGGGGTAAGATTTTAAGCTAGAGCTTTCTCCAGAGAGATTTAGTTAGAACAAGTCTTTGAATCATTTAAAAGCAAACCAGGCAAATCCTCATGTATTTTTCCCCAGGAAATCACCCCATTTCTCAGGGGAAGATCTGATGATACTCAACAGTCAATATTGACTTATTGAAGATGTTATCAAATCCTCTGCCTCTCCTCATAATGATATGAGAAGATAAAGACACACTGTGTTACTGAGTCTTCAAAGGAAGCAGAAATAGTAATACATAATTTTAACCTGAGGTAGGAAATTTAAAACTGACATAGAATTGGCTTCAATGTACTATTGTAATCCACGTCCTAGCCCTCAGGAAAATATAAGAATTGGCTCCGACCTGGAGTGTGAGTCTTGAATTTTAAGACAGGCCCAAAGGAATCCTGGACCAACCATTAATTGTAACAATACTAGTAACTCTATTATCACTTGCTTATGGCAAATAACTTCACAGTTTAAAAACGCACTTTCACAGCTATTGTTTATTTTAATTCCCCAAGAGGGACACTGCTGGGCATCGTGAGAATTTTGCAGAATCAATGCCAAGTCTACCAAAGAACTGAGGATGTGAGGTCTAAAGAAATATGAGAGGTAGTAAACAGGGACTACCTCTTTGTCTGACTTATTTCCAGCCTAGGAAGTAACTTTATCATCGGAGAGCTGAGCTTTTCATGAGTGAAATCCAGGGTAATGGGAGATAAAGGCACATACCTCTATGTCCAAATATGCCTATTCTTCTGTGGATGAAAACTATGAGCGGACTTGGATTTGGGAAGATTGTATACCATTTGACACTACTTCTAAAACATTAGCTTTCAAAGTACTGAAGTACTGGAAAATACAATTTAGTGTAGTATTAGCTTCATTTTATTGATCAAAAAATGGAAAAAAACTTGATTAACGATTCAAACAGTAAAATTACAAAGTAGTAATGAAAGATACAGTCAGGAGACCTGTAACACATTGTTCCAAAAGGGAACCTTCTTAATTTTGGGAGATAGGGATTGTATAAGTATAATAATCTCTTATAGCACAAATTACTAATAATGTCTAAAATTTATAACTCAACAGTTAGAAGTCTACTTATTTTAATTGGTGATAAGGAATTAATGACTACAAGAGATAATAGGAGAGATTATTAATAGAGTTAAAATGGGTTCTTTTAAGCAGTAAGACTGAGTATGGGAAGACACTTAAAATTATTTAGAATTTAAAAACTAAAAAAAATAAATTTTACTTTTTAAAAAAACTTAAATTACAATGCATTAGAAAGAGCCCTGAGCATGATGTACAGTGCTTACTAAAATAACGTTAGCAACATTACTTATACTCTCCAAAACTCCCATTAAAAAACTGTACAATACATTGAGTATTTTATTTGTATAATAGGTATACTATCATTTTTTGCCATTCCTATCTCATAGGGCAGAACTTTACTGTAAAAATTTATACACGAAACATAAGCAAATTTTGTTAGCATTTTAGAGCACTTGTGATACAATCATAGCCCTAGTAATATACTTATGATTATTCGATCATGTGGTACAAAATGGAAAATGACTAATGATCAAGAGAAAGATCCACATCTACTTTATTAGCCAGAATTGAAAGACGTCTTACTTGTTAAATTCAAAAGGTACTAGAAGGATAATATTTTGCTGCATCTGATACACATGGCAATTGTAATCTGCGGTTCTTCTATCTACCCTGAAGAGCAAAACATGTACACATTTCATGGAATTTTTGCCATAAGAACTTGTGATGAAGGTTATGCCCTAGGCATACGGGTTAATGTGGAGAAAATCACAACCATATCTAACACTTCTGAATTTATATCCCAACATTAAAACATTAGCTATGTGACCCTATATAGAAGACTTGGATGGAAATAGGAGATCAATTCCTGACATAATTTCTATGTGACTTTAGGTTTCCTACACTGAAAAACACATGACTTCTGTGCATGTGGAAATGTCATCATAGTTAAAAGTTTCCACCAAAGCTGAGAGAAGATAAACCTGATCTAGAATGTCTTTTTCCATGGAAGTTGGCGTAATGCATTCAAGTAAGAATGTTGACTCTGGAACTAGCCCAAACAGATTCCAATAATGGCACTACTTTTTATCATCTGGGAGACCAGGTGCAAGCTATTCAACTTCCCTGTATCTCAATGTCCTTACCTATAAAATAGGAATAATCAAAGTTCTTACCTATATTTTGTACAAGTACTACCTAGTTATAGTCATTTTTATTAAGTGATTAGAAAAATACCTGGCACTGATAGAAGGTTATCAGTGTTAGGTGAGCTAACCAATTTGACTACCTATGATAGGAAACACTGACTAGCCAGCATAACTTCATTTTTTTTACATTTTATTTTCGTCACTGATTATAAAAAGTGATGATCAATGGGTTCTAAACAATTTGAAAATACATCTGCTTAAGGAATAAAAGAACTTCATCCATTTATCTATCTGATTTCTCATAGTATTTACCACTTTTCAACTTGTAAAATAGCTTTCTCTCTGGTGTTCCTGTTTTATATTTTCCTTGAGAAGATTAGGCTCATATCTTCATATGTCACTCATCTTTCTTAGTGCCTAATGTGATGCTAGATGCATAGCAGAAACTTGAGTTCTTTGTTACATAAAAATATATAAACAAATATGCAAGGAATCAAAAGAACCTACAATATAAGAGTTAACTGGAGTTGTTCTCCTCAAATTAAGTGCTGTGGCCATGAACCACTGTTAATACTCTCAGAAATAAGGAACCTTGTAATTGTAAAATATAACTTCATAAACTTCTATTACAATTTCAGATACTATAAAAATCAAAATATATTCCCACCCTCTAAAATCTTAATTTAACAGAACAGTTAAGCACTCAGTGAGTATTTATAGACTTCATTGCCTTATGGTAGAGATTTGGTGGTAAATATTCAGGATTAGACATTTGCTCTCTAGGAACTTACAAGTGTTTAATGTCATTCTTCTCCCTTAACCACACTTTAAATATATTTTATGATCCATCAAAAGTGTCCTGTACTAATATCAGATGATATATTCTGCTTGTCTGTACACAATATATTTTGTGCAGTACACCCCATAGAGAAGAGCTTACTTATTTCATTTTTTGTAGTTCACTAAGCATCAGAAATGTTGTATTTAATCAGATGTTTGAAAAGCATGTACTGACAGGCTTATATATAAAATTTTTAAAATATTAAATTCACTAAAATTTCTAATGAAATCTAATACTTTCTTATGTCATTTAGCAAATTAGAGAAATCATTGCTTGAAATAAAAGTTTATTCCCCTTTTAATAATACTGGCTATTGATTTGTGTAAGTTAGTGATTAACCCTGTGAAGTTCTTCTAGAGATAACCTGGACTCAGTCAGAACCCTGTTAAGTTCCTATTTCTAAATGTTAAAACCTTGTACAAGTTCCCTCTCATTCTCTCTATCTCATTCTCTCCCTCTCCCTCTCCTTCTCACTCACTCACTCTCTCTCTCTCTCTCTCTCTCTCTCTCTCTCTCTGTCTCTCTGCCGCTCCTGTGCTTTCTCTCTCTCGACGGTGCTTTCTTTTGTTTCAGACCCTTGCTTTTCTCAGTCATTCTTTGACAAATATCTTTTAAAAATAAATTGCCAAAGTGGCAATGGAATTTTATATCAAGTTTTTAGACTCCTTAATACCTTTACAATTACTGTTTTATTTCTTGCAAACCATTTCCTCCTGCATTCTGGTTTGCTGCCTGGAAAATAAATTCTACTCACTTCCAAGACACAATTCTAAATGTCCATTCTGGGGAACATCTCCCACCTCTCCACTCCAAGGTCAAGTTAGTTCCTCCTCTGTGCTTTCTATAAACCAATATCATGATGGCAGTACAAGTATTGCATCAAATTTATCTCATTTCATCTTCACAGCAGTCCTTTGAAGTATGCACTATAATTCCCAGTTTACAGTTTAAATAACAGGTGGCTAGGAAAGGTTAGTTAGCCTGCTTGGAGTTTACTAGGTAGACGAGCTGGAATTCAAATCCTGTTCTTCTTGACTACAAACTGTCAGTTCAGAGCCACTATTCTATACAAAATATTACTACGGCAAACTAACACAATATAACTATTTCATAGTTGTTTTGGACCTAGGTAGTATTGTCCTTCAGGAAATAAACTTACAATTTTATTCTTAGTGCATGGAACCTAATAGGGGTTTAATAAGTGTTTGATGGATGTATTGATGGGTTGGTGGATAGAGAGATATGGATGAAAGGGAGAATAAGTATATAAGAAGATAGATGACTGAATAACTCATCAAAATAAATAAAACATCTAGTGTCTATATATTGGCTTGTGGTCTGACATAAAGATAATAATAAATTCTTGGGTGGGTGTCAACATCCTCTGCCTTGGCTTGTTCTGACTCTACTAATACTCATGAATGCCAATATATACTGTTTTTCATCCACTGTTATTAATACAAATGAATTTTAATCTCTGGGAGTGCTTATAGAACATATTGCTGACATTTGAGTATGCTATAATTTATCATATATTCTTCCAGATGATGCATGTAATGTTATGTGAGGTAGTATTTCCCAAAAAACAGGATTATTTTCCATAGAGTAGGTACCCAGTAACTGTTTGTTAAATGAATAAATGACTCCACCAAAGTGAATGCATCAAGGAATTGGTCAATCAATTAATCAACTAATTAATGCTTCAGTGTAGAAACTGTGGCATTATTCTTACTAACTCATGTTTATTTCATACCATGTCTAAGAGAACTAATTTTACTACCCCAGTATGATTCTGTAAGAGATACAATGGTAAGCTCCTATTTACATTGAATCATATAATCCTCATAATAGTACTGTAAGGAATGTGTTTTAGTGTCATCTCAGACATGTGCAACCAAAGACTCAGAGAGGTTAAGTTCAATGGGTTAAAAAACCACATACCTATGAAGTAGCAGGGCTCAGGTTCCAATCACGACATTCTGATTTTTCATTGCCTGCTTTTTTGTTTGTACATAGATAGCAGAGTGCCTTTGAAAAATAAGTACATTTGTTTGCAATGTTTAAATCACTAGTTCCTGCCTTCTTGATAACACTGAGGTTGACTGGTCAGATATATTACTGGAATTACCAACCTACATCCAAAGAAAAACATGTAGAAGTTTGAGGAAAGCTGAATCCTCAGTTGCATGTAACTTGCTTCCTTAAATTGGCGTCACTTGCTTTCTGAAGAGCTATAGTGAAGTGGAGCCAAGAACTTCCCCTAAATAACTCAGTGCAATCTATCATCTGCTCCTTACCTCCCACCTCCTTCTCCATACATAGAAAGATAATCATATATTTATGTAGGGTCTTTTGTAGCTCAACATATTTTCCAAAGGGTGATTCATTTTGGAGAAACTGTCTTGTATTTATCAACTTTGCATGCTCTCCAAAGGTAAAACCACAGCTGGCATATGCACACTTTCCCAGAACAAACTCAGTACATCTGCTTTATCCCAAACCAAGAACTTTTATTGATTTTAGATCCATGCTAAACTCATAGGATTAGGAAGATTGTGAAAAAAATGAACCTAATGAATTCTGCTTGTAACGTAATAATTTATATCTTTAACAATAATGTAATTGTTCTACATTATTTTCCCATGTAAAACATCTAATTCCTACTCATAAGAAAAGTTGTTAGATCATTTACAATATTAGACTTTACATAAAATAAAATTGTTGCAACAAATCAATTCTTAAGGTGATAAATCAGAAATTATTACCAGAAGGAAAATACATGAACTAAGTGTTTATAAGTTAGTCACTGTGGCTGAACATTTCCACTGAAATTCATTTTCTGGCAACTAAGTTAAAAAATAAAGATATATAAGTTCATAGCCTTCATTGGTAAAAGACAATAAGATGACCATCGGAATAGACCATTTCTTCCTGTGTCCTGCACCTGGAGGATGTTGCATTGGACAAAGTCAGAAATGAAATAGGGGGAGGAGGCCTTGGATCACACAGTCCTGGGTGAGGACTTTTTAAAGCATAAACTTGGATAAGTTACTTTACCATTCTAAGGTTGAACTTTAGCTCAGAAAAATTAATTTGCATTTATTAGTTATTTAACTAAAAATGTGTATAATACATTTGAAAGAAAAATAATAATTCCAACATAATTCCAGGTATATATAGATTTAAAAACAAAATGTTTCTTAGATACCATTGAAGACCTTGGATATCTCTCCGAGGTCCCAGTCCCTTTGTACCTACCACTCTCAGAAAAAAACAAGGTCATGTAATTTTTAAGGTGGCTTTCCCTTACTTTAGAGTTTTCTCTTATATCTGTGTATCCTTAAACAAAATACTGCTTAATTTTTCATATTTATAAGCTCACATACATGTAATCATATGGAATATAATTTCCTGCAAATTGCTTTTTACATCCAATGTTAGGTTTGAGATTCCTCCCATTAGATAAATTCAACTGCAGCTCAGTGATTTTTGTTACTGTATAGTAAGACAATTTACTTCACCATTTGACTGAAAAAATTATTTGGGTTTTTTTCACTAGTTTGTTTTCTTTTGTTATTTAAAACATGCCTTTATGAACATTCTTATCTGTGTCTCCTGATGCACACATGTTAGAGTATCTACAGGGTACATTCTTATGAGTGCTATTGCTGGGTCAAAAGTATATAAATCTTAATAGCTCAGCCTGGCCTGATGGACAATATGTACTTACATTGGATTAATCACAATGAAGCAGTCATAAAAAAATGATCCATGCAAGCATCCACATTTTTTGCTTTCCTAGATAATGCCAAATTGCTTTCTAGAATGGTCATGCCAATTTACATTTTTACCAGCAGTCCCTATTGTTCCACATTTTAAACAATAGTTAGATACTTTAATTTTTCCAAATCTGGTGGATAAAATATCCTGTTATTTCATTGTCATTATAATGTGAATTTATCTCATTTTTAATGAGATTGAGCGTATTTTTATACGCGTACTGCTTATTCATATTCCTTAACTTTACCTTAAACCTCAAACAGTGACATATTTTATATGTGCTTGTTAAAACATTGAAAATAAATACATACCTAAGGTACCTAGTACAAATCCTAGTACAAAACTGGTATTTAATACATGTCAAAAACGACCATTAGCATTTATCCTTCTGATGATTGAGAGCTATTTAATAAAATTAAGAATAAGATTTATCTCTAATTTTTTTAAATACCATACCAAAATATTATTCAAATACATGCTTCTTGAGTGCAGGTGCACACACACACACACACACACACACACACACACACACACACTCTCTCTCTCTCTCTCTCTCTCTCTCTCTCTCTCTCTCTCTCTCAAATCAATTTACCTGATTCACTGAAGTCATTTCTGTAAGAAGTTGAAGTCAAATTACTCAATTATATTCATGTTTTACATTCCAATTTTACAAAGGGAAAGAGCTTAACATTAAACAAATAAGAATTTGACAAGTAAGGAAGGTATTTCAAAAAGAAATGTCACAAATGGTAGGGGTTTTGTTTGTTTGTTTGTTTGTTTTTAACAATTCTCATTTGGGGAGGCTCTGAGGACATATTTTAAATGATAATAAGTGCAGTGAAATCTGATTTTATGCAAATTTTTAAAGTATCCAATATTTATATAATAGTAGTAAACTCATATGCTTCAGTAAAAGAAATTACCAATTCTGAACAACTTTCTAGATTCTGTGAGTATAGCAGTTCCTTTTTATAATGGTTAATATACACAAAATAAGCTACCAGAAAATCAGCAGGGACTCTTTTGTCAATTCTCGAAGTTTTGGAGGAATTTCAAGTGCAATTTAGCCATTTTTGGGCATATGAAACTAATTCTAAAAACTACAGATGATAATACCTTATTTGAAGGATTATTTTTAAGATTGGAGAGTACAAATATAAATTGGCTAGAGAAGAGCAGATACTCATTAATAATAATAATTTATCCAACAATGCTTTATTTATTCAACAAATATATGTGAAGGGTTGGATATGTGCTAGGCACTGTTTAAGGAACTGGGACATATTTATTCTAAGAGAAAAAATAAACAAGCTACACAAACCAAAACAGAAACCATTCATACCACGGGTATACAGAGGGTGACAAAAAGTGTATACACATTTTAATGAAAGAAAAAACTGTATTAAAATTGCAATACTCAATATATGCCAAAAACAAAAAATGAAAGAAAAATCACGTTTGACTTCTGCAATTACACATTGCTACCGTAATTCAATCAACTTCAAAAAATAATACATAGATAACATATCTTATAATGTTTATACATTTTTTGGCACCCCCGGTATATATTAGCTTTCACTTAAATCTGTGCAACAGATATGCTCTCTCCCTCCCTCTCTGCCTCCCTATCTCCCTCCCTTTCTTCCTTGGTTGTTTGCTTTAATTCTACTACCAGAAGACCCAGTAACAGACAGGTTATATAAACAGTTACAATTTCTTATGATTTTAGCAGTTAACCTGGTCCTACCTAACGATGCTCACTAGTTAATTAAATTCACAAAACAGAAGACAGAGACTTTCATCTAACTATTAGGAAGCTTATTTCAAATAAAAATATTTCTGGGAAAGAAAATGCTCAATTTGCTCATTTGAACATTGTACCCAACTATATCTACTTCCCAGGAGTGTTGTGTCAATAAAATGAGTCCTTTTAAAACTACAATCTCTATAAAAAATGGGCGAAATTTATTTTTTGAAGTTAATAATCAGATGGAAATGAATGATAACCAATACTTTCCCAATAATCAATTTGACCAAGGAAATCATGGAATCTTCCCTAGGCCTCGTCCTTAGAACAAAACACACCCCACAGAACATTCTTGGCAGGTTATCAATAACCCTTAAATCAGGTAAAAGAAAAGTCCAAGGCCCATGAGTGGTGCAGCAAAGAGAAACTAGTGATATCCCAGCACCAGCACTGACCTCCTCACTAAAGATCTTAGTTCTGTATTAATAAAAAATTTGGAAGGATCAGACTTTAAATTAAGCCTCTAATTAATATGCACTCCACATAGATGTCCTGGACTAGAAGAGGGATTGAGACTAAGAATCAGAATTTGGTTGGAAAACTAGCCCAACTACTTACCAGCTATGTGATTCTCAACAGAGAGTGCAGCTCTCTGATCCTCTCTTTTCTCATCTGGAAAACAGACACAATGTACTATACCTTAAAGAGGTGGAGTGGAGTTAATATAAATGAAAACTCAAAGTGGCTAAAATTTTGGAAGAAGAAATTTCATCACAGAAGAAAAATGCATCAAGAGACATCTTGGTTTATTTGGACAGCAATAAAAAATACCCTCAACTGGGTTGATTATAAACAACATCAATTTATTTCTTATAATTTTGGGAGCTGAGAGGTCTGAGACCAATGTACCAGCATGGTCAGGTTCTGATGACAGCCTTCCTCTATGATGCAGAGTTCCAAATTCTTGTTTTCTTTACAAGGTAAAAAGAGCACAGAAATTCCTTTGGGCCTATTTTATAAAACCACTAATTCTATTTATAAGAGCTCCAACCTCATGACCTAATCATATCTCAAAATGCCCCACCTCCTAATACCATCATATTGTGGGTTAGAATTTTACATATGAATTTTGGAGGGTACACAAATATTTAGACTATAGCAAAGGGTAAACGTTTGGATATTCTGACTTTAGGTGGTTTATTTGACCTGTTGGCTTATTTTGTTTTGAAACATTTTTCTTCAGGAGGGAAAGAACATTGCAAGATTGACTCAATATCAATGATTTTAAGAGAGAGGTAGAAAGCAGAAGAGAAGAAGAGAGAAGGGAGGAGAGAGAACATAGACTGGTGACAAGTCTCGTAGTTTAGAAAACAGTCTGAAGAAGGGTGAGCATCTTTCTAAAAGGAAAAAAAGTACACTTCCTAAAAATAGTTTTGCCTATCTTGAGATAATTACAACTCTTGAGAATTAGAAGTATTAAGCAGTACATGCAGCCACACACAACCTCGAGTGTGAATCAGCTCTGGCTCACGCATCTCTCTCCTAGTTTGTCTAGTTAATTACAAACTTTCCCATCCTAGGAAAACCTTTGAGAATCAAATACAGAGGACAGAGCATTGGAAATTAATTCCACTTTTTTTCTTTTAGAGAAAGAGAATAATTGTGAACGAGGTCTCTGTCTTTCAAATCTCTAAAGAAAATAAACAGGTTGGTTGTTTTCAGTTACTAAATCAAATTTATAAATCACCTAAGAGACAGTGTACTCTAAGAAAATTGGGATTTCTAGTCTCAGCGATTACACTAAATAAGCAACTAGGAAAACTATTTAGCCCTCTATAGTGCATTGAATGGTGTACCCCCAAATTCATGTCTACCCAGAACCTCAGAATGTGACCTCATTTGGATATAAGCTCTTTGTTGATGTAATTAATTTAAGAATCTTGAAATGAAGTTATTCTTGACTGAGAGAGGCCCTAAATCTGACTGGCATCTTTATTATGAGGATAAGACACAGAGATGAGAAGGCCATGTGAAAACAGAAACTAAAATTGTATTGTATTGATGCACCCAGAAGTCAAGGAACACCAAGGATGTTGGCAACTACTAAAAGCTAGGGGGAAAAGCATAAAAAAATTTACCTCTCAGAACTTCTAGACAAAAACATCCTTGCCAATACTTTAATTTCAGGCTTCTTAACTAAGAGAGAATATATTTCTGTCCTTTTAAGCCACCTAGTTTGTGATATTTTGTTGTGGCAGCCCTACAGGAAACTAATGCACCTTTCCTGTCTTATTGCTTCATTTCTGATATGTTGAAAAAGAGTTATAAATGTATCTAAGATATTTTTTCAGTAACTACACTGTGTCTGGGTTGGAATAACAACGATAAAAAGACATAGACCTGCCTACAAGGAGTTCACATAAGAATGGTAAATTAGGCCGGGCTTGTTGGCTCAGCCTGTAATCCTAGCACTTTGGGAGGCCGAGGTGAGAGGATTGCCTGAGCCCACGGGTTCGAGACCCACCCGGCCAACTTGGTGAGATCTCGTCTCTACAATAAATCAAAAAAAATAGCCAGTCGTGGTAGCACGCGCCTGTATTTCCTGCTCCTTGGAAGGCTGAAGCGGAAGGATCGCTGTAGCCCAGCAGGTCGAGGCTGCGGTGCTGGGAGCATGCCACTGCCCTCCAGCCTGGGTGACAGAGTGAGACTCCAAATTAAAAAAAAAAGAGTGGGAAATTGAACGACACAATCAGAAACTGGAAAACAGTCCAAGAGGTTTTGCTAAGAGGAAATGGGGTCACATGAAGGTGACAGAGATAGGGTCATGGGTCAGGCAAGGAGAGCTTTCAAAGAGAGGGGACCACTGGGATAAGCAATGCGATAGAGTGAGCATCAGCCTGGTGAGCAAGGACCATGTGGAATTAGTACTTTATGCAGTTTGACATTTCACAAGAATTAAGTGATAGTAATGAGAAAATGGGGAGACAAGACTAGAAATGCAGACAGGGTCAGATCATGAGCGATGTATTGAAAGAGTCTAACATTCTTTCCTGGAAGAATGTAGCTGTAGACTGAACGCTAGTGTTTCTCCAAAATGTGTATGTTGAAATCCTGTTTCCAAGGTGATTGTATTAGGAGGTAGGCCTTTGGGAAGTGATGGTACCACGAAGGCAAAACTCTTGTGATGATATGATATTAGTGCCCTTATAAGAAGACATAGAAAGCTTACTCCTTCTCCCTGCATTGCTTCATGAGAAGACATGACAGGATGGCCAATTACAAGCCAAGAATGAAGCCCTCATCAGATGCCACACCTGCTGGCACCTTCTTCTTAGACTTCCCTGTCTCCAGAACAGTGAGAAATAAATTTATGTTGTTTAAACTACCCAGTCTATGGTATTTTTGTTTTGGCAGCCCACAGTGACTAAAACAGAAATATGCTTTGATTTTATCATTTGTCAAATGTGTGGAGTGGACAAATTCATGATTTTTAATTCCAATTTCAAGATTCTGAGAATCTAGTAATATTAAAATCCTTGAATGTTGTCATAACTTTGGCTTTGATACCAGAATGACTAAGCATTAAGTCTGTTCAGTTGATCAGCAATAGTTATCACGTGAGTGATATCAAAAAAGTAAATTAGTTAAGTGGTTGATTAACCAAATTAAGATGAACTTCTGAGAAATTCTGTACCAAGATATTTGTTTAAAGAACCCAATATTTCCATTCTATCCCTACATATAAGTTTATGTCTTAGTCAGAGATACTTAGAGCCTTGAGAATATACCATCCAACTAAAAAGAGGGTTTTATTTCTGTTTAGGGGCATACATTAGACTTCAATCACATTCTGACAGGACAATATGAAAATATTGAACATGTAATCAATTTGAAGTAGAGGACTAAAAACACCATTAAGGTAACTGAGGGAAAATCCACATCCCCCTCAAACACACATATACATACCCACACATTTCTGGGGAGAAATGTCTTCAACTGGTCATTTTATTCACCTTATCAAGTTAAAATTTTGGTATTGTGAAGGAAGGTATTGCAAAGTTTGCTATAATGTGGAAAAATCTTTGGAGCAGAAAACCTGCATTCTTATCCAAGCTCTGCCCTTTATTGATATGTTTCCTTGGAGAAAATGCTTAACTTTTCTGAACATTAGTATTTCAGCTATAAAATGAGAATTATATACACCACAATGAACAGTGAATGTGAAGATTTATGAAATGACATATCTCGTTCCTCTATTATTGTTATACTTAACACTTTATTTTCAATGTTTAATAAATAATATCTTTTAAAATTAGCCTTACTAATTAAGTCTAATGCAGAATATAATGGAATATTTAAAAATACCCGAATTTTGAATTTTTAAATACATTAAAATGTTTTAAGATCCTGAATACAGCTTTGGACTACTCTATACATTTAAATGGTTTAATTTTTGCTAGCTTTTGCAGAGATTTATAAAAATTATTGTGTTGAAATTTTTCTAGCAGTTTGGGCAGTGTAAAACATCAAATATACTCATAATGTGACTCAACAGCAACTGTATCACTATCTTCACTCTCTCTACCGCTGAAGAGAAAAAATAAAATCTGCTATTTATGTATTACATTTCCATCTGAAAATGGATCACCCTACATGTTTTAGAACAATTAATGGTAATTACACAATATCAGTCAGTGATGTAGCAATGAGGGCTGTACTACACTTTAGGCTGCCATTGAAAATGGGTTTTCCACTCTACTTTGGTCACAACTCATTGGAAAAATGAGTTAACTCTTTGATGATGTGAGAATAATAATGACCACTTTGAGTTAATATGGTCATCAAATAAGCTAATACACGTGGCAGCACCTAGATTAACGCCTTAGATATAGAAGGTAACAGAGTTATCAGTGTTTTAAATAGAGCATGCTTATATGCATGCCACCTACATTCTTTTTGTGGATGTATACTTGCATATGTATATAACTAGATAAAGAAAGAAGTCTGGGCACTGTTTTGTTGACCTATTTGCAGGTCCTCCTGCTCATTTTTTAATTCACATTTTGTGATACAGGCATGGACAGTTTGTTCTAATTTTATATTTTTTACAGAGTTGAGTATTCTGTTGATGGTAAACAGTAAATACAATAAAGTACATCTTATACTATTTATAAGTCTAAAAATATCTTTTGACTTTTGAAGTCAACTAGTCGAACAGAATGTACAATTTATAGTGGCATATGTTAAGTTATTATCTATATCCTGAGTTTCAGAAATTTTTGTTTTTCTTGGCAAAGAAGCACTTTATTTATTTTTATCACTTATCTACTATCTATCGGGGTTTTGTAAATCCCATGCAATACCAAAAACCAGACATCTAATGCAAAGAAAGAATGTTGGTTGGTATTAAACACACACACACACACACACACACACACACACACACACACACACACACACACTAACATGCCCTTGAAAAACTGACATAGCTTTGATTACTGGGAAAAATCTATAGCACTAAATGACTTATATGCAATGGATAGGATTATATAAAATACATGTGATTTTTTAAATGACTCATACATTGTAAAGAAATGGCATTATCACAGTTGCCCAAGGATTTTGCTTCAGTCTCATGTAACCTTGTTCTTTAAAATTGAAAGGCTACAGATAAAGTGTATTCTTGTCAAACACAGGAGTCCTGATTCCAGGCCAAAAACATTTACTTGTTAATTCAGTGCAGATACAATGTGATTGCAATGTGAGGATGGATGGTACTCTCTCTCTTCAACAGTATTGTTATTGTTTCTATGGCACCAAGTGCCAATTACTCAGAGAAATTCTCCTTCATTTCTGTTGCATTTGTTTTTCTGAAATCTGTTAGTGGAAAGTGGTTAAAAGGTAAATGATAATTTATAAAAATGCTGACCTCAGAAGGTTTTTTAAAGTGACTTTAATAAAGAATATATAATGTTCAGAACTAAATTTAATGTTATAGTAAAAAAGAATGTAGAATTTGACATTTGGTACTCACGAAGCTTGGGTCTTTCCTCTATCTAGGTGGGGAGAGTTAGATGGGTTCTGCAAATTTTGATCTCAGAGACTTATTCTGTAACATGAGCAGATCTCTTCATAGGGAGATCATCCTAACAGTGACCTTGGATGAGTGCACTGTATACTTTCTTGTTCAGAACTTTTCTTTCTTTTCCTTGAACATTTCTTGGATAATCCTGTGGCAGTTACTAGTGAGATGAAAAAAACAGTGGGCCTGGGATAGGATAATTCTTATTATCTAATACTTGTTTTACCTGAACAAGTCACTTAACCTCCCCAAACTATGATTTACTTATTTTAAAAAAAGATATAGCATCAAGTTTGTTTACCTCACTGGTTAAGACCACATTAAAACCTAGATTTCAAAGTGCTGTGTAAACTGTATCAAAAATATTTTTTTAAAATAGCTCAGCAGTTAACTTGGAAGGATTTTTAGATTATTCTGATAATAAAAATTAAGATAGAAAATGTGTAAAACATGATTATGTTTTTACACAAATAATGATAAAATTTATAAATATCTGTAAATATTATCTGAGTCTCATATATTTATTTATCTGGGTGTGTGTGTGTATATATATATACACATAGATAGATAGATAGATAGATAGATAGATAGATAGATAGATAGATAGATTTGATTCCATCAGCATGATAAATATTATCACACTGCTTACATGGACCACTTAGTGTACTGGTTGTAGAAGAAGAGAAAATATTGGCATTGAAATCACTGGATGAGCAAACAAACCAACAAACTTAATAAAACACTTGAAAAAACAAGGTATATATATCACATATATTCAAAATAAGAGTAGGTATGATGCAATCTATATGAATCTGAAGTGTGTAAGTATATGTTTGCATGCTAGAGACATAAACTATATAAAGGTAATACCCAAAACATTAATCATAGGCATCTCAGAGAGATTTGTGGTGGCGATAAATATTTCCTTTTGTTTTCTTTTTCTCTTTTTTTTGTGACAAAAATAATGATTATATTGCTTATATTGAGTCTCAGATTCTTTCAGCAAATGAGTTCTGTTGGCCAACCTGTACTTTCTTAAGGAATCACAGCATGAACAAAGACAAGATATGAGTCACAGTCCTGAGTGATGCTGAACAAAATTGCTTTCAATTCATCATTCATGAAGAATTTAGCTTTGGAAATTGCAAAGTCTTTCTTATATAAAAGTTAAAGGGGAAATTTTTTAATACATATTTTTTACTTTAAAATTGTGGGGTACACTTAAGGGTTAGGTATACAAATATGCATTGTGCAGGTACCCTTGTTGATGAGGTGTGTCCCCCATCCCCAGACAGACATTGACTACCATTAATCCCATCTCCCTTTCCCTCCCTGCCCCCGCCATAGTTTCACTCCACTGTCAATTCTGTTCTTATAGTATTACAATAGTTGTTCAAGGTCCACTTACGAGTGAGAACATGTGATACTCAGATCTTTGTTTCTGTGAGAGATCACTCAGTAGTATAAACTCTAATTCCATTCAGGTACTGCGAAATTCAAGATTTTATTCTTTTTTATGGCTGTGTAACATTCTATTGTTTATATTTACTACATTTTTAAATCCAGTCTTCTTTTGATGCACAACATGGTTGGTTCCATGATCTTGCTATTATGAACAATGCTGTGATAAACATACATGTGCAGGTATCTTTTTTATAGAGTGATTTGAATTCTTTAGGGTATATTCCCAGTAGGGGGATTGTGGGGTCATATGGAAGGTCAATTTTTCGAGCTTTTAGGGATCACCACACTGATTTCCACAGAGGTTACACTAGTTTACACTCCCACCAACAGTGTAGAAGTGCTCCCTTTTTGCCACATCCTCTCCAGCATCTGTTATTTTTTGAGTTATTGATAACAGTCATTCTGACTGGAGTTAGGTGGTATCTCAGTGTAGTTTTAATTTGCATTTCCTTGATGACTAGTGAGGCTGAACATTTCCTCATGTATCTGTTGGTTGCTTGTATGTCTTCTTTGAGAAGTGTCTGTTCATGTCTTTTGCCCACCTTGTAATGTGGTTGTTTGTTTTTTTCTTTCCAGAACGTTTGAGTTACTTGTAGATCCTAGATGCTGTCTCCCTGCTCTCTTGATGGTTTCTTTGGCTTTGCAGAATCTTGTCAGTTTAATGAGGTCCTACTTGTCTATCTTATCTATTATGGTCTTTGCATTTCGGTTTTTGCTCAGGAATTGGATGCTATTTCCAACTCCATAAGGGTGTGTCCTGCATTTTCTAAAGTTCTTATGGTTTGAGGTTTTACATTTAGGTTTCTGATACATTTAAAGTTAATTTTTGTGTATGGGGATAGATAGGGGTCTTGTTGGAATCTTCTGCATGTGGTCAGTCAGTTTTCCCAGAACCATTTACTGAATAGATTGTCCTCTCCCCAGCGGTGGGTGGTGGAGGATTTGTCAAAGATGAGTTGGTTGAGAAATTGAGGTTTTGCTTCTGGAATCTCAATTCTATTCCATTGGTCTATATGCCTGTTCCTGTACCAATACCAAACTGTTTTGATTAATGTAGTTTTACAGTAAAGTTTAAAATCTGGTAGTGTGATACCTCCTGCTTTGTTTTTGTTTTGTTTGTTTGTTTGTTGCTGAGGATTGTTCTGGCTATTCTTGGATGTGTGTGTTTCCATATGCATTTCTGTATTGTTTTTTCTAGATCTGAGAAGAATGTTGCTGGTAATTTGATGGGTACTGCATTAAATCTGTAGATTGCCTTGGTAAGGTGGTCATTTTCACAATGTTGATTCTTCCAATCCATGAGCATGGGATATTTTTCCACTTGTTTGTGTCATCTTTGATTTCTTTGAGCAGTGTTTTGTAGTTTTCATTGTAAAGGCCTTTCATGTCTCTGGTTAGAAAGATACCAAGGTATTTCATTTTTTGTGTGACTATTGTGAATGGGATTGTGCTTGTTATTTGGGTTTCTGTTTGTTTATTATTGGTGTGAAGAAATGTAATTGTCTTTTGCACATTTATTTTATATCCTGCGACTTTGCCAAAGTCCTTTATCAGTGCAAGAAGGTTTTTGACAGATTGTCTTGGGTTTTCAAGGTATACAATCATGTCAACTGCTAAGCGAGATAACTTGACTTCCTCTTTTCCTATTTGGATACCCCTGATCACCTTCTTTTTTCTGATTGCTCTAGCCAGGACTTCCAATACTATATTGAACAGGAGGGGTAAGAGTGGGCATCCTTGTCTTGTTCCAGGTTTCAGGGGAAATGGTTCCATTTTTTGTCTGTTTAGGAGTATGCTGCCTGTGGGTTTCTTGTAGATGGCTTTTACTATTTTGAGGTATGTTCCACATATGCCTAGATTTTTGAGGGTTTTTTTATCAAGAAGGGGTGCTGTATTTTATCAAAAGCTTTTCCTGCATCTAATGAGATAATCATGTGGTTTTTGTTTTGACATCTGTTGATGTATTTAATTACATTTATGGTTTTACGAATGTTGAGCCAGGCTTGTGTCCCAGGGATGACACCTACTTGGTCATGATGGATGATTTTTGAGATGTGTTGTTGAATTTGGTATGCTAGGATCTTGTTGAGAGTTTTAGCATCTATGTTCATCAAAGATATTGGCCTGTAGTTCTCTTTCTTTGTTGGGTCTTTACCTAGCTTGGGTATCAATGTGATGTTAGCTTCATAAAATGATTTGGGGAGGGTTCCATCTTTCTCAATCACCTGGAATACTTTCAGTAGGATTGGTATCAGTTCCTCATTTAATGTCTTATCGAATTCTGCTGGAAAGCCATCTGGTCCAGGGCTTTTCTTTTTGTAGGTAGTTTTCTTATTACGTACGTCTTGATTGTTATTGGTCTATTTAAGGTCTCAATTTCTTCTTGTTTCAAACTAGGCAGGTTGTGTGATGTCAGATAGTCCTCCATTTCCTTAAGGTTTTCATGTTTGTTTCCATAAAATGTACATAGTAGTCTCTAATGATATTTTTTATTTCTTCAGGGTCAGATGTGACTTCATCTTCTGTGTTTCTGATTGTGTTTATTTGGGCTTTTTCTCCCTTTTTCTTGGTCAGTCTAGCTAGGGGACCATCGATCTTGTTTATCCTTTCAAAGAACCAGCTTTTTGTTTCATTGATTTTTTTGTATTATCTTTTTGTCTTCTATGTCCTGGATTTGGGATTTATTTTGGTGATCTGGATTCTTCTGCTGAAGTTACGGTTTTGGTGGTCTTGCTTTTCCAGTATCCTTAGGTAACTTGTTAGGCTGTTAATTTGTGATCTTTCCATTTTCTTCATGTGTATTTGTAGAAATATGAATTCCCCTCTTATTACAGCTTTCATGGGATCCCAGAGATTTTGGTAAGATATTTCTTCATTTTCATTTGTTTCCAGGTATCTTTTAATCTCTGTTTTGATTTCATCATTGACCCAGGAGTTGTTTAACATCATGCTGTTTAGTGTTCATGTCTTTGTGGGTTAGGGGGAACCTTGTTTGTGTTGATGTTTATTTTTATTCCACTGTGGTCTGAGAAGGTGCATTGCAGAATTTCAATCTTTGTAATTTTGTTTATGCTTGATTTATTGCCAAGTATGTTGTTGATTTTATAGTACGTTCCGGATCTCATTGCTGATTTTTTGTCCTGATGATCTGTCTAGGGTTGTGAGTGGGGTATTAAAGTCCCCAGCTATGATGGTGTTAGAGTCACTATCTTTTTTGAGTTTACCTAGAAGCTGCTTTATGAAAGTTGGCACTCCTATGTTTGGCACATATATGTTTAGGATGGATATTTCTTGTTGAGGGACTGAAACTTTTATCATTATGTAGTGGCTTTCTACATCTTTTTTTAAGTTTTGATAGCTTTAAGGGTATTTTGTCTGAGATTAAGATTGTGATTCCTCCTTTCTTTTGTGTTCCATTCACCTGAAAATTTGTTTCCCATCCTCTTACTTTGAGTTTGTGAATGTCCTTTCTAGTGAGATGAGTCTCTTGAAGGCAATATATTGTTACCTGGTGGCATTTTATCCATTTTACCATTCTATGTGTTTTCAGTGGTGCATTTAGTCCATTCACATTCAGGCTAATTATTGAAATGTGAGAGTTGGTCCCTATCATAAGGTTCTTAAAGTGTTGTTATTGTTGTTGCTGTTTGTTTGTTGTCTTTCTTTTGGTTTTGGGGTTGGTTCATGTGTGCGTTTAATCTTTTTCTGTACTCTTGTGAAGAACGTTGTTGTTTTTTCTTTTTCTTCTGTGTTCAATACTTTCTTAAGTGTTTCTTGTAGAGGTGGTCTGGTGGCAACATAAATTCTTAGGGATTGGTTATCTGGGAAAGATTTTAATTGTCCCTCACTGATGAAGCTTAGCTTGGCTGGGTAGGTTATTCTAGGTTGAAATTGTTTATATTTTAGAACTTTGAAGATAGGGCTCCAAGCTCTCCTAGCCTGAAGGGTCTCTGTAGATAAATCTGCTGCTATTCTAATTAGTCTTCCATGGTAGGTAATCTGACCTTTTTCTGTTGCTGCCTTTAGGATTTTTGCTTTTGTATCTACTTTGTTTAGGTGAATTATTATATGTCTGGGAGTGGGTCTTCTCATTTGTTGTCTTGCAGGGGTTCTCTGAATCTCTTGTGTTTGAATTTTCACATCACTGATGACATGAGGGAAGTTTTCTTGAATAATCTCTGGAATGTTTGTTCCAGGGTGGTCTCTGTTTCTCTCTCTGCCTCAGGAAGTTCAATTACTCTTAGGTTCGATCTCTTGAAGTAATCACTCATCTCTTGAAGGTTTTGTTCTGTCTTTTTAAGCTTCTTTTCTATGTTTTTGAAGTTTGTGTTAGTTCTATATTTTGGACCTCAAGCTCTGAGATTCTTTTTTCTGCTTGGTTAATTCTGCTTTCCATACTTATCAGTTTGTTATCTATTTCATTCACAGTATTCTTTACTACTGTTATCTCAGTTATCAACTCCTACCTAGTTTCCTCTTGTCTCTCCTCAATTCTTTTTAATCTGTCCATTAAGGCCTTGATATTTTGGTTTCCAGTTTGAGACCAGTCATTCTGGGGGCTCTTCATTGTTTGCATCTGAAGTCAGTTTTCTCAGTGTCTGACCTCCCAGGGGTCTGTGAGAGACTCATATTTTTCTTTTGGTTTTTCTTCATTTGTGTAGATTTCTCTCTCTCCCCCTTTTCCTCCCCATTCTTTAATTCTGTTTTTCAGGGAATGTGGGGTTGCTTTTACTTCTTTTTGGTCAATCTCCTGTTCTTCCTTATGAGTGTCCTCTGGCTTTGTTCACTTTTGAGACTGGACCCTAGGTTGGGGCTTTACTTTCTGCAGTTTTGAGATTTAATTGAGGGGGAAGCTGTGGTTCTGAATCTATCTGCAGATCCCAGCATCCACCAACAGGTGTATGGGCACAGTGGTACCCACTTCCCACTGCCTTACAATCTGTTCATGCAGTGGGGTTTAGGGTTGCTCCCTGGAACAAAAGGAGGTAAGAAAAAGGAAAATAATGGAATAAGGGGGTTTAAGAGGAAGTTGGAGACAGAGAGGAGTAAGAGGGAAAACAGACATACATACCAACTAATGAATGAAGAGACACAAGGCCAGAAAAGAGTTTAAAAAAAAGAAAGAAAGTTTCCTAAAGCATACTGGCAATCACACAAAGACAGTCCAATAAAATCATGCCTTTTGATGTGCTTTGCCCCAACACAAACAAGTAGTCTAACTCAAAAAGCAAACAAAAGTGAGCAAAACAAACAGTCAAAACAACAAAATAAAAAAATCAAAATAAGAACCAGACTAGCTCTGGAGTCATTCCTGAGTGTCTAAAGTCTCTTCAGCTCTGATCTCTAGCCTCTCTCCTTTGCAGGCAGATAGATTTACTCAGAGGTTGGGTTGGTTCCCTTGCCTTGGTGCCTGAGAGGTCTGCCACAGGAGTGAGTTACCTGTGTCTGATTTAGTGTAGGGGAAGGCCTTTTGTCTCCTGTTTGGTGAGGTTACCTTAGAAACCAAGGTGGAGGCTGCTTGTAGATGGGCGGGGCAATGCAAATCTCTGCCTGGAAAATGACTGCGTTGGGCAGCTCCTCTTTCACCAGACCTTTCTCTCCACTCGTCATTTCTCTCCACTCATCCATTCTATGGATGATCCACTGTGATGGGCTGTGGTGGTGTGTGTCCAGTGTCAGGCACAGGGAATCAGCGATATACCTGGGCGCTGCATTTAGTGTGCTGCTGGTGGTTTGGGGTGGAGGAGGGAGCCAGGAAGTCCCCAGGCCAGAGCCAAGAACCTAAGAGCAGCTTTTCAGCAACTGGTAGCTAACAGCAGAGGCCATAGTGCATAGAAGACTGTTTGCTGTGTGGGACAGGCTATAGCAGCCACCCCCTGTGTTGGCATTGGCTATGGGGATGCATGGAACTGCTTTCAGGAGTCACCTTTTGTGGAAATTGTCACAGTTCAGCTTGTCCCATCACCATCCTGAACCAGAAGAGGCTCCTTTTATTTTCTAAACATGGTCAGTATTGTTTTATTTTTGACCAATAAGCACATATTATTTATAAAATCCAAAATATACACATATTTATACTATGAAAAACAAAATAAAACCACCAAATAAATCCAAGGTGGTATTATCCACTACATAATTTTTTAAAAAAAATTTAACCTATGTTCAGCTATTTACTCTACTTTTCCCACTGCAGACATTATGAGGTGATCACAATGTTCTTTTTTTTATCAAGGCTAGACACAGCTCCATAATTGTCCACCCAATGCAACAGGAGTCAGTATTAATTGATGAGAGATGATTACATTAGATAAAATAAATTTACCATAAAGGAATTAATTTACTTCCTTTAAGTTATAACTCTGGAATTTCTTTTCTGCAACTGCATTGCATTAGCAAAATTTTAGCCAGATGTGTACAAAAAATAAATATTAATATTATAACAATATAATAATTACATAAATGGTCTATGTACAGTTGAAATCTGGGTCTTCCACTGGTGTACCCAAGATCTTTAAAATAATTTTAAAAATACAATTAGAATAATGGCAATTTTATCATAGAGTACAAAATGGTGGTATTAGACAGTAATTACAAAAAATAATTGTTCACATATGCCAATGGTTCTATCAGAAAAAAAGTCAAGGAAGACTAAAGATATTTTAAAGAAAACATTCAGAGAAAAATATTGGACACAAATATCAAAATCATGTGGCCATGTCCCATTACTGTAGAAAAAACAATAAAGACATTCACTTATTGGCAAAATGGATAATGATCTCAGCAAGATTATTTAAAGACAGATTCCAAGAATGGCATTGATATTTAAATTCATAGTCATTTTCTGTAAATAACTACCTGGGATTTATTTTCTTCATCTCTGAAATGGAAATAGAGCAGTCCCTTTCCTCCTACAGAAGACACAAAACAGGCAAAAGTGCTCTGCTAACAAGTAAGTAAGCAGGATATAAATATGAATAATTGTGACTTTAGAGGGATCTTATTCCATCTTTTTATTAGAAAAAATGACATGCTAGTTTTGATAAAACTAGGTAGAATTTGGCAAAGGTGATCCTCTGGGGGAGGAAATGACTTTTGTATTGATAAATTATTGTTATGTGATTAAGCATCCTCTGTTTAAAATAATACCTGATTACAGATGATAGTGATTGTGTCTTATAAATGTACAATGGATGCTTGTTGGGTTGAGTTGTGTGAGGGAGGAGGCTGGGTTACATATCTTCAAATCATAGTCTTATCAAAATCCAAAATTCAAGTATTTTGGAGCCTTTTATTACTATTTGCAAAATGGAAAAACATTAAAACATATGTCATAAAATGGCTAGGAATATAATTTAAGTAGTTTAAAAAATTACAAATTTTACTATACCTCCAGATTTCTTTCCATCAGTCAACACTGTCTGACAAGCCACAGGCTACAAACCCTGTGTTTAGTAGTGTAGGAAGCATTGTGGAAGAAACAAGATACTCAAAAGAAGTTTAATTTGAGGTAATCCATAAGTGTCTATATAGATAAAATGTATTGTGAGAGCTCAGAATGTACTTATGTCAAATATATTCATTAAGTGGTTATGTTGCACCAATAACTGTTCAAAGTTTAGGATACAGATCTACCTATAAAGAAGAGAAGCAGATTTAAAGAAAATAAATTATATGCTATTAGGACTGCACACGATGATATTTTAGAAGAAATCTTATGGTCTACAAAGAAGACACTCCCTCTCCCCTACCCTCCCACACCAACTTTATTAGTCCAGATATGAAAGACTCTAAAGAAAATCGTCCCTGAGCTGTGTTGTAAAGAAGAACACAGATGAATCAAAGGGAAATAGAACTAAAGAATGAAGAGGTGAATAGAAAAAGCAAGAAGAAAAGTAAAATTTAATCCAGTTCAAATTTTGAGGTCAGTGCCCTTTAAATGCAGTAGCTTATACAAATGTTGAACATTTTAGTGAGAGATATTTTATTTTGACCCACTATTATTTTTTCATTTTTTATATATGATTTTATAGAATCTCAAAATCAATAAATGATAATGTAAGTATTGGAACTCAATTTCATTCTGATCTTTTTGAGTTGGAGTCTCACTCTGTCCCCCAGACTGGAGTGCAGTGGCCGCTCCCAGCCACCACAGCCTCCAGACCTACTGGGCTCTGGTGATCCTTCTGCCCCAGCCTTCCAAGTAGCTGGAATTACAGGCACACACTACCACACCCGGCTGATTTTTTTATTTATTGTAGAGATGAGGTCTCGCTGCCCATTTTATTCTTAATATTAACTTTCACTTTTTCTTAAAATTAACTTTTTTCCCCCTCTGTTTCAGCTCCTTTCTTCTTCCTCTAGACATGGAATAAAAACACACGAAAAAGACTTAACTGTTTTTTCCCTCGCAATAAGAATGGAATTATAATTTTCCATACCAATTTCCCTATTTTTCCTTAAGAATGAAGACAAGCACATACATAAATGAATATATAATATACAGATAATATAATGGAGATCTGTACAAAGTGTAAAGGACACAGACAACTTCTATGAAAATGCTGGAGAGGGTGTCATGGGAAGATCACATTTCAAAAGGGTTTTAAGGGATGAGTAGGCATTTTTTCAATGTAGGGAGGGAATAGGACACATTCTAGGTTGACATCAACCACTTAAATAAACACACTGCCATGCACAAGTAGGTGTTTTATTTGAAGAGGAAACAATCTGTGGATGGAGTTGAGAGCATGTACTAGGAAGTAGCAGAATATATGATGGATGAGGAAAGCACAACAGGGTTAAGCACACCCTGTGGGCTACATTACAGAGTTGATATTTTTGTCTTGCATTCTACATGGATTTGCTAGAATTTTAAGCAAAAGAATGCTATTATCAGATTTGTATTTGGGTGATAAGATGAAAGGGATGTCAGAGGTCAGCAGAAGGATTATCAGATGGAACAATAACAAGGTCTTTGAGGCTATGAGAATAGAGAGAAAAAGAGATAGAAGAAGATTTTACGCAGAAGAGTCGGTCATGGTCCTGACCTTGAAGAGCTTACACCCTTAATTGTAAGGTAAGGTATTTAATTATGGGAATGTCTATACAACTAAGTATCTTCTGATCATGTCCTTCCTAGTATTTCAGAAGTTGAACAGAGGGACATGGCTTCAAAAGCTATTTGGAAACATATTAAAATGGTCTCATTTCTCTTCTAACACAATGGGTCAGTATCAGTAGCAGGATGCACTGGTTAACTGGCTATCAATGAAAGAAACTCACTTTAAAAACCTTCATAAAAGATTCTCTCTCTCTCTCTCTCTTGTGTGTGTGTGTGTGTGTGTGTGTATGTGTGTGTGCATGTGTGTGTGTGTGTGTCTCTCTTTCTGTCTCGACACCGTATATATATATACATACACACATACATTCCAGATTGCTTCTGTGTTTCTATAGCTATGCTTCAGCACAGTCTGTAAAGCACATGTGATTCATATCTTGCTTCTGCCACTTAAGAATTTAAAGACCAAGGGCAAGTAGACACATCTTTCTGATCCTTCACTTTTCCTCATGAGTAAACTGGGGCGATAATACCTCCCTGTTAAGGTTGCTGTAAGGATTTAGATAAACAATTTATTTGATAACCCAGCACAATCTAACAATTAGTATGTACTTAGTATTATTTTTTCTTTCACTTTCTTGGGAGAAAATCTTTGTAGCTTATAGATTTTTGGTCACCCGTAACAGGGACACAAATTTCTTCCATGCATAATAGGAAAGAATAGAAATATGGATGATGTATAGTATTCTTATATTGCATAAATAGCACTGATGATGATTAGGCCCCTCCTAGGTGCTGGGCTCTGCAGTTAATCTTGAAGACACAGGAGCAGCTAAGCGCCCCTTTCTCAAACAACTCCTAATCAAATAAGAGTGAGATATATATGAATCACAGAAAAGTAAGTAAAAAAAGAAAAGAAAATAGAATAAAAACTCGGAATAAGACTTGCCTACAAAAACCTCTTCTGGGTACAACACCCATTAATATATCTGGAACACCTGTTGATAGAAGATATTTAAGTTGTGAATGAATTTTGACTAAATAATTGACACAGTTCTGTATCACTTAGGAATTCAGTTTATGTGGGAATATTTTCAGACAAAAGAGTATGAATCAATTTTATCAACACCAAATAAAAGCTATAGTTGAAAAACTATGAACTGAGACTTATTATTTTTTCAACTTAATTTTATTTCTTATTTTGTTTGTCGTTTCTGATGTTAAAGACTAACTTCCTTTCTCCCACTTAGCTTTGATGTAAGTATGTAGGAACTGTAAATGGTATAAAAATAATGTTTTTAATAATGCATACTTTTTCAGATAGAACACTCTCAGTAAAATATATATGAGAATATTCCTTCTAGTCACCAGCTATGATTCATTTATTACTCAGTTGGCCAGAGTTTTTTGGGAAAAAGGAATGGTCATTTCTTTCAACATCCACCCACACAATTTTCCAATTTTTATCTTTTTTCTAGTAATAATAGCAATCATATTATATAAAATATTTTCCTTCCTGCTGCCCCCTCCCAAATCAAATATTTTCCCATTTTACCTACTGTCCTGATTCAGTATTTTCTGATATTGAAAGCAGACCAAATTTTGCTTGGAAAATTTAAAGCAAAATCCTTAAAAGGGGACTGAATGTTCGTGTTATGTATAGCTACTATCAAGTCTTCTCAAGCAACATTCCTTTGAGGTGACAGACATAAATTCAAAGGATTTTAATAACATTCAGATTTTCAAATGTCCTTTTATATTGATACAGTACAATCAAAAATTTCACTGAGTCTTCCATTTGCCATAAATAATACAGCATGCAGCCAACAGAGGACATAAAGGAAGAAAAAAAACCATTACAATGGTTCTACAGTAATTTCTAATGCCATAGTATATTTTCAAGACAATTTTAAGATTAGAACTAGGAATAATACAGTAAATTCATTTATTTTAATTTAAATATAATTAAAAATAATGATAGAGGTGAAACAAACATGTTGGGATTTGGTACTAATGCCCAGACTCTGACCTTGGAATGCCACCATTCAATACTTATAATAATCAGAAATATGCTCATTGAAGTTTAAGAATATATACAAATGGTTTTTCTCAGATAGATGTTTTAAATGTACACTACTACTTTAGATTAATGCTGCTACTATTTCGGGAAAAGATACAATTTTTTTTCAAGTAGAGTAAGGTCTTGTGTTCTCACTGAGAAATGTTTGGAATTAGAAAGGTTTTTCTCTTTAATTTTAAGTATGTTCTTTTTGATCACATTTCTCTCTCTCTCTCTCTCTCTCTCTCTCTCTCTCTCTCTCTCTCTCTCTCTGTCTCTCTCTCTCTCTCTCTCTTTCTTTCTTTCTTTTTAAGTTGGAATCTCACTCTTGTCACCCAGGATGGAGTTCAGTGGCATGCGCAGCCTCGACCTGCTGGTCTTAGGCGATCTTTCCGCCTCAGTCTTCCAAGTAGCTGGAATTGCAGACATATGCCACCAATGTCTGGCTAGTTTTTTGTGATTTATTGTAGAGATGAGGTCTCACCAAGTTGTCCAGGTTGGTATCGAACCTCTGAGTTCCGGCAATCCTCTTGCTTGGCCTACCGAAGTGCTAAGATTATAGACTGAGTCACCGTGCCCAGCCTCACATTTCTTTCTAAGTCAATTGTCTGAAGTACTTATAGAAGACTCAAAGAAAAGACAATAAATTAAAATTATATAAGCATAAAGCTGAAGGAGCCATCTTAATCTAATACTTTACAGGCAAGGGGGGTAAGATTTAGAGAAATGAGGGAACTCTATAAGGGTCATACAGGTAGTTGGTGGCAAAGTCAGAATGAAAATAGACCTAATTCTACTACCACAAAAACATATCAGAAGCTTGCTGTGCTCTTGTGTTTACACATCAACAATGCCATGCACCACAGACCACATCCCCCTCTCCTCCATCACCACAATAAATTGCAGCTGAATGCAGTCACTGAAAAAAAGTATTAACAAGGATGTAAATTAGAAGTCGAATATTTCAGTTATTTTTGATGCCCAGTTACTTAACTCATTCCCCAGGTGAAAGATTATGAGAAAAAAAATTATCTTTATAGTTAACATAAAACGGTTCATTGAAATCTAAGTTCATAGCAAAATATGACGTTTCTAAAATAAGTATTATATGTTATTAGAAAAAAGGTCCTGAAACCTCCAAAGCCCTTAGCTATATGCATATTTTTCTCATTTTTGTTTTCCTCTAAACTTTATAGCAAAGATATTCCTCTGTATCTGGGTGCTACTGGGGCCAGGAATCATCTACAGTATCCAAAATCTGCAGTGCTGAAGTTCTTGATGTAAACTGGCAGTGTATTTTGCGTATACCCTATGCACATATTCCCTTATACATTAAATCATCTCTGTATTACTTATAATAGCTAGCACAATGTGCATGTACCTGTTCAATACATAGGCAATTTTTTTCCAAATATTTTTTGATCCATAGTTTGTTAAATTTACAGATACAGAATTCTTGGATTCTGCAGGCCAACTGTATGTATAAATTATTTCTAATGTGGTCTTGGTAAGAAAAATTTTAGTATCATGGAGATAGAAGGCTCTAAACCTCATAAAATGACTTTTTCACTGTATTATTTTTCCTGATTTTTTTGGAGTAAATGATTAAATGATGTATTAGATCTTTTTTGGCCCTTAGACATTTGGAAGACATGGTGGTAAGTCTGATAAAGCACCTTTACCAGGGAGTAGCTGGAGACTTATGTCATAAATGCTCAAAATATAATCCGTGAACTCCTTAATCAAAACCTGCTCTTCACAAAATTATAAAGTAGGCTAGACTCTTGCCTTTATAATTGGAAAATAGAATCTACTACCATAGTTTTAGCATCTACCTACACCTGGAAGAAGACTCCTTAGGCACAATGCCAGGATGTCCTATGGACATTTATACTGCAAATTCCTCAAATTCATGTGTCCAAATGTATACATTATCTTTCTCACAAGTTTTATTTTTGTCCTTTTAGTTTCTACATAGTCTAACGCCACAGGAAGTTCTGAAAATCAACAAGCTCTATATGTGTTCTTTTCTTGCAGTTATCACTACCTTAATGCAGACATTTTTGTTCCTTATTTGGACTGATGTGTAGATTCATCTGCTGCTCTCCCTCCTATGCCATCTCTTTTTCTTTACAATTATTCTGACACTGATATAGGATTAATTTTCCAAAAGTTAAATCTGTCCACAATTCACAATCTACCCTGGTTTATAATTCCCAATGGCCTCCTATCTTCAATTTAATTTCCACAGAACTACTAGTCATTGCTCCATGATAAACAAAAACAAACTCAAAGTAAATTTCCATTGTTCAGTAAGTTGGGGAATGCTGTGTATTTATCTCTTTTAAAACAACTGGTATGTCAAAGATTAGTGAAACTGAGCCATATGGAAACCTGCTTGACTCAATTTGGTCCAAGATTCTTATGACTAGGTCTCCAAACACATGTGCAGTCACTTCTTCTATGGTCCCACTCTTGTGTTTCTGACAACGTGCTACACCTTACTGTATATTTGCTGTTTGATCTTTCCAAAGGTCATATAAAAAATATAGTACCCTTAAAATTGGGTATTATATTAGAAAGTACATATTTGAAGAAAGGTACTATGCTTTCTGTAGCTCTTTCTCCCCATTACCTAGAATGCCTGGCATACATCAGACTCTCAAAAAATACATGATGACAGAACAGATGAATGGATAGATAAATGGATGAAGGATGGCAAACTAATAGACTGCCATTTTGCATTACTCCGGACAATGAGGCAGAAAAACTACACAGACTAAAGTTTGTTTAATAAATCAGTTTGTGTAGAAAGACAATGGCAAATATCTATGACTTTCTATTCTGCTTTTATTCCTTGCCTGGGGGAATATTGACTCTTCACATCTGAGGATTCCTGGTATTGAAGGGACACACAAGCCCTGGTGAGGTCATCTATGAAGTCCTTCTTCTGGAGAAAAAAAAAAGAGATATTTCAATTCTCCTTTGATCTCAACAACCTTTTTCTGTAAAAAACTTTCTTCTCTTTCATTCTTTCTTTCTTTCTATGCAGAGAAATAAATTCTCAGTTGAGAAAGCATCATATTTCACAATATTCCACATAATTACTTAACCTTGAGAGATTGTTTCTTTTTTTGTTTCAAAATTTTAATTTAGTTTTTTGGATCTTTTAAGTTTGTTTATTCCTGTGGGTCCAAAAATTCCAAAGATGATTACTGGTCAGTGAAAATCTTCAGAACAAGTCTTAATTAAATTAGGACTCTTCAGTCTAGGCAAGGGTACTCAAAATTTCTCTTTATTATAACACTCATTTGGTGAGTAATTTTCATATTAATTAAGACATTAAGGCCTAGGTATTGAGACTAAGTCTTACACAAATAAGTTGCCTTTTTTCTATTGTTCTCATTTATTATAATATGAGGGGAGACCCCCAAATATAATTTATTTATTAAAACAAATGTGCATTTGCCCTTACATGTTTAAACTTGGATCACTTTCAAAGTACTCTTCATTTGATGCAATTCACTTATCAAGATCCTTTCTTCATTGCTCAAAAACGTTTTTGAACTTGTTGATTTTATGCCTTTTAGTGCTTCTGCCATTTTTTGTTTCACCTCTTCCACATTGGCAAGACGTTTTCCTTTAAGGACTTCTTTTTCATCCAGGGAAATGAAAAAGCCAACTGGGGCAAGATAGGGTGAATAGAGAGGTCAGGGCATGTGAGTCATGCTGTTGTAGGTCAAAAACTGCTGAACACTCAGCACAGTATGGGCAAGTGTGCTTGTAAATCATCCATCATAAAATGGGCAAATGCACTGAAACAATCTCCAAAAATAATTTGCTGAAGCCAAATGCAACCTCTCACAACAATGCTAGCTGGACTACTGATGCCAATGGGTGCCTACAACACTTGACTAGCAAGGGAAGCCAGTGCTGCAAGGATCCCACCCTCGAAAAGATAATTCTGGTTTATTTTGGGTCCCTCCTCATTTTCATTCTTTAAAGCCTTGGGCAGTAGAACATACATTTGGTGCCAGAGGAAATAAAACTGTTTCAATGCTAATATATTCATTATAGCATCCCCTAAGGCTTCTATGAGACTGCATGAAGAATATTAAATATCATTTCCAGATAAGGAAATGAAGATTCTGATAAGCAGAGAATAAGACATTAGAGTAGCAGCAAACCATGTTAATTAATTGAAAAATTAAAAATACAAACTGCCAAAGTATAAAATAGCAGAAAAGAAATAGCAGAAAAAGAAGTCCTTAAAGTCGGAGTCTGTTATATGTATTTGTTAAGCACTGTTACTAAAGGAGCAGGAGAAAGATATTTAAACAGATTCAGTACTATCATTAGGGAACTATGATGGGGTTATTAAATGAAGACTTTTCAATAAGTGATCAGTAGTGACCTAACATGCTCATGATGATTAGAGTATAAAATACTTCTTGAGAACTGGAGTAAGAGAAGCCTGTAAGATTTTTGTTTTGTTGCTTAAGTCAGTTAATATTTGACTCAATAAATTGTTTTTAATGAAAGAAGACTCTAATCTTGGAGGAAATAATTAATAATTTCCCCCTGGAAGTCAGTGATTCTTTTTGTTCTTTTCTAACCAGAGTTACAAATTTAGAACTGAAAGGGACAATAATGATGATGATGATTATGATAGCATGCACAATGCAAACACTTATTTACACTTACAGGATTTTTACAGTTCATGAAGCAGTTTTATTTGTATTATATTTTTGATGCATACCAAAACACCACAGAACAGGGGACATTACCACTATTTCAAACAAGAGGATTCCAGAGATAGTGATTTTCTGAAGAAACAACTCAGTGCAGGAATTTTTTAAAAAATAATAATGACTACCATCCCATTTTGCTGCCTGCTACATGTCACACAGCCTAGATGACTTATAAATATTTATTTCCTATACCAATTATCTATAGTTGGGATTATGAGTCTGATTTATCAATAATAACTAAGTGACTTTCACAAGCTCACATGATTATCAAGTTTCAGGTAAGTCTTTCTACAAGATGATGATCTACCTTCTTACCCTAAAATTGTCATATAGCTTCTATTTGTATGCTTCTAAAATTAAGAAGCTTTCTGTGTATTTAGTATATTTATTATAAGATATTGTGGAATTCCGGCAAGATGGTGATGGAGCAGTTTGGTCCTTGAGACCCTCTGTGAAAGAGAACATGCATAAAAATTCTCGCTCCCCCGGGGGATGCAGATCCCATTGTTGGCAGCTTAGCCACTGCCTCAGTCACCCCAGCTGCCACTTAGCTGCCCCAGCTGCTGCCTCAGCTGCGTCAGCTGCCACTGCTGCTGCAGCCAACCTGCCCCTGCCTGAGGTGATTCATGGTTCCTGACTGTGAAGCCCCCACCCAAGCACTGCACTACCAAAACTGCCACCACTGCTGCCACTACCATGCCCCACTCCTCACCCGGAGCCAGGCTCATGAAGCTCCTCCCATACACCGTGAGGTGACAGCTGCCACCACCATTACTGTTGCCTGCTCCCTCCCACCCTGGGCAGCCTCCAACATCTGCCCAGCCCAGCTGGCATTGCCTGGCAGTCTCCAGCTGTAGCTGAAAAAGATATCAGCTTCCACCAACTCAGCCCACCTCCCTGCTTGGGATCCAAGGTAACAACATCAAAATGGGAAGGACACAAGCTCCTCCCCCATGCTAAATAGACACAGGCCAGATCTGAGTGGCAGATTTGGCAGGTAGTCCAGATCTGAAACACCCTCCACAGCAGGCCAGGGGCAACTGATCCTAATTGTGAACAAAAGTACCAGCCTGCAAAGAGAGGTAGAAATCAGAGATGAAAGGACATTGGACTTAAAGGAAAAGTCTCAGAGTGTGCTTGGTTACCCGTGTTAATTCTTTTTTTTTTTTTATTCTTTCTTTGTTTGTCTTACTCATCTTGTTTTTCCTCTCTTCTTATTGTTATCAATAACATTTTCATACTTGCCTTGGTTCTGTTAGTTTACTGACTTTATTCTGTTCAATTTTATCTTATTTTTTCTCTTTAGACCCCATCTTTGTATAGTGGAATAGTACACCAATAAGGAGGTTGTTTAGCTTGTATGTTTGTATGAATGTATGTTTTAGTTTTTTTCATATGGTTGCTGTGTGGTTTGTTGTTGTTTTTGTTTTTCTTTTTACTCATATCAGTCTCTGTGTCTCTGTACATTTGTACATTTGTCTGTTTTCCCTCTTACTCCCCTCTCTCTCCACCTCCCTCTTCCCCCCAGTCCCTACTCCATTCCCCCCCTTTTTTGTTTTTTTAACTCATTTTGCTTTCAGGGAGTAAATCTACAACCTCACTGCATAGAAAGATTGCAAAGCAGTGGAAAGTGGGTTCCAGATTATCCATACACCTGTCAGTGGATACTTGGATCTACGGATAGATTTTGAATCACAGCTCTCCCTCAATTAATCTCAAAACTGCAAAAAAGATTGCCCCCAACCTACAGTCCAGCTCCAGAATTGAGCAAAGTCAGAGAATATACATAAGTAAGAATAAGAGATTGAACAAACAGAAGAAAGAGCAACCCCTCCACCCCTGAACAACAAAATTAAAGAAGACAGGAGTGAGGGGAGGAGGGGGAAAGGATAAAGTGGGGAGGAAAATCTACACAAATGAAGAAAACCCAAAAGAAGAATATAGGTCTCACACAGACCTCTGGGAGGTCAGACACTGAGAAAACAGACTTTGGAATGCAAACCATGAAGAGCTCCCAGAATGACTGGTCACATACGACAAACCCAGACATCAAGAAATTAATAGAGAGAATAAAAAGAATTGAGGAGAGAAAAGAGGAAAATAGGAGGGAGCTGATAACTGAAATAACAGCAGTAAAGAATACTGTGATTCAAATAAATAACAAACTAATAAGCATGGAATGCAGAATTAGCCAAGCAGAAGAAAGAATCTCAGAGCTTAAAGACTAAAATACAGAACTAACCCATACTGTCAAAAACATAGAAAACAGTGCCAGGCTCGGAGGCTCAGCCTGTAGTCCCGTGCCTTTGGGAGGCTGAGGTGAGTGGATTACCTGAGCCCGTGGGTTTGAGACCTGCCTGGGCAGCGAGACCTCATCTCTACAATAAATCAAAAAAAAAAAAAAATCAGCCGGGCGTGGTAGCACATGCCTGTAATTCCGGCTACTTGGAAGACTGAGGCAGAAGGATCGCCGGAGCCCAGTAGGCGAGACTGCGGTGGCCGGGAGCGGCCCCTGCACTCCAATCTGGGTGACAGAGTGAGACTCCAACTCAAAACAAAACAAAACAAAACAAAAAACATAGAAAACAGGCTTTAAAAGACAGAACAAAACCTTCAAGAGATGAACGATTACTTCAGAGACTGAACCTAATAGTAATTGAACTTCCTGAGGCAGAAAGAGAGACAGAGACCACACTGGAACAAACATTGCATGAAATTATTCAAGAAAGCTTCCCTCATTTAATCAGTGATGCAAAAATTCAAACACAAGAGATTCAGAGAACCCCTGGAATACAACAAATATGAAAAACAACTCCCAGACACATAATAATTTGCCTAAACAAAATAGGTATAAAAGAAAAATTCTAAAGGCAGCAAGAGAAAAAGGTCAGACTACCTATCAGGGAAGACTGATTAGAATAGCAGCAGATAGCCGGGCTCAGTGGCTCAGCCTGTAATCCCACACCTTTGGGAGGCTGAGGTGAGTGGATTGCCTGAGCCTGCGGGTTCGAGATCTGCCTGGGCAGCAAGACCTCATCTCTACAATAAATCAAAAACTCAGCTGGGCATGTAGTGCATGCCTGTAATTCCGGCTACTCGGAAGGCTGAGGTGGAAGGATCACTGGAGCCTAGCAGGCGAGGTTGTGGTGGCCAGAAGCGGCCACTACACTCTAGTCTGAGTGACAGAGTGAGACTCCAACTCAAAAAAAATAAATAAATAGAATAGCAGCAGATTTATCCACAGGAACCCTTCAGTCTAGGAGAGCATGGAGCCCAATCTTCAAAGTTCTCAAAGATAAACAATATCAATCAAGAATAACCTACCCAGCCAGGCTAAGCTTTATCAGTGAGGGAGAATTAAAATCTTTCCCAGACATCCAAACCCTAAGAACTTATGCTGCCTCCAGACCACCTCTACAAGAAACACTTAAGAAAGTATTAAACACATAAGAAAAGGAGAAAAGAATGACAATGTTCCTCATAAGAGTACAGGGAAAAGGTGGAAAACACACACGAATCAACCTCCAAACCAAAGGAAAGACAACAAATAAACAAGAACAACAACTCTGTAAGAATGTCATGACAGGAATAAACTCCCACATTTCAATAATTAGCCTGAATGTGAATGGACTAAATGCACCACTGAAAAGACACAGAATGGTGGACTGGATAAGAAACCATGATCCCATTATTTGCTGTATCCTGGAGACCCATCTCACTATAAAGGATGCACACAGACTCAAAGTTAAAGGATGGAAAATGAGTTTCCAGGCAAATGGACCACAAAAGAAGACAGGTGTTGCAATCTTAATATCAGACAAAACAATCTTTAAGCTATCAAAAATTAAAAAGATGCAAAAGGACACTACATAATGATAAAAGGTTCAATCCATCAACAAGAAATATTCATCCTACACATATATGCACCCAACACAGGAGCACCAGCATTTATAAAACAACTACTAAATAAACTAAAAATAGATATTGACTGTAACACTATTACAGCAGGGGACTTAAATACCCTACTGACAGCCCTAGATAGATCATCAAGGCAAAAAATCAACAAGGAGATCCAGAACCTAAACTTGACACTTGACCAGATGGATTTAGTGGATACCGACAGATTATTCCACCCAGCAACCAGAGAATACACATTCTACTCATCACCACATGGAACATATTCCAAGATTGACCATATTCATGGCCATAAATCAAGCATAAACAAATTTCATCAGGTTGAAATCTTGCCAGGCACATTCTCAGATCACAGTGGAATAAAAATAAATATCAAAACCAACAACATTTCCCAAAGCCCACAAAATCATGTACACTAAATAGCATGATGCTGAACAACGACTGGGTCAACACTGATATCAAAGAAGCAATTGAAACATTCCTGGAAACAAATTAAAATGAAGAAACCTCTTACCAAAACCTCCAGGATGTCATGAAATCAGTTTTAAGAGGGGAATTTATATCTCTACAAGCACACATCAAGAAAATGGAAAGATCACAAGTGGAGAGACTAACAAATCACCTAAGGGAGCTAGAAAGAGAAGACCACCAAAATCCGAACTTTAGCAGAAGAATCCAAATCACAAAAATAAGAGTTGAAATACAGGACATAGAAGACAAAAATACCATAGAAAACATCAACAAAACAAAGAGCTTGTTCTTTGAAAGAATTAACAAGATTGATGAACCCCTAGCCAGAATAACCACGAAAAAAAAAGAAAAAGCCCAAATAAACACAACCAGAAATACAAAAGATTAAATCACAACTGACCCCAAAGAAATACAAAAGATTATCAGAGATTACTATGTATACCTATATGGAAACAAACTTGATAATCTAGATGAAATAGAGGACTTTCTGACATCACACAACCCCCCCCCACATTAGAACAAGAAGACATTGAGACACTAAACAGACCAATAAAAACCCAGGAAATTTACTCTGTCATACGAAAACTACCTACAAAAAAAAAAAAAAAAAAAAAAACCCTGGACCGGATGCCTTTCTAGCAGAATTCTACAAACATACAAGAGAAGCTGATACCAATCCTATTGAAAATATTCCAACCAATTGAGAAAGACGGAATTCTCCCCAAATCATTTTACAAAGCTAACATTACACTGATACCCAAACCGGGTAAAGATCCAACAAAGACAGAGAACTACAGGCCAATATTGCTTATGAACATAGATGCCAAAATCCTCAACAAGATTCTAGCAAATTGGATCCAAAAACACATGTCAAAAATCATCCACCATGACCAAGTAGGCTTCATCCCCAGGATGCAGGGCTGGTTCAACATTCACAAGACCATAAATGTAATTAAATACATCAACAGATATAAAAACAAGAACCACATGATTATCTCATTAGATGAAGAAAAAGCTTTTGATAAAATCCAGCATCCCTTCTTGATAAAAAAACCTTAAACACCTAGCTATAGAAGGAACATACCTCAAAATAGTAAGCGCCATCTATGACAAACCCACAGCTAACATATTGCTAAATGGACAGAAACTAGAAAACTTTCCCCTGAAATCTGGAACAAGACAAGGTTGCCCACTCTCAACCCTCTTGCTCAATATTGTGTTGGAAGTCCTAACACAGGAAATTAGACAAGAGAAGGAAATCAGGGCTATCCAAATAGGAAAAGAGGAAGTCAAGTTATCCCTCTTTGATGATGATATGATCCTATACCTTGAAAATCCAAAGAATCTGTCAAAAATCTGCTTGCACCGATAAAAGACTTTGGCAAAGTCTCAGGTACAAAATAAATATGCAAAAGACAGTTGCATTCCTATATACCCACAACAAGCAGGCAGAGACCCAAATAAAAAGCACAATCCCATTCACAATAGCCACACAAAAACTGAAATACCTTGGCATCTTCCTAACCAGGGGAAGTGAAAGACCTTTACAATGGGAATTACAAAACACTGCTCAAAGAAATCTAAGAAGACACAAACAAATGGAAAAATATCCCATGCTCATGGATAGGAAGAATCAACATTGTTAAGATGTCCATCCTACCAAAGGCAATCTACAGATTCAACGCAATACCCGTTAAGTTACCAACATCATTCTTCTCAGACCTGGAAATGACAATACAGAAATTCATATGGAAACATAAATGACCACAAATAGCCAAAACAATTCTAAGCAAAAGAAACAAAGCAGGAGATATCACACTTCCAGACTTCAAATTTTCTATAAGGCTACAATAATCAAAATAGCCTGGTATTGGTACAAGATCAGGCACATAGACCAATGAAACAGGACGGAGATTCCAGAAGCAAATCCTCAGTTTCTCAACCAACTCATCTTTGGCAAAGCTTCCAACAACAACCACTGGAGAGAGGAGAACCTACTCAGTAAATGGTGCTGGGAAAACTGACTGATCACATGCAGAAGATTGAAACAGGACCCCTACCTATCACCATACACAAAAATTAACTCTAAATGTATCAAAGACCTAAACGTAAAACCTCAAACCATAAGAATCTTAGAAAGTGCAGGAGATACCCTTATGGAAATTGGAACTGGGAATCAATTCCTATTCAGAATCCTAAAAGCCAATACCTTAAGAAATAAGATAGACAAGTGGAACTTCATCAAATTAACAAGCTTCTGCAAAGCAAAGAAACGATCAATAGAGCAGGAGACAGTTCACACGATGAGAAAAAATATTTGCCAACTGTATATCCGACAAAGGCCTAACATCTAAGATCTACAAGAAACTCAAATGCACTGAAAGAAAAAAAAAACCAAACAGCCCCTTTAAAAAGTGGACAAAAGACATGAATAGACACTTTTCAAAAGATATACAGGCAGCCAACAGACACATGAAAAAATGCTCAGCCTCACTCATCATCAGAGAAATGCAAACCAAAACTACATTGAGATACCACCTAACCCCAGTGAGAATGCCCATCATTAATAAAACAAACAACAACAGGTGCTGGAGGGGATGTGGAGGAAAAGAAACGCATCTACACTGCTGGTGGGAATGCAGACTAGTACAACCTCTTTGAAAGACAGTGTGGAGATTTCTGAAAGAACTAGAAATTGACCTTCCATATGACCCAGCAATTCCCCTATTGGGAGTATACCCAAAGTAACTAAAATTATTCTACAAAAAAGATACCTGCACATGTATGTTTGCTGCAGTTCTATTCACAATAGCAAAAACATGGAACCAATCATGTTGCCCATTGAATCTGGACTGGCTTAATAAAATGTGGTACATATACACAATGGAATATTATGCAGCCATAAAGAAGGACAAATATATGGAATTTGCAACAACTTGGATGGATTTGGAGTTGATTATACGCAGTGATTTACCACAGAAACATAGAACTGAGTTCCATATGGTCTCACTCATAAGCTGACCTTGAGCAATTACAATGCTATAAGAAAGCGATTGGCAGTAGTGGGAAATTGTTGGGGAGTGAGGGGTGGGATTGACATTTGAGGGAAACTGCTAGGGGAGGGAGGGGCATACCTCATCAACAAGGGTACCTTCATGATCAATGTTCTACCCTGAAATGTACCCCACATCTTTATAATAAATTTTTTTTTTAAAGATTTTGTGAACAACGGTTTCTTTATTGCTAGCCCATCGAAGCTGGACTGGATAAAGAAAATGTGGTACATATACACAATGGAATTTTATGCAGCCATAAAGAAGGACAAATATATGGACTTTGCAGCAACTTGGATGGAATTGGAGTCTATGATACTCAGTGATCTATCACAGAAACAAAGTATAGAGTACTACATGTTCTCATTCATAAGTGAACTTTGAACAATTATGATACTATTAGAAAGCATTTGGCAATAATGGGAAACTATCAGGGGAGGGGGTTGGATTGGTAGTTGAGGGAAACTGCTAGGGGAGGGAGGGACATACCTCATCAACAAGGGTACCTGCATAATCAATGTTTGTATACCTAAGCCTGAATTGTACCCCATATCTTTATAATAAAAATAAATAAATACAATTACAGTTCTCCGTAAGATTTAACTAATAGTCCCCAAAACTCTCTTTTCCACAGACAACCTTTAACTCTGTGAGGAGAGTTGAAGCACTGTCAAACACAGAAAATAGTAAAGTAATTGTTTTTTGTTTGCACTGTGGAATTGAACTAGGTCATCATGCATCATGGCCCTCAGCCCTGGCTCTTTAGTTATGTGATATAAATACCACTCAAAATCTAAGAACTCTGGCAAATTTGACACTGTAGGGTGCTCTCATACTTGATCTATTTGTATGTAATTTATCAACGTCAAATAGGCCTTCAAGTTGCCAAATGATTTCAATAGGTCGTTTTATAAGACATCCCATCTGATATTCAGAAACCCTCTAGAATGCTTTATAATAGGTACCTACAGTATAGAATGTAATGTACAATGTATGCACAGGAATGGAAAACCCAATATGCCTATCTGTAGAACTGAGAAAAGAGAAAAGTAGCACACCTAACACAGTTACTAGAAACATATAGAATTCTTATTTTGTAGGTGAGAGTCAAAATAAATCACTGCAAGTTGCACATCGCCAGTAGGTTTTCTGCAAGTATTTGAACCTAGATACGACTACCTCTTTCTTGTATACTACATTACCTAACAAAAATAAAACATAAACAAATCATTTAGCTAATTACTTCTGCAATACAGACTCTGAATGAGGTGAGGCTTTTGTTTTTTATGCTGTTGGCTTTAAAACAAAAATCTCTATACTGGCGAGCTAGAATCATTGGCTGAACAGTGCCTGAATGTCTCCAGAGAATTCTGAACATTTGATTGATAAAATCAACATATAATGGATGGGGTTAGAGATATGATTAGTCTTTTTTAAGGAGAATGAATAGTTCTCAATCCAAAGCAAGACTTGACTCATTGTTATCAGCTAAGCTAAAGAAGGAAAAAAATACGTCAAGAGAAAATAGGTTGTCAGCAATGGCAGCTCAGACAAATGCAGAGAGAGGAAAACCGATGTTGGCAATGCATATCTGGACAGTGTTTAAAGAAAGAAAAAATTGAATCTGAAGGAAGTGAGCATTGTTTCAGGGAAACAATGCTCCTTTTCAGTTCAATCCCCTTATGTTATACATGCTCTTTCCAGGAAGAGACTTGCTACTAGAGGTGGTCAAGTTTGGGATCATTAGTTTGACTAATTTTCGAGGAGATAGAACCTTAACAGGTTCAGTTTGAGAGAAAGTCTTTCTCAGGATTCTTCTACTCGGAATCATTTTTCTTGACGTCATTTATTTTCACAAAGTTAGAGAGACAATTTTAGGTTAAGAGACTGTTGATTCTACATGGATAGGTAGCAATGACCAGGTATTTCTAGGCTTTAAGGAAAATGATAACCTTCACTAGGAATGGAATGCTCAGAGTTGACCATAATTTGAAATTGAACGAATATGATTCAATATTTGGTAAAGGCTTAAACTCAACCTACTGATATTAGTGTTTTATAAGACTATATATAGTCCAAGTGTGCCTCCATATTTGATTACTTACATAAGGAACTACAACCTAACTATGAATATAAACTGACTGAAAGCCTAAATTATGAGTATATTTTTGTGACAAATAACTGAGGCTCAGCCAATCACATCAGCCAATCTCCAGTCAATCACTGGTGGCTAAGCGTTCAAACCATGTTTGAATAAGGCAAACTCCACACTTTAACTAATAGAGCTGTCTCTATGCCTCCCTTTCATTTTCTGTACTCTATTTCCATTTTCTATTCATAAATATTGTTTGACTACATTGCTTACTGGAGTTCTCTGAACCTGTTCCACTTCTGAGGACGGCCAGACGTGTTGTTTTTTGCTCAATTTAACTCTGTTAAATTTAATTCGTTTAAGGCTTTCCTATCAACTTTAGATCCTGGCTGTTTCTACCTATTATATTAACTAGAAAGGTTAGTTTATGGTGACAAATAGATTTATAGGTGTGGCTCACTCAGCACAATAGAAGTTAATTACTGCTCGTATTACAATAAACACTGGTTCCAGTTTGGTAGGAATAAGTTAAACCATGTTGAAGGTTCAATCATGTGTAGTTTTCTGGTCATGTCTTTAAGTGGTACATAACACTTCTGCTCATATTTCATTAGCTGCAATTTAGTCACATCATCAATAGAACTGTAGGGGGCATTAGAAAATGTACCCTGACTGTTTCCAGGAACACAAGGAAAGCCGATCTTGCAAACACCGTCTACTACCAGTCTAGCAAAATAAATGTTATTTTTAGAACAACTAAAATCATAGAAGGAATAGATTAAATGTTAAATACAGTTTTTTTCTTTTTCAGTTTCCTTAAAGCATGTCTTGTGTGTATATGCGTATTTTTTGTCACTATAGCATTTTCCCCCATTTTTATCTTCCTGTCTTATCCTCTCTGGCAAAGCTTATTGGAAGACCCAGGTTTTAGAGTGAGATAATCTGGAATTGAAGGCCAGCTGTTTTTCATTTCAGCTACATCAGTTTTAGTTTCCTCGTCAGCAAAATGAAGGCAAGGTTCTAGAAGACCAATCTAGGATGAGGTCTGCTGTTAGGGAGATTCTGTGTTTTGGTCGTATCTGATACTATTGGCACAATCTGGTCACTAGAAAAATAGGAAATAATATGCCTTTGGGCTTAACTAAAATTTTTCACTTGATACTTTCAAAATCTGTTGCTTTATTCTTTATTTTTCCTTCATTAATTTTAATGAGTTGTACTTTACATACAGCATTCACTATTTTTAAGTGTGCAATTTGATAAATTTGGACAAATGTATTCAGTAGCATAATAGCAGTCATAATATATAATATTAATATGTATTTCTAATACCCAAAATCTTCACTCATGGTCCTCTGCAGTCAATACATTTCACTCTATTCCTGGTCTCTGATATCCACTGATATGATTTCTGTCAATACAGCTTCTCTTGTTTAGAATTTTATATAAATGGAATCATAAATTTTGTTTTTATATGTGGCGTCTTTCATTTAACATAATGGTTTTATTTCTATCTGTGCTTTGTGTATATCAATGGTTCACTTCTTGTTATTGTTTAATAGTATTATATTATATAGGTATACCAAGTGTACTTATGAATTCTATTCATCAGCTAATGGACATTTTTTTTTTGTTTTGGATAATATGAATACATCTACCATGAACATTTGAGTAGAAATTTTCATGTGGACATATGTTTTCATTTCATTTCTTTTGAATCAATATCTAGGAGTTGGAAATCAATGACCATCGTGCTTTGTTTTGATGCTCACTCACTTTCTATGTGCTTTCTAACCTGGCTTCTATTATAGCTGGGGAGAAAAAAAATACTTTGCATAGAAAGAAATAAATTTTATTTACTTAAATGAGATAATTTTTCATTTAATACCTTGTGTTTTTTATATGGAAACATCTCAAGCTTGGCTAATGTGAATTTGACAGAAAAATAGCAACATAATAGCTAAAAGTTTCTTCCAGTTATTAAGCACTGAGCTAGAGTCTTGATCACTACTATAGCAAGTATTTAAATCTCAATAACTCTGACACTGAAAAGTTTTAATATCATTTTTTTAAAAACGTATAAACTATGATACAGTAATGATTGAACTTGCCCAAGGTAACTAGATAGAAAGGGGTACAGATGAATCCAAACCCAAATGTACCTAACTTTTAATTCCATGCATTTCTCATTGATCTATGTTTTTGAATCTGCAAAGCTGTGGAAAACTTTCCCTTACTAGGCATCTTTCTACCTGTTACAGATCACGTAAAGCAAATATTGCCCATGATTACTTTTTGCATTACATAAAGTCCACTTGGGTAGTTATTTCCATCAGATTCCTTCTCAATACAAAGTTCAAAACAAAACAACACACACACACACACACACACACACACACACACACACACACACACACATACAAACAAGGTTTTAAATAAAGAACATTATAGCAATCCTGGGTAAAAGAGATGTTTCTCCCAAATTAATCATCACCTCAATAAGGCAAGATCATTTCTCACAATAAACAAACTTCTTAACAACACAAATATGCCCAATATTTTCACCCTTCCCTTGAAGTGTGCCATGTTAATCTGACTCTAGAATGTCTAGTCTCAACAGCATTCATGATCTAGACAACGACAAAGAGGGTAAGGGTAGTACTTTGTAATTTTTAAACTGCTTTATCTTTACAAATAACATTGAAACCTCTTAGCCATTTTATCTATGCCTTGCTTGCAGGATTAAGAATGGTGTTTTCTCACAGAATGTTCTCAAAAAAGTACTTATTCTAAAATGCAAAGTCAATTTATCACTTCCTTTTTTATTAGTTTCAATGATATCCTAATAATATGAAAGTATTTCCTACTAGTAAGAATATTTCTCAGCAATGGCTGGAGAGAGTATTCACAATCACAAATAGAATACTGCAATCACAAATAGTGTCATTATGTAAATTAAGTAAAATAAAATAATTCAACTATCTTTGATTTTATTAAATTATTAACTTAATGCTATTTAAAGCAGAGTGAGTGGTCTAAAGAAGTCAGACGTAGGTTCATTTGAGTGATACTTGATACAGCAATTAGGCTATCTTATAAGTGTTTTCTTTTTTCCTCTTTCTCTGTTCTTTTCTTTTTAATAAAGCTTGTGTGAAGAGATGCAGTCTTTGACGTAGGCTGATCTGGGATTGGAACCAGGCTCTTTCACTTTACATCTACATGATTTCTTCAAGTTTTAGGTTTCTACTCAGTCAAATGAAGGTAATAATATCTTCTTAGGTGAGGAATATAAACCTCCCTCCCATGATGAGCTCAGATGCATGTGGAATATTCATGAAATATTTAAAAGATGTTGGGTGGGTAGAATAAAGTTGGACAGTCAAATTAGTGGTGTAGGGATTTGGGAGGCATCAGGTGGAAAGACCTTTGAAGCCCAGACAAGGACAAGTTTTCCCACGGAGACAATGTAGTCAACAGGACTCTGGGAACATGGGGTAGGGACTGTGGAAGCATCAACATGTCAGGAGTGAGCAGTAGTGACTCAAAAGCAGTGTAGCAGACATTTTCAGAGAGGAAGTGCATACCAAATTCTCCTGCATATTTGTGGACTGAAGCTGCAGTGCTGTGCTATTTTTATGAGGCTTTTGTTCAGTTGATTAAAAAAATTAGTATCCTTGAAAAGAGCATTGAAGAGCACCATGGGAAACCTATAATTGTCTAAATATCCAAGTTTTCTAAGTTGTTGATGACAGCTGGTCGAGCAGTCTTTTCTTCTACTCTCCAATTTAGAGGAAAATGCTGCCAAAAATCTCTCGCCAGCAGAGGGACCAGCCTGGATGTTTTCCTTGTAGGAGAGGCTGTTTCAGGGTGAAAGTGAAGAGAGTGCCCAGCATGTCTGACAGTGAAATCTTCATCCCTGGCTTGATCAAGCTTTGCTCTTGGCTCCATTTAACAAACATCCTACTTATTGAGCATCTATCACATATTGGGTTAGGAAATTTAGGACAAAATATGAGTGAAACATAGACTCTGCCAGTGAAAATTTTACAATCTGGTGTAAGATAGGGCCATACCAACTTCTAGAGACAAACACACAAAAAAAGAATGCCTAACACCATGCCTGGCCCCAAATTTGTTTATATTTCCTTTAATTGGAGAGGAACTTTTCATTGTGTGCCTTCTATCTGTCTTGGGCATTATTAGGTTTTTATTGATATTGTGGAAAAGGTATTATTACTTGCATTTTAAAGAAGAGCAAATTAAGTCTAAGAGATTTCAATTTACCTAGGATTACAAAGTCAACAAAAAGGTAACAATAAAATATTAGCTGGTTCTATCAAATGCAAAGCCTTGTTTATTGCCTGACATCATTTATTAATGCAGAAAACCAACTGTAAAATTTTAAATGAGAATCCACTGTTCACCTCTCAAGCTCAACAGAAACAGAGAGAGGACAGGAAGAAAGAAAAGAATAAACCACAAAGGAAAGAAAAAAAGAAAGTGAAACGTAGGAAAAAAGGTAATATGAATAAACAGGAAGAGTGAAGGAGGAAAGGAGAAGGAACTGAGAGATACAGGTGATAATACTTTTCTAAGCTAAAGATGAACACTTCTTTAAGTCAATATTTCTAGACGTTTCCTCACTAGCCCCCAGAAGGTAAAAGAAGAACATCTCAGTAGGATCTCTAAAAGCTGTACAGTTAGTAATGCAAAAAATCATCCCCAGAAGTCAAGAAAAGCAGCTGAAAGGGAAAATAAAACCAAAGATAAAAATCAGACCATGTTAATACTAACTCAGAACTTTGAAACAAAAGCAGAATATTTATAGACCTGTAGGCTGCAAAATGAAAGAATCTGTTTCTCTGGCATGCGTATGTAAAATATGAGTGCATGTGTATATGGACTTCATAATTTACCTACACTACTTTTATCTCAATATCTGCAAAATGTGGTAGAGAAAACGTGAAAGTTGGAGTCAAAATCCTTTACTTGACTCAGGCTCTCACTTCTAACCAATTATTTGGGAAAATAATATATTTTATAAGAACCCCAGGGTCTTAACTGTAAAAGTGAAAAAAAACATACTAACCATATATATACAACTTGTGATCAATTATCTTAAATAAAATAAATTTATGTAGTAGTGGCATAATGATTAAGAACATGAGCTGTACAGTAAGTGCCCAGGTTTGTATTCAGCCTTGCTGTTTAACAACACTAAGCAAGTTACTTACTTCTGCAAGCATTATTCCCTTATCTATAGAATGGGGATAATGATAGTACCTGACTCCTGAGGAGTTTATGGGGATAATTTAAGATCATGAATATCATCTTACCCAGTAAGCAGCAAGTTCTCAACAAATGCTATTTGATGACTGTAAGGATGAAAGCAATGAATGACAATGATAATGATAATTATGATGACTATGCTGGGAAATATGTAATGTCCTCTGGGAAGTCTTCACTGAAATCTTCCTTATCTCTTCAGTAGATAGGAATGTCCTTCTCTATATTGCTGTTTGACTTTGAACATACTTTCACTACAGATCTTATTACATGTTCCTGTTGTCACTGAAATTCCTACCTTTTTTGCCTGCTAATGTATGTGCATCATAAGGTTATAGCTTAGATTTTTGCTGTTCCTTCACTGCCTTGGACATAGTAGACTCTCAAAGAATATCTGTTGAACAGCTGAATCAATTGTGACAATATTCTGGGATAGCACACTGTAAACTCTAAAGTAGTACAGGAATGTTCACTGGTATTATTGTAGTTGTTTATATATATTCTTGTCCCTCAATTATTCTTCCAAATAATAAGCATTCAGTATGTTGGGAAGGAGTCCAATATCACCACCACCTGTGACTATGAAAACAGCTGTTCTTTGTTTGGTATAAAGGCAAAGCAGGAAGAAATTGACTTGGAACTGGAGGTACTTGAAACAGCACAAAAGAGAAACAATACAAACCTTACTGATGAAAGAGTGGTCATAGAAAGCCAACATAACCATCTCCCGGGATTATATTAGGAAAGTAAAATCTCAGGTCCCTCCCAGACCTATTGAATTCGAATTTCATTTATCAAAATCCTCACGTGATTCCTCAATATTTGAAGTCCTGCTCTGAACCCTCGGCATACTCACTGAAGCAGGCAGTGAGCTCTCTTTTCCTGGATTCTGTTTAGGAAAGGGTATATAGAAGGAAACAAACATTTGCAGATCAACTCAGATGCCAAGCTCAGAATAGGTGTTTTGACATGTGTTTTAGTTTAAAACACCTAATGTTTTATAAAGTTTATAGTTATCATTTCTTTTATAGATAAAATCCTAATGTTCAAGGATAATGAATAAGGTAGCCAAAGTCATAGTGAGAAAATTGCAAAGTTTGTATATCACCTAATGATTCTACTTCAAAGCAAATTTTTGTAGGTATCTGAATCAAGCCTTAATTTAGTGAATTTTCTATTAGTCTTTAAACTCCCTTCCAGAAACATTAGAGACAACTTCACCTCCATTTTTGTGCATTGGAACACCTTTTTAAAAGTTCAGGCTTCACATTCAGGCAGGCATATATTGAAATCCCAGCTCCTCTTCTTATTTTCTGTGCAACACTAATGTTCATATACTTGAACAGGAAAGATACCCACTCCATAGGGGTACTACAAAGGCTTGATATCAGGTGCACAGAGCACTTGACACAGTCCTTGATGTATATTAAGTGCTCAACAAATGTGAGGTGCTACTCCAATTAAATTACTTTTTTCTTATTTTTTGGGGGGGTAGATTTTTTAAATCTATTTTTTTGTTTTTTTATATTTTATTTTAAAGAGATGGGGGTACATTTCAGGATTAGGTATATAAATGGTCATCATACAGGTCCTCCCTTTGGTCGCTACCCTGCCTTGTTTGAGATCAGATACACTTTTTGATGTTGTATCTCCTTCACTCCCACCCTGGCAGTATCCCACTACTGCCATACCCTTTCTAATAGTATTATGGTAAATGTTCAGGGTCCACTTATGAGTGAGAACATGTGCCATTGTGTTCTTTGTTTCTGTGATATGAGTATGACAGATTCTAAATTCATCCAAGTTTCTGTGAAGTCCGTATGTTTGTTCTTCTTTATGGCTGCATAATATTCCACTGTGTATATGTACCACTTTTAAAAATGCAGTCCAGTTTCTTTGGACAGGACGGTTGGTTCCATGTTTTTGTTATTGTGAATAGTGCTGCAATAAACATGCTTGGTCAGGTATCTTTTTGGTAGAATGATTTGAGTGCCTCTGAGTATATACCTAGTAAGAGGATTTCTGGATCATAGGGAAGGTCATTTCTAGTTCTTTTAGAAATTGCCACATGATTTTTCATAGAGGTTGAATTAGTTTGCATTCCACCAATAGTGTAGAAGTGTTCCCTTTTAAAAAAATTTTATTGTAGAGATGAGGTCTTGCCAAGTTGCCCAGGCGGGTCTCGAACCCGCGGGCTCAGGCAATCCACTCACCTCAGCCTCCCAAAGGTGTGGGATTACAGGCTGAGTCACCAAGGCCGGCTTGAAGTGTTCCCTTTTTTCCACATCCTCCCCAGCATCAGTTGTTGTTTGTTTTATTAATGATGGCTATTCTTACTCAGGTTAGGTGTTATCTCAGTGTCGTTTTGATTTGCATTTCTCTGATGATTAGTGAAGGTGAACTCTTTTTCATGTGTCTGTTGGCTGCCCATATATCTTTTGAGATGTGTCTATTCAAGCATTTGTCCATTTTTTAAATGGGGCTATTTGTTCTTCTCTTTTCAACATGTTTGAGCTCCTTGTACATCCTGTATGTTAGGCCTTTGTTAGATATGCAGTTGACAAATATTTTTTCTCATTCTGTGGGCTGTCTCCCTGCTCTCTTGATAGTTTATTTTTCTTTGCAGAAAGATTTCAGTTTAATGAGTTCTCACTTGTCTATCTTATCACTTATGGCATGAACATCTGGGGTTTTGATCAGGAATTGGTTGCCTGTTCTGATTTCTGTAAGGGTACCTCCTACTTTTTCTAAGATTTTTATAGTTTGGGGTTTTATATTTAGGTCTTTGAACCATATAGAGTTGATTTTTGTGAACAGCAAAAACTAGGGGTCCTGTTTCAATCTTCTGCATGTGTTCAGTTTTCACAGCATCATTTACTGAATAGTTTCTCTTCTTCCCATTGGTTGTTGGTGGAGGCTTTGCTGAAGATGTGTTGGTTGAAAAATTGAGGTTTTTCTTCCAGAATCTCTATCCTGTTCCATTGGTCAGTTTATATGTCTGTTCTTGTACCACTACCAGGCAGTTTTTATTATTGTAGCCTTATAGTAAAGTTTGAAGTCTGGAAGTGTGATACCCACTTTGTTTCTTTTGCTAAGGATTGTTTTGGCTATTCACGGTCATTTATGTTTCCAAGTCAATTTCTGTATTGTCATTTTTAGGTCTGAGAAGAAAGATATTGGTAATTTAACGGGTATTGCATTGAATATGTAGCTGGCCTTTGGTAGAATGGACATCTTAACAATGTTGATTCTTTCTATCCAAGAGCAGGGAATAAATTTCCATATTTTGTATGTCTTCTTGGATTTCTTTGAGAAGTGTTTTTTAGTTTTCATTGTTAAGATCTTTCACTGCTCTAGTTAGGAAGATGCCAAAGTATATCTTTTTTTTTTTTTTTGTCTCTATTGTGAACAGAATTGTGTTTTTTATTTGGTTCTCTGACTGTTTCTTGTGGTGGACAAGAATGTAACAGTCTTTTACACATTTATTTTGTATTCCAAGACTTTGTCAAACTCCTTTATCAGTGCAAGGAGTTTTTTGACAGATTATCTTGGACTTTCAAGCTACAGGATCATATCATCAGCAAAAAGGGATAGCTTAACTTCTTTTTCTATTTGAATACCCGTGATTTCTTTCTTTTATGAAATTGCTCTAGCTAGGACTTCCAACAATGTTGAACAGAAGGGGTGAGAGTTGGCAGCCTTATCTTGCTCCAGTTTTCAGGGGAAATGCTTTCAGCTTCTGTCCATTTAGCAATATGCTAGCTGGGCGTTTATCATAGATGGAGCTTAATATTTTGAGGCATGCTCCTTCTATACATAGCTATCTGAGGGTTTTTATCAAGAAAAATACTGGATTTTGTCAAAATCTTTTTCTGCATCTAATAAGATAATCATATGGTTCTTCTTTTTACATTGGTTGATTATTTAATTACATTTATGATCTTGTCGATGTTGAAGCTGCCCTGCATCCCAGGGAAAAAGCCTACTTGGTCGTGGTGCATGATTTTTGAGATGTATTGTTGGATCTGATTTGCAAGAATCTTGTTAAGAATTTTTTAACCTACGTTCATCAGCGATATCAGTTTGTGGTTCTCTTTTTTTGTTGGATCATTGTTGGATCGTGATACCCGGTTTGGGTATCAGGGTGATGTTAGCTTTATAAAATGATTTGGAGGAAAATTCTGTCTTTCTCAATTGCCTGGAATGCTTTCAATAGGCTTGGTATCAGCTCCTTCTTGTATGTTTTGTCGAATTCTGTTGGAAAACCCTCCAGTCCAGGGCTTTTTTTTTTTTTTTTTTTGTAGGTAGTTTTCATATGACAGAGTCAAGTCCTGGGTTGTTACTGGCCTATTTAGTGTCTCAATGTCTTCTTGTTTCAACTGTGGTACTTAGTGTGATGTCAGAAAGTCCTCCATTTCATTTAGGTTATCTAGTTTGTTTACACACCGGTGGGCTTAGTAATCTCTGATAATCTTTGTATTTCTTCAGAGTCAGTTATGATTTGATCTTTTGCATTTTTGCTTGTGTTTATTTGGGCTTTTTCTCTCTTTTTCTTGGTCATTTTGTTAGGGATCCATCAATATTGTTTATTCTTTCAAAGAACCAGTTTTTTGCTTTGTTGATCATTCTATGATATTTTTGTCTACTACGTCCCATATTTGGGCTTTTACTGTGATGATCTGGATTCTTCTGCTAAAGTTAGAGTTTTGGTGGTCTCGTCTTTTCACCTCCCTTAGGTGATTTGTTAAGCTGTTAACTTGTGATCATTCAATTTTCTTGACATGTGTTTTTAGGTATATAAATTCCTCTCTTAATACTGTTTTCATGGCATCCCAGAGGTTTTGGTAAGCTATTTCTTCATTTTAATCTGTTTCCAGGAATCTTTTAATTTCTGTTTTGATTTCTGTGCTGATCCAGCAGTCATTCAGCATCATGCTGTTTAGTGTCCATGTCTTTGTGGGATTTGGGGGAATTTTGTTGGTGTTGATATTTATTTGTATTCCACTGTTGTCTGAGAAGGTGTGGGTCATAGTTATATCTTATGAAATTTGTTAAGTCGGGCTCGGTGGCTCAGCCTGTAATCCCGCGCCTTTGGGAGGCTGAGGTGAGTGGATTGCCTGAGCCCGCGGGTTCGAGACCCGCCTGGGTAGCGAGACCTCATCTCTACAATAAATAAAAAAATCAGCCGGGCGTGGTAGCGCATGCCTGTAATTCCAGCTACTCGGAAGGCTGAGGCGGAAGGATTGCCAGAGCCCAGCAGGCGAGGCTGTGGTGGCCGGGAGCGGCCACTGCACTCCAGTCTGGGCGACAGAGTGAGACTCCAACTCAAAAAAAAAAAAAAAAGAAATTTGTTTATGCTTGATTTTTGGCAGGGATGTGGTCCATTTTAGAGTACATTCCATGTGGTGATGAGTGAATATACATTCTGTTGTTGTTGAGTGAAGTGTTCTGTAGGTATCTATTAAGTGTGTTTGTTCAAGTGTCAAGTTGATGTTCAGGATCTCTTTATTGATTTTTTTGCCTCAATGATCCATCTAGGATTGTTAGAGGGTATTTAAATTCCCAGCTATAATAGTATTAGAGCCAGTATCTATTTTTACTTTACACAGTGTTTGTTTTATATACACTGGTTCTCCTGTGTTGAGTGTATTTACATTTAGGATGGAAATTTTTTGTTAATAGGTTGAAACTATTATCATTATGTAGTGGTTTTTCATATCTTTTAAAATTTTTGATAGCTTAATGGCTGTTTTGTCTGATATTAAGATCATGACTCCTACCTTCTTTTGTGATCTGTTTGCCTGGAAATTCATTTCCATCCTCAAACTTTGAGTCTGTGTGCATCCCTTGTGGTGAGATGATTTTTTTGGATGCAGCAAATTATTGGGTCATGGTTTTTATCCTGTTTGTTATTCTGTGTCTTTTCAGTGGTGCATTTAGTCTATTCCCTTTCAGGATGATTATTGAAATGTGATTGTTTATCCCCATAATGAGGTTCTTATAAAGTTTCTTCTTTGTTTGTTTTCTATAACTTTTGAGTTGAAGTGTGTTTGTGTGTTTTCAAGTTTGCAGTCACAATGTATTCTCTGCTGATTCTATATTCCCATGTTCTCTTGGGACATGTGTAGTCATTTCTTTCTTTCTTTCTTTTGTGCTTAATACCATTTTAAGTGTCTCCTCTAGAGACACTTAAAGTCTGGAAGCTGCATAATCTCTTGGGGATTGGATGTCTGGGAAGGATTTTAATGATCTATGCTGATAGCTGAGTTTGGCTGGGTAGGAAATTTTTCGTTGAAATTGCTTATCTTTGCCAGGCTTGGTGGCTCAGCCTGTAATCCCAGCATTTTGGGATGCCAAGGTGAGTAGATTGCCTGAGCCTATGGGTTCGAGAACTGCCTAGGCAATTTGGTGAGACCTCATCTCTACAATAAATCAAAAAAATTAGCTGGGCACCTGTAGTTACAGCTACTTGGAAGGCTGAGGCAAAAGGATTGCCAGAGCCCAGCAGGTTGAGGCTGCAGAGGTGAGGAGTGTGCCACTGCCCTTCAGCCTGGGCAACGGAGTGAGACTGCAACTCAAAAAAAAAAAAGGATATTGCTTATCTTTGAGGATTTTGAACATTAGAATCCAGTTTCTCCTAGCTTATAGTGTTTCTGCCAATAGATCTTCTGTTATTTTAATTGGTATTCCCCAGTAGGTAGTCTGTCCTTTCCCTCTTGTTGCCTTTAGACTTTTTTATTTTGTACCTACTTTGTGTAGATGAGCTACTATGTGTCTGGGGGTTGGTCTTCTCATTTGATGTCTTGCAGGGATTCTACGGATCTCTTTTGTTTAGATAGTCAGATCTCTGGTGAGATGGGGAATGTTTTCTTGGATAACTTCCTGGATACTTGCTCCAAGTTGTTCTCCATTTCCCTTTTTCTTCTGGGATACCAATCAAGCACAGGTTTGGTCTCTTGACATAATTGCATATCTCTTAGAGGCTTTTTTCTTTCTTTCTGAGTTTTTTTTCGATGATTTTTACAGATTGGGTTAATTCTATGTTTTGGTCTTCAAGTTCTGAGATTCTGTCTTCTGCTTGATTAATTCTGCTTTCCATGGTTACTATCTTCTTAGATTAAATTTTTGTATGGCCAAAATCTCATTACAAGTTCTTTCAGTGCTGTTTCTTGTCTTTCTTGAGTATTATTCACTCATTCCATCCATTCCCTAATCCCTGTTGTATTTGGGTCCAGTTGTTGGTGACTATCATTGTTTGGGTTCTGAGGTCTGATTTTTCAGGTGTTATCTCTCTTTGCTACACTGAGAATTACCTGTGTTTTTCCACTGATTTTTTTCTCATTTGTGAGATCTCTCTCTTTTTTCTTTAGTTCCTTTATTCATGGCAGTAGGAGAGGCTTTCACTTCTGATGTTTGTTCAGTACTCTGTTTTTCCCTGATCAGCACTCTGAATTTGTTCTATCATGAAACAGGGCTATTGGTGGGAAGTTTTGCTGTCTCTTGTAGTTTTGAGAGTTGAATAAGTTGGAGGATGGGGAGCTAGGAATCAGGAACAACTTGTAAATCATAATGTTCACTGATTGTGGTGTGGGTTCCCCAAGACCCACTCTCCTTTGCCACTCTATATGACAATGCAACACTGAGTTCAAGATATAGTAACAATAATGAGGAGAATAGAGAAAACTAGAATGAAATAAGATTGAAAAAACTTAAAACAAATAAAATATTTAAAAAAAACCCAGAAAAACAAAAGCAGAAACCAAAGCAAAAAACAATTCAACACACACACACACACACACACACACACACACACACACTCAAATTAAAACCAAAACAATCTGGAAAAAGAAAAGCAAAACAAACTGAACATGTAAACACATACATGCCCAACACAAAATGAAAAAAGAAAGAAGAAAAGGGATTCAAGTCATACCCTTACACGTATATCCACATACATATTAAATTAAAAAAAAAATCAGAGGAAAACAAAACAAAACAAAAAAACACCCCTGAAAGATAAACACTCAATCATTCACCTACACACATAAGCAAAAAACAAAAATGAGGAAAGAATGTAATTTCAAAAAAGGAAGAAGAAAAAAATGATGGGGAAAATCCAGATTGAACCCTCACATACATATTCATTCACAAAGGAAAAAGAAAAAAAAAATTCAACAAACAAACAAACAAATAAAACCCCTTAAAACAAACAACCTGCCCTCTTGTGACAGGTTTTGTAATTGTTCCTCTCAGCAGCTCACAGGTAAGCCCCTCTGCTGTCTCCTGTGGTGCTGCAGCCTCACTCACAATCTCCCCTGAGTCTGGTCCAAGTAAGAATGATGAGGTGGTGGAGATGGGTGGGGTTTCAGTCCTCCCTGCCACTTTCATATTTTCAGGGGAATCTCCTCCAGTGGGGAGGTGTGGGGTTGTCTCTTCCTCAGGTGCTGGTGGAGTGTGCTCTAGTCAAGCTTATCCTGGAATAGAGTCCTCCTATTGTGACTGATGTCCAGGGTCTGCCTGGGTTCATCCCTCTCAGTTGTGCCCAGCTGTGTGGGTATGACATTCAGAGGATTGCTGGGGAAGGGGAGTTGGGTCAGTCCCAGACTCATCGCTGATCTCTTAGGGGGTCTTCTTCATCCTTTTCTGGTCACAACCTTTGTCCCATGGCTAAATCAGGGTGGGTATGGGGCACCTGAGATCAGCAAACTGTTCTGTCACTCCAGGGTTTGTGCTTTCAGGATATTTCTTCTGGGTCATAATCAACTTCTGAGTAATTAATCCATCAGTCACAGAGATTGGGTCTGTTGGTCCATGATGAGCAAGCTGGAGCACTTTCCCGTCCAGGTTTCAAGATGGTGGCAGGATGCCTCTTTCATCTTCTCCAGTGGGGCTCTGCCTTTGGCTCCCTCACTGTGATTCCTCTGCAGCCTCTGCTACCAGTGTCTCACCAGGCACTGCAGTGGTGCGGCAGAACCTGGAGCTGGCAGTCACTCCTGGCAGCTTCTTCCTAGGAAAACCTTTGCTGACTTTAAAGAAAATTGCACTCTGATTCTGTGCCCCAGGAAGTGCTAGGTCCAAGCAGAGCAGCTGTGGCACCAGTCACTTCACCAGGAAAGCCCTGGCAATTTATTCCCACTCAGTCAGTCACTCACATGCCCACTTACTCACAGCTATGTATGCAAAATTGTCCATACACTCACTCACTCACACTGGGACTCATATAGTCCAACTGACTCCAATACCATCTCCCCAGAAGTTTCTAAATTACTTATTTCTAAACACATTCTCTTTCTAACATAAATAAAACTCTCCAACAGTCTTAGTCAAAGTATTTACTGTTTATTCTTATGTTTTATAGTCAACTGCTACTTAACTCTTTCAAAAAGAAACTGACTCAACATATACAAGTCCAAATCCATGATTTTTTCCTGTCTTCTTTCACCACAGTTTGAGCTATCTTTGTTATATCAATTATTATTATACTGTACTGGAATTAATTTTTATTCTCACTGCACTCTGATACTAATATCAGGGGCTGAATCTTATTCATATTCTGTGTCATGCACAGAAAAAATACTGAATTATTTTATATGGTATTTGTCTATAAAGCCTTTGTATTCTGCTCATACATTGGCATGATCACAGAAACTCCATTTTTAATTGTCCCAAAGGGAAATGCTGTATTTTCTTTAGATCTTCTATTCAGTAGCTATAAACTATTCTACTTGGGAAAGTAGATTATTCACCTAAGACTGAATTTATTTTTCAAATCGTGTATATTCATAAAATCCTCTTTTATTTTAAGAGTTGGAAAGATAATTTCTCCTTGTAAAATATGACCGGTTTGCCAGATCACATGTAGAAAAATAGATTCACTGTAATTCTGGTTCTTTAGTATGGAGAACAGTTAACAGAAGGCATACAAGGGACTGCCATTATGGTAACTAAAATATCAATTATTTTATCATAATGCCATAGTCAATGATTATTTGACAAGGATTATATCCTCACCCCCCCATTGCTATTTGTTGGTTAATAATTGAATAAAAAATATCAAGGTTATTAGTTTGGCCAGTCTCTCATCATAGTTTAAGTTATAAACATTGTGGCACTGGACCTCAACTCTAAGTCCATAACGTAGTCTTACACACTTTTATTTCACAGAAAGTTGTAAGGGAATGTGTGCAAGGTTTCAAATAGATTAATACCAAACTGATAAAGACTCTCTGGACAACAGTGTTCAAGATGAGGACCCTTTATGAACAATATACCTCAACACTTAATGGTTGTGTTTTCCAAAAAATAGAGTATCATATATAGAATGAGAATTACAATTCAATTGTCCCAAGGTTTGAATCCTAGTTTAAATATTATCAAATTGTACAAAGTTAAAAATGTAATTATCTTTGCTTAATCCATTTTTTAAATTTGTAAAACATAAATAATCTAACTTTCAGGGTTATTGTGGAGATTAAAATAAGGTAGAATGCATAGCAGGTATGAGGTGTTCGTTAATGGTAGCATTCTACTTTTGTCCAACATGAATGTTTAGATTCTGTTCAAATTTGATTCAGTATAAAGAAATATTGATATACAGCATAAGTTCACATGTGGGACACTGTCTGTGTCTCTGTCACTGTTTCTGTCTCTCTCTCTTCCCCTGGATGAGTGTATCATGTATGTATAATAACATTATGCTTTTCCCCTAACTAGGCAATGTTTCTCCCTCTGAGCTTAAGCTTTGAAAAGTCATAATACATACATAATGCTTTAGATTAGCAGAGGTTGCCTTAAGGGATAGAATGCTTCCCAAATTAAAGCAGGAAGACTGAACTTGAAAATCTAATAAAGATATGTCGAAGCCGGGCTCGGTGGCTCAGCCTGTAATCCCGCGCCTTTGGGAGGCTGCGGTGAGAGGATTGCCTGAGCCCATGGGTTCGAGACCTGCCTGGGCAGCGAGACCTCATCTCTACAATAAATCAAAAAATTAGCCAGGCGTGGTAGCGTGTGCCTGTAGTTCCATCTACTTGGAAGGCTGAGGCAGAAGGATCGCCGGAGCCCAGCGGGTCGAGGTTGCGGTGGCCGGGAGTGGCCACTGCACTCCAGTCTGGGTGACAGAGTGAGACTCCAACTCAAAAAATATAAAAAAAAAGCTATGTCAGAATTAGAGTAACAAAATTTAAGATAATGGTGATGGTATAGGTGGTGCAGACAGCAATCATGTGTGGAACACCTATTATGTACTAGGCTGTGTAGCAGATGTTTTATATACATTACCTTCAAAGCTTTGAAATTATCTCTAAAGAATATGCTATTACCAACCCAATTCTATGGAAACTCAAGCTCAAGTCATTTACATTACTTGCTTGGAGTCAAACAACTAATAACTGGTGGAACAGGAACTAGTTTGATAAAGTTTCACACTATGGAATACTATGCAGCCATAAAAAGGAATGAAATCATGACATTTACAGCAACATGGATACAGCTGGAGGTCATCATTCTAAGTGAATTATCACAGAAACAGAAAACTGCATACCACATGTTCTCACTCATAGTGGGTACTACACACTGGGAACAAAAGGAGGGAAACAACAAACACTGGACACTGCTAAAGCGGGGAGCGAATATGAGATGAAACCTGTTGGGTACCATGCTCACCACCAGGGTGGGGAGCTCATCAAAAGCCCAAACCTTGCCTCTACACAATATATCTATTAACAAATCTTCACATGTATCCTCTGATTCTAAAATAATAATAATAAATAAGAATAGGCACTAGAATTCAGATGTTTTCTGACCCCAGAGCTAGTAGATGTAACAGACTACCACTTCACTCTAACCCTGAATTGTACCCCACATCTTTATAATAAATAAATAAATTAAAAAATAAAAATAAAATAAATAAATATATTATTTTTGCTTAAAAAAAGAAAAAATGTAATGAGAGTACTCTATCTAAAAAAGCACTAAAAGGAAATTAAAAAGAAGAAAGAAAAGAAAGAGAAAAGAAAAAAAGAACAAAGAAAAAAAAAGCTGGCACATCTTAAGCATTATTCAGAAAGGCTGTCAGTGCCCTGACTAGCTGGCACAGGATTCTAGGCACTTTGCAAGTTTAATCCTGAGTGCATACAGATATAGCTGGATAGCACAAAATATTCACATTATCAAAAATGAAATTGATTACTATGACTCAAACATTCATGAACATGATCGTCACTGGTTTTAATGACTAAGTTTCTGGATTCTCAAAGTTGAATATGGCCTCTAAACTGTGTTGCCCCCATCAGGTCTTGGCTACATTGAGTCCATCTATCAGGTCCATGTTAAAACACTACGTTAACCTTCTGCTGTGATATTGCTGCCTTTTAAAAAAAGTAACGTCTACCATCTTAAAACGAAAAGGCTGTCAAATGGGCATTTTAAAACAGATTTCATGACATTTGGTATGTGGGTAACATATTCAAAATAACAATCTAACCACAGAAAGTATTAAAGTTTTCTTTTAATTTTCCTATTTCCTTTTTTTGCTTTTGTCCTTATTCCAATAAAGGTAAAAGAAATGTTTTCCAGATCACACATTGTCATCTGCATAAAAATTAAATGGATTCTGTAAACCATTCCTACATGCCAGGATTTTACGGACTCACTTGGAGGAAACACAGCCACATCTCCAGAAGGTGACTTAACTCCCAAATGCCAATGCCATCTACCTCCTGACAGGCTCTACCAAGCAGCTGCTACCAAACAGAGATCAGCCCTTGCACATCTAAACTGGTTGCCAGTTTGTTTTTTCAATGAAATTTAGTGCCACAGTGTTATGAGGATGGGTCTGTCAAGACCCATATACAGACACTGGCCCAATTATGTAGTGGCAGGTAGCACCTGGATGGCTACAGGAGAAGAGACACTTAAGCATCACATGTGGCAAAGCTTGATATTATTGCTTTGAGGAAGTATTAAAAAAATAGTTCACAGCAACAGAATTCATTAGCTAGTCAAGACCTTAGCACAGTGGAGTTTTATATTATTCTCTGTACTCTGCCCTTGTCCCATTAGTTTAATAAAAGCAAATCAAGTTAAGTATTTAATAAAACAATTTTCTTTTTAATGAAATCCATTGCTGATCAAATTAAATAATGGATATGGAGGTAGTCTGAAAAGCATAATGCACAATGAACACTTATTTTTAAGACTTGGTTTAGGCTTCTCTCTGGAATAGAACAGGTGCCTCCTAACAATCTTCACCAGTAAGTAGGCTGTTCTGTGGTGTTAGTCCTGGAGTCTTCTACCAGGAACTGTTGCAAAAAAGTTAATAGTTAATTACCCTGTACTTATGCACCAAATGCTGGACACCTCTATAGTGAAACAGGCAGGAACTGAGCAAAGCCAATTACCAGCACTATAATCTTGATCCAGTCACTTCTTTCCCTGAACTTCAGATTACTCTTCTATTTAATGGGTACGTACACATGACTATCTCCCACAGTTGTAAACAAAACCACAATCAAGCCTGCTATTTCAGAATCGCTCAGTCTATGCTAGTTCTGTTGCCAATTTCCCAAACCCTACCCTACAGCACCAGTGTTCTAAGCCATTAGATAATTCCAGGAAGGTAGGGGGGGGGTAGTCAAGTTTTCAGCTACAAAAACTGAGACCTCCAGTTTCAACTTTTCATGAACAGTGTCCATAGCCAGGTGAAGTGGGAACCAAAGGGAGGCCCAAACTTTACCGTACAATGATTACTTATATACCTAATCCTGAACTGCACCCTACATTTTTAAAATTAAAAAAAAAAGTAAGACGGGCTCAGTGACTCAGCCTGTTATCCCGTGCCTTTGGGAGGCTGAGGTGAGTGGATTGCCTGAGCCCGCAGGTTCGAGACCAGCCTGGGCAACTTGGCGAGACCTCATCTCTACAATAAATCAAAAGTGAGCCAGGCATGGTAGTGCACGCCTGTAGTTCCAGCTACTTGGAAGTCTGAGGCAGAAGGATCGTCGGAGCCCAGCAGGTAGAGGCTGTGGTGGCCGGGAGTGGCCACTGCACTCCAGTCTGGGTGACAGAGTGAGACTTCAACTCAAAACAAAAAAAAAAGTAGATAAAAAATGTATGTCTCCAGTTCTTAGTTCATTTATCCCTTTCATAAAGAGAATTCCTATCATGCAAATTATCAAGATAAACATAATTTTTCAGTGTAAAGCCTACCAAAGCACAGTTGTTTTACCATCTATGAATCTAATTCAGGACTCTTTTTCGTTCTGAATATAATCATGTGTCTCTTAACAAAGGGAATATATTCCTTATTTATTTTTGTTTTTACACTAAGGTCTTTACTAACAAAATGATAAACCATAATGTATATTTCAAATATATATTGTATCCATTTTAGAGATGAGAGAATTGAAGTCCAGAGAAGCTTAGCATCTCACTCAAGTTTACACAGCTCTTATGCTATCCATGTAGTCTGATTTCAGAGTGTGTCCTTCTAAGCACACAGTCCTTATTCTCAAACAATGCTACTATATCCATAAATCTTTGGCTATACATCCAGTTATTTCATTAGACTTAAATTACTAAAAGTGACTTTGCTAAAATTCAAATAGAATTTTCTTTTTATTAAATTTATGTATTAAAATTATTTTATTTGATCTGAATTTTCATGTTTATTAGTTTAAAATTGCAAGAAGTATTTCTAATCTTAAAAAAAAATTACCATATCCCTTAAAACAAACTTTAGTTCTGATTATTAGTACTGTCCAACAAAGGGAATATATTCTAAGCAATGTGTCATTAGGCAATTTTATCATTGTGCAAACATGATAGAACATATTCACATAAACCTAGATGGTTAGCCGACTACACACTTAGGCTATATGGTACAGACTACTGCTCCTAGGCTACAAACCTGTACAGCATTTTACTATACTGAATACTGTAGGTAATTGTAACACAATGATAAGGATTTGTGTATCTAAACACAGAAAAGGTATAGTAAAAATACGCTATTATAATTTTATGGGACTACCATCATATATATGGTCCATAGTTGACCTAAAACATTGTTATGCAGTACAGAAAGACATAAGTAAGCTTTGTTTTTCCCTTAGAGTGCTTCATTTATATTAGGTTTTGGGATGAAGGATTAAAGGAGAAAATATTGCACTTGCAAATGAGAGCCATATGATTTATACTTAAGTCATGGTTTTATTTTTAACCTTTCAGTATCACCCATAGGTCATTTTTTTGGAAGAAGGATAGTAAAATTCCAATTTTACTGTTTATCTACTGAGGTTACAGACGAGATTTTCAGCCTATATAGAAATATCAATATTTTCATATTAAGACAGACATAATGATCTAAAAGTCAAATATTTTAACTGATCTTTAATAAAAATGCAGGATAACAGTGAATTTTTGTCTAGAACGCATATATATTTTCCTAGAAAGTGAGCTTCTTGAAAGCACAGTCTTCAACACAAAGTCACTTCAAGGCCCATATTACACCTTAATTGCCACAACACTAAGCTAATTAACGGGCAATTATGAATCAGCTTACAAACTGGCTAGAACTTTCTTATAAGAAAAGTAAGCTTTTTCATTTTTAAAATGTAAGTAAACATCTTGGTATTAAAAAAACGTAGTATAAACAGGAGGGATACAACCATTAAGTCCAAGTTTATTTAAAATAAATAGAGAGATACATAGAGTTACATAGATAGGATAAGTCATGGATATATAAAAAAGAGGGGAAGGCTTTTGCTTATACTCCAGTGTAGTCAATCTCCTGATTCTAATCGTATAACTCTTTTATGTCACTCAATGCTGAATTCCAACTGGTAAATATGTATAAAGTGCAGAAGTTTTAAAATCATCATTTTGCACCAGTCATGGAGAAAAAAAATACTGTATCAGACAAGAATCATCAAAGGATGCTATATATATGAGAAAATTCTCATAAGGAGCAAAGTGTTTTCATAATCCTAGGGAATCTCTTCACAGGCTGTTTATTAGTTGCAAAGGAAGTAAATAGCAATCATACAGTGGGGGAAACTGGACTAGTTAATCAAAATTTGTATCACTAACAAGAAGATGGACATTGTATGCCCCCAATGTGATACCATGAAAAAGGATAAAACCTCACACATAACCTGAATCCAATCATTACAAAACATCAGAGGAATCATAAACAATGAACATTCTATTAAGGAAAAGGTGAGAGGGTATACTTTAAAAATGTGAGCATAAAAAAGAAAAAGAAAAACAAAAGCAGTAGAATATTCTAAGTTAAAGGAAGGTAAAGAAGGGTGATACCTAAATGAAATACTCAACTTAAGACTGAATATTGTATTGAGGGGGAAAAAAACACATCAAGACCATATTTGATTTATGTGAAAAACTATGATATAGATAGTATATTAAATAAAAATATTATATCAATACTAAAGTTATAGATGTTAACTATATGAATACTGTAATTATTTAAGAGACTTGCACTTTTCATAGAAAATATATGTTTATGTCATTAGGTTTAATGGTCCATAATTTGTATGATTTATCTATAAATGTTAAGTATGCAGAAATTATAATCAAATAGAGTAAAATGTTGACAGTAAGTAAACCTGGATAAAGAGTATTGAGTGCTCTTTGTACTACATTTTTTCTTGCACCTCTTCTGTAAGTTTAAAGTTGTTTACAAACAAAAGAAAAAAAACTATGGCTATATATCATAGTCAAATAATTTAAAATATGGACTTTTTTTGGATGAACCTGCTGTACTGGGGATAAGGCAGGGGCAGGATACAAGTGCCAAGTATCCTAATTATTTTAATACATTCTATTCTAGTCTGCCAGAGGTCTTTTCTCATCCTCTCAGAACATGATTACTGTTAGTTCTCTTTCTGTTGTTAGAGTTGAAGTTTTGTCTCTACGACCTCAGAACTCATGCTTTTTCCCAGGTACCTGACTCCTCAGAACATTTTTTTGAGACCAGGAAGAAAAAAGACAGGCATTCTGCCAATTTAGACCAAAGTCCTTTAAAATCTCCACACCAGCTAGACCTGGTGAACAGAAAAGAGGGAACTCAAACCAAGCTAAGAGGATCTGATGAAGAGATCCTGGAGTCTGGATTAAACCACTCTATCTTAAAAATTATAGGCATCTTATGCAAAACTACATAACAAAATATATGGCTGCCACTTAAATAATAATATAGTCTTTGCTTCTTTCTGGTATACATAGGAGTAGATTGTTCAATAGGACAAGCAGAAAGGACTTTTTTTTTTTTTTTTGGCTTGTTTGCTTCTGTCTTCTTTCGCTCCTATTTTGAGAATACCAAAAAGTTATTATAAGTTACTCAAGCATGAAACAAATGACTGCACTAAAATTGTGAAATGACTTCAATTAAAAGAATAGTACAGGTTGTGTGCTCCTGTTGGGGTAAGAGTCTATTGTAAGAGCTGCTCTGTAGTTTAGTGTTTAGCATTCAGATCCTTAGTCAGGTGATACAGATGAAATAGCTCAAGGACTTTATCTCATAATAATGTCTACTTTTTTCTGTATAATATAAAATGTTTAAACTGGCAGCTGCAAAAGATGTCCAGCTCCTAAGTCTACAGATGTAGAGACTGGAGTTTAAAAACTCATGGTTGAGCTAGAACAGGTAGTCAATCTCCTGATTCTAATCATATAGCTCTTTTATGTCACTCAAACTGAACTGTGATACCTATGACAGTTCTAGTGGCATGAGGAAACACACACAAAAGAAGGAGATAGTATCTACCTATTTGCCTTGGAGTGGTTGACCTGAGTGAATATTATGAGTTAAGGGCAGGTAAAGGTGAGTTACTTTTCCTCCTGCACTATCAAGTTGCTAGCAAGGAGTTGGTGTTCAATACATGCTTACTGAATGAAGTATTAACTGAATGCAAATTTGCCATCCCACTAAGCACTTATGTTGCACCTACTGCATTAGGTGTGCCACATTTCATTAAACACAGTCCCACTAAAGATTTCACAGACTACTTGGAAAAACATGCAAGAAAGCAGATAACTGCAATACTCCATGATGTGAAGTGAAATCCCCACTAAGTGGTGACCGGAGATATTATGAAAGTGTAAAATAGAGAAACTAAAAATAAAACCAAACAAAAAAACAGCCCTACATGTGTTGTTGTGCAATCAAAACCAATGACTCATAGCAAAATATGGTGTCATTAAGACTAGACAGCTGAGGCTTTGACTAATATATTCATTTCTGATCATTATGTGGTAAAAAAAAAAAACCAAAAAACAAAAACAAACCCAAACCCTGCAGAACTATAGCACGCTCCTGCACATGGGAATAAAGTAACCATTGAAGATAATGGGCAGTCTTGCATCCAGTCCTAGGAAAAGCTCTGTCTTGCAGTAGAAAATGAGCACTCAGAGGAAGGTAACATAGGCTGAATTATATTCTCCCCAAATTCATATGTTGTACCTCAGAATATGACTGTATACGAAGATGGGGCATTTGAGGAGATAATTAGGTTGGATTATGTAATTAGGGTTGGGTTTAATCAAATATACTGGTGTCCTTTTAAGATGATAGAAAACATAGACTGAGGAATGATCAGGTGAGAACGCAGTTAAAAGGAAGTCATCTGGAAAACAACAAGGGAGGCCTCAGAAGAAACTAGTCCACTGATCTCAGACTCCTTCCTCCAAAACTGAGAGAAAATGAATTTATCTTGTTTCAGCTACCTATTCTGTAGTATTTTATTACGGCGGTCCTAACAAGCTAATATGAAGGTTCCAGATTAAGATGAAGAAAAATTACCTTATCCTTCTGAAACCAGGAATTAGTTTGATTTACACTCTGAGGTACTGAGATATCTAGTAGAAGAAAGTGATAAGTTGGGCTCAGCCACTGGCAGGTCAGAGGAGGGACAAAATCTGAGTGGAGAAGGCACTCCAAGGTGTTCTTGGCTTGGGCCATAGTCATAAGTTATTTTCTGCATTGTATTTCTTTCTTGCTATGGTCAGACCTTCAACAAAATATTATTAAGATCATAAAGTGACCTTTGGTTCTTTGAAATGATTTGCAACCTTTAATTGGAGCATGTGAAGAAAGAAAACTCAGTGACAGTTCATAGAGAGAAACTCCTGAATATTCTAGGGTTTCCTTCTCATGATCAGAGCGTGGAGAGCCAGGACAGTAAGCCTGAATGACTTATTTTAAGCACACATGAGGCCCAAGGCACATCTCTTAGGAATAATTGAAGAATACCTTGAAGGGAGGAGGGGCCTAATTCCTAGAAGGCTAGAAGGTCTTCTTAAAATTAAATTAAATGTAATATTATTTTCTATGATAGTTTAATAAATTCTGAAGTGTGTAATTGACATGACGAAAAGACAGACATCAGCTATTTTAGGAGTTCATAAGGAGATCTATTTGAAAATATAATTACAAGTTGGGTATTCAAATTGCTCTTGTAAAGGTGTCTGAGACATTTAGATGTTGAAATATAGATGGTCTCCTTTTATATCTCTATAGTATTTCATAATTTGTAAACTTCTTACATAGATTTTAAAATTATGTGTCTTATATTTTCTTTGAAAATAGGCGTAGTGCTTCTTTCATAATATCACTTTCATGTGGACTGAGATTTTGTCATCTCTATATTACAGATAAATTATACACTGAACTTTCTCAAGGTCATTCAACAGAAGATGTGGGACTCCTAGCATAGTGCTCATTTCACAAAATGTAGTCCCACTTAGACAAACCTCTAGCATCAAGAAATGTTTGATTTTTTTTCAGGAAATCAGGCATATTCTAATATCATATTCTACAGCCTCACTTTATAATGCTAATTTTGGATTTTTTTGGTAATAATTTTTTTCTCTCATCCACTAATAGATTACTAAATAACATTTAGTAGAGTTTCAGTGAAGTAGTTCCCAGCGCAACTCTCTTTATTTAAGTAAACTTTTAATTTTAGAATTACTTCAGATTTACAGAAAAATTACAAAGATAGTACAGAATTCACAAATACACCACACTAAGTTTCTCCTACTATTAAAATCTGACATTAGTATGGCACATTTGTTAGAACTAATGAACCAATATCTATACTTTAATATTAACTAAAATCTATGTTTTATTAATACATTCTTAGTTTTTTTTATCTCATGTTCTTTTTCTGTTCCAGGATCCCATCCAGATATCACACTATAATTAGTTGTCATGTCTCCTTAGGTTCCCCTTGACTATGCCAGTTTCTTCAGATTTTCCCTTTTTTTGATGACCTCAACAATTTTAAGGAATACTGTCAGGTACTTCATGGAATGTCTTTCACTTTAGATTTTTCTGCTGTTTTTCATAGATATGGGTGATGAGTTATAGGTTTTGAGGAGAAGAACACAGAGGTAAGGTGCTATTCTTATTAAATTATATAAAAGGTACATGTTTATCAAATGACGCATCACTATTGATGTTCACCTTGACTGCCTGACTGTGTTTGCCAGAATTCCCCATTGTAAAGTGACTCCACTCTCCTCTTCCTTTCTGTACTGTACTCTTTAGAAAGAAGAGACTGAATATAGCCTATGTTTAAGGGGTGGGGAACTATATTCCACCTCCATTGAGGGCAGAGTGTCTATATAAATTAGAATTCTTCTGCATAGGAGATTTGGGTAACTCTCTTTTTATTCCTAAATGTGAATATAAGAAAATGTTTCACATGTATTTAAAAATTGCAAAAAAATTATATAAGATTACAAGATATTTCTTTTATCTAATATTGAAGAAATAAGACCGTTCAGGCATAGACACACCAGTTTCTTCTTTTGTAGTTTTTGTTTTGAAACACCAGTTCATTTTACTTTTCTTCTTACAGTCTGTCAATATCTTATCATCGTCAAGATACAGCCCAATACTTTTGGTCACACAAAGAGCTTAAAAATTCTTTTTTAATCTAATGCTAACTTCTCTCATACTCCTGTGCCATCCCATGATTCAGCCATCCAAAATATTCAATGTCTCCTGAATTTGGAATTGTCTTTTACTTTCAAATTTTTGCAGGTCTATTCCCATTTTCCAGAATGCCATTTTCTGTCTTACATGTCTGGCTAACTTCTATTCACCTTTTTAGCTCTGTACAACATTTTAGTTAGAACTTTACAGACTCACTATCTTCTGTTAGCTGGTCTATAAAGGGCTTAAACTCCCCATATGGATCCAGATGACCACATACAGAATATTCATACTGGATTTTAGCCTTGGCTTTATTTTCTCCAACCCATAGATAGTCTGAAGTCATGTCAAGACCTTATTCTTCCACACAGACTAGCACAAACAGAATCTAGGCCAAAAGAAACACTCTGAATGAATGATAAGGCTAAGCTGTTGGACTATATCTTCTCTTCTTAGCCAGTGAGAGACAGAGAAGTCTTTGAATTTCCTATATATGGGCATTGACTTGTGCATATGTCCTCCTACATTGCTGATTCAGGAATAAAGTTTTCTGATATACACACCCAGTGTTATGTAAAAGTTGGACTCAACCCTAGGTTGTATGGCTGTCAGTTTAGGGTTCTGTCCACACCACTGTAGTGCTTCTCAATTACTGGCACTAGGAAGAATACCCAGCAAGGGTAATGAAGATGTATTTTCCCGGAAGAAAAAGAGCAAAATTCAAAAGTCCAGATGAATCAGAATGTATATGTAGAAGAGAATACATGGGATTAGTAAATTATTTTGGATTATAGATGAGAAAGACAATGATACCCAAATTAGTAAAGTGCCCATCTGAAGATTACACAAGTAATTAATGGGAGTGCTATGAACTAGACCATAAAACTTCTAATTTACAACCAGAGGTCTTGCAGTGAAATACAGCAAAAGTTGTTGGTAAAAGAAAATAAAATATACCTCATTTTTATTTAGAAATCATACAGGAGAAACCGTTGTTTTATGATTAAGCAATTTTCCTCATATAGTAAATAACCCCAAATTTCTGATCTATCTAAGGGATAGGTTTTTTTTTGTTTGTTTTTGGTTTTTGTTTTTTGTTTTTTGAGTTGGAGTCTCACTCTGTCACCCAGACTGGAGTGCAGTGGCCGCTCCCGGCCACCGCAGCCTCGAACTGCTGGGCTCCGGCGATCTTTCCGCCTCAGCCTTCCAAGTAGCCGGAATGACAGGCATGCACTACCACGCCCAGCTGATTTTTTGATTTATTGTAGAGATGAGGTCTCGCTGCCCAGGCGGTCTCGAACCGGTGGGCTCAGGCAATCCACTCACCTCAGCCTCCCAAAGGCACAGGATTACAGGCTGAGCCACCGAGCCCGGCTTAGGGATAGGTTTTATACAACGTTTTAAATGTGCAAGTTTGAATGTATTAAGTAACTTTTTCATCTTTATCCTCTTCTCCTCTTTTTTTTAAAACAACTCAGCACCAGTTTCTTACTGCCAATTCAGATCAAATATTGTCATAGTTGTTCTTGGGATTTCTGAATAATCAGATACTCCTTTCTATTCTCTAAACCTTTTATTTTAAGAGTCCTCTCTAGACGATATCAGGCTTTTGTTGTTTTGTTTTTCTCCCCAAAATAGCACACAGAATAAATGTGCCAATTCAGGTATTGACTGTTTTCAAATGGCTACCACTTAGAAGCTAGGGGACACTTAATTATTGATGCGGTTCAGAACATGACTATCCCTAAATATGGCATACCTTGGCATTTGAGGTAACAGCAGAAGCAAGAAAATTGCTCTCACCTTCTACCCTGAAGCAGACCCTAAAAGCATTCTTTTATCTTCCTCTGAAGAAATTTTAAATTCCAGAGGTATCCTCCTTGTACTTGGAGGAGAGGAACATCCTTATCTTCAAAGAGTTACCAATACAATTCTGAACAGAAAAACCTTGCTAAGTTCTCCCCTGTGTATTACCATGAGATCAAACTCTTTCGTTCTGCAACCATACTTTTGCATGACTGTCTGCTCTTCATCAAATTTATAATAAAAACACACAGATATTTTTTGTGTCTCTGGGTCTTCACTTTTGAAGGCTCCTGTATCATGTAAAACACATTAAATAAGTGTGTATGCTTTTCTCTTGTTTATCTACCTTCTGTTATAGGTGTCTCAGCCATGAACCTAGTGATCGATGAGAAAAGAAATCTCTTCTCTCCTTTATTACCCAAAAGCTATCCAGACTTTATTTTCTTTCTCTTAGCCATGATTGATATTTAGCCAGGATACTTACATATGATTTAAACATTGTTGGTTGGTAAATAGCTTGCGTGTCCCAAAAGCTCTGAGTGGCCTGTGGCACCCTGATTGGTATCCACAACATATTATACCACCTCATGATATAAGGTTTGCTACAGGACCCTGAATTGGTCAACAATTTTATTGTGATTGGTTGGTATCTCTACCATACCAATTGTTAACATTTTTATTACCAACCATTTTCTCACAGCCACATTCAATATCACTCTTTCAGAAGTATTTTGGCACTTCAGATTCTGAAATCATTTAACTTTTCTTACCCATGGCTTCTTATCCTCCAAAATGGCTAAAATAATACTTGCTTTGCAATGTTGCAAAACTTAGAAATAATTAATGCAAAATACTGAGCACATAGGAGGTGCTTCATAAAAGGCAATCATTAAGTACCAAAACAATTAAATAAAAATGAATATTTCTATCTTTCCTGATATATAGGTATGAGGTGAGATTAGGTGAAATAGAGAAATAGGAGATTCAGACAATAACAAGGGAAAATAAAGCTCTTTTATAGTAGTAAAAATATTTGGCAGATTTTATAATTGTGTATAGTACAGGGGAGACTTTTTTTCTTAGAAAATTAATAATGGCAATAGAATACTAACTATGATAAGACACATATTTCCAAATAATTTAAAATTTATTATGTGATGTTTTCTTATAACCAGTCAAATGCATAATTCAGTATAAGGTTAAAAAATACTTTATGACTTTTAAGTTATTTCCAAACATTAGAATCATGGTTTGATATGTTACTTTAAGATTTATTGAGCATATTCGACAGAGCAGGTAAGATACCAGACACTGAAGAATACAAAGATGAATAAGACTATGTTCCTTATTTTGAAAGGAAGTATTTTGGCACTAATATAAATTATATTATAATATCAGCTAACATAAATTATAGATTCATGAATAATTATAGCAAAACTAGATGAATTGAAATTCTGTCCGAGACACTTTGAAGGATGCATTGTAAAATAAGGATGCCCTTAGGAATAGGCAGGATGGGAGTTAGCCAGGTCTTTGGAGGAATAGAGGACATTCTAAACATGCTGAACTGCTTTTATGCATTGATGTATACAAGAGAGAAATTTAAGCCTTATGTAGTCCTTCTCTCCAGTGCCACCACTCTCTTCTTTGTGTGGTTTTACCTCCGGAGTTGGAAAAATTTTTTTGGCATTTGACTTGTTCTGTTACTTTTTAGAGCTCATCTCAGGATATATTAATGTTCTTGTTAAATACAATATAGTTTAGTAGAATAAGAAAATATTTTCTGTAAAAATATTATTCTACCAAGAAAGAACACTCAATAATGAACTAAGCATTTTACTTTTCTCAGTTGAATTTTTCTGTTCAAATTTCATAATATACAGGTGACTATTAAAGCAATAACAATTATGGTCATTTAATAGTATTTTCTCCTCCTATTTCTTATGCAAGGTAATTTATTTTCAAATTCATAAGCTGCAAGTAGAGAATTATTATTATGGTAATGGACTAAAATGCAAAACAAATGTGGTCATGACACAGGGAAAAGCTTTCCCACAATGCTACTCAGCAAATATTTGAACTTCTATGGATATTAAAAAGCTGTGTTCCTTTCTCAATATGCCCAGCCATTTATCCAAGTGCTTCCTGTGTGCCAGGCATTGTGAAACAAGGATAGAAATGCATTGTTCAGGACTTCCAGAGTCTAGTTGTGAATTGGAATATTAACACTCTATCACGGGACTGTTTTTTTAACCTGGGTTCTGCAGAGAGAGGATGGTCAGAGGGCCCATCTACATCTACAAGAGGGGAGAGTTGGGCTGAGGCATGAGTAGAGTTTGCCAGATTAACAAGTAGAAAGAGGGCATCCCAGGCAAAGAGAACATGTTTGCAAAGGCACAGAGCACAGAGGCAGTGAGTGCAGGAGGAGGGTTGGGGAGGAGAGAAGGGTTCAGAGGAATAAAACTGAAACTAAAAGTAGAAGATAGGCAATGTTTCAAGTTCTGAGGCTGCAAAGTCACAGCTGTACATAAAGGTTTCTTTTAGAAAGATAGTTCCTTGAAAACATCATCTCCCCATACCATATTTCAATAATATATCTTCAGTTTCAAACGGCCTTGTGAACTATTCACCTTAATATAATCAAGAGGCAGTTATTGCCTTTTAACTTCTGGCTCTTCCTCAAGATTGTAAGCATTATGAGGGCAAACATGGCTTCTAGCTCATTCACCATCTGCAGTGCCCATTGTCAAGTACTCATAATTGGTACTAACTGGGTATTTGTGAAATAAAAGGAAACATTGATTACTGGCCTAATATCATTACAGTTCCAGTGAATATTACTGCATCACCTTAGGGAAGTGCTTGACATCATCAAGCATCATTTTCAACTGCAATGTGTGCTAAACTTCTCTTGATACTTCAGGATTAAGAGGGATAGTTTATATGAGAGTATAGCCTATAAAACATGCTTAATGTTTCATACACCTTGGTTCCCATCTCTTTTTCCTTTTTTCATTTTCTGATTCTCATGCACAAATTCCAGTATCTTGTAAAACAACAGAACTAAAGAAGCAATCAAAATAGCAATCAAACCCACTCCACAATCCTGTGTCTCCTTTGTTCCTCGGCTGCATAGGTCTATCACTTCCCAACATTTCACTGTCAAACATCTGGTTAAAATAACTATAAAGTTCACTACCAATTTCTTAAATGGCACACTTTAAATCTTAAATACGAGTCTTTACTTGCAAAATTCTATTTAGAATTTAGAAATAATTTTTAAGTGGTCTTTTAACTGCCAAATATATTCACGTTTTCTCTTACCAGAACTTAGCAGAAATTTCTTCCCTTTCTTGATTTTTATGACACTTAATCCTTTGATCTCTTCCAGTTGAGAAACGGAAAGCTTCTTGTTTCTGTTAGCTCAGGCAACACCATCTTAGACACTCCTGCCACTTGGCTAGCTGCCCCAGGATAGAAAATTATCACCCAGGCTAGGCTGCAACATATCCAGTTTAATACCTAGCCAAACCATAAGGATTCCTCTCAACTTACTTAACCACAAGCCTTAGTTCCCTGCTAGAAACACCACCCACAGAAATTTTTCCCCTAAACCCTATAACTTCCCTATCTTGTAAGTGGTAGTGGGCTTCAGTTTTCTGAAGGTCCCTCCATGGGTTCTCCTCCTTTTAAACCTGTGTTGCTGTTGAACTGCCCATCCCCCATCTCTCTTTTCCTATCCACTTGTTTTCTTAACCTAACATTTGGTGCCAAAACCCGGGAATGGAGTTTGAGGTCTCACCATGGGCCAACTCCTAAGTTGTCCCCATGTCTAGCACCATTCTCCTCCATCCATTCTCCCCCTTCTTCTCTCTTCTCTTGACATTTTCTTCTTTCCCCTCTCCTCAACTCAAGCAATTCCAGCAGGATCTTTTTCTATTGCCGGACAATTCAACCAACATCAATCACTAATCCTCTCTCCTATTCTGGATTTCTCTCCTTCATTCATTTCTGTCCAGGACAGAAATTCCATTGAAAACCTCAGCCCCATAGCCAGGCTCGGTGGCTCAGCCTGTAATCCCGCGCCTTTGGGAGGCTGAGGTAAGTGGATTGCCTGAGCCCATGGGTTCAAGACCCGCCTGGGCAACTTGGCGAGACCTCATCTCTACAATAAATCAAAAAATTAGCCGGGTGTGGTAACGCACGCCTGTAGTTCCAGCTACTTGGAAGGCTGAGGCGGAAGGATCGCTGGAGCCCAGCAGGTTGAGGCTGCAGTGGCTGGGAGCGGCCACTGCACTCCAGTCTGGGTGACAGAGTGAGACTTCAACTCAAAAAAAAAAAAAAAAAGAAAACCTCAGCTCCAGGTGAGAGGTCTTCCTCAGCTACCACTAGGTCATACGAGGTAGTCATGTTCATTACTTTTAAAGCAAACTTAAAGCAAATTTCCATATTCCTCATAGAAACAGTTCAAGTCTGTGGGGATGCCCTGTTCTTCCAGTTTCTCACTCTTGGGCTCCAAGAGTTCTGGGGATAATATTACTTGCTCCTCCAAAATTCTTTAAATATGGGTCAAGCCTCCTCTGAATCTCCCGGAGACACTCCTCTTGGATGTCTCCTTCACAACCTCAAAAATTTAGGTCTTACTCTAAGACCAAAAGTGTCTCATTTTCCTCTGTAGTATGGTTTGACCCCAATATAAATTAAACAATAATAACCAGAAGCCCCAAAACAGGACCTTTAACTTCCAAATTCTCCTTATCCTTAACAATTTAACTTCTAAATTCTCCGTAACCTCAACAATTCACTCCAACACAGTGGAAAATGGTCCTAGATACCCTATGCTCAAGTTTCCTCTATCTCCAATCCAAGTCCTCCTCCTGTTAAACCTATAATCTTTTTAAAATCTTCCCTATTCACAGCCTCCTCCTTCCTTTTCTCTCTCCCCCTCACACTTGCTCTCACACTCAACATCCTCTGCCCCTGGTCACCCCCAAAATTCTGCTCCCATCCTTCCTCTCAGAGAGGTTGCTAGGGTGAAGTTCATGTTCCTTTCTCCCTGGACAACCTCTCTCAAATTAAAAAAAACATCTAGACTCCTATACCTCTAATCCTGCTATTTACCATAAAGAATTCCTCCATATCACCGGTTCTGTAACAGTAACTGGCATGACCTGTATGTTATTCTTTCCTCCTCCCTTTCCCCAGAGGAGAGGGAATGCATGTGGGCAACAGCTCAACCTCATGCCAACACTCTTCATCAGCCAAACCCAGCTCATAATCAGGCACCGTGGCACCGTGGCAGTGCCCCACACAGAACCCTCTGGAATTATCAAATCAACTCCCCAAATAGACAAAAAAGGGGTCGTATAATAATTTGCCTATTAGCTGGAATGGAAAAGGCAGCTCTAAAACAAGTTAATTATGAAAAAAATCAAAGAAACTACTCAAGGCCCTGACAAAAACCCTGCCTTTTTCTTCTTTGACCTCTCAGAGTCCATGCTTAAATATACTAATTTTACCCCAAATTCTAATAAAGGTAGAATTTACTTACTCACACCTTCATTTTATCTCTCAATCAGCCCCAAACATACATAAAAAAATCTTTGAACGTTAGCCAAACTTCACATTAAGGTCTTAGCAAAACTGCCTTTAAGGGTTTTAACAATAGTAATGTGGACCAAAAGGCTCAAAACCTAAAAGGAAATCAGACTAGACACCAACTACTGGCAGCAACCCTCTAACAGGGTTCCAATGGCTCAAAAATTATCCTTCCAACCCCCAACAAGGCCTGTCCACCGCCAGAACAATGCTCTAAGTCTGGCCAGCCAGGACACTGGTCAAGGGTGTGCCCAAACCATAGGCCACCCCCAACCCATGTTCTGTTTGTGGAAAAAGGGCACTGGAAGTCAAATTGTAAACAGTGAGACTCTCCCACCCGTTTGGTCACTTCTAACACTCCCAGGTTTCCTCATCCACAACTGTGACTGGCTGAATTCCTTGGCTTGGCTACTGAAGATGACAAGGCCCATGCTCTGCCTCCCCCACCAGTCCTGCCATTGGTACCATCACAAAACGTAGGGCAATGTTGTCAGTGTGTGGTAAGCCTGTCTCTGTCTTATTGAACATGGGGGCTTCATACTCAGTCTTGCCAAAATATGCAGAACTCCTTCTTCGCTCCTCTATCTCCATTGTCAAAGTAAACAAAATATCTTTTACTCTCAAAGTGACCAAGTCGCTACTCTGCTTTCTATTTAACACACCCTTTACTCATTCCTTTTTAGTTATCCTTCAATGCCCACACCTATACCACATAGCCTCACAAAATTTCAAGCTTCCATACAGTTCACCCCTCATAGCCCTCCATACAATTCTCCCACCTTCATTTTACTTTGCCACCCAGATGCCTCTCTACCCTCCTCTGTATCCTCCCTTTCCTCCCTCCTTCCCCTTATAAATCCCCTTATAAATCCTATAATCTAAAACATTTTCACACCCAATCTTGCATGGCACCATACCCCCATCATGGTCAGTCTACAAAACCCCTCATCCTACCTTAACCAATCCCAATACCTTTTAAGTACATCTAGCTTAATAGGAACTCAAACCCTTTATCTCTAAATTGTTCCTAACAATTAGCCTAAAGCTAACCAACTCTCTTCACAAGATTCCCATACTAGCTGCTCAAACACCAGATAAATGTCTATTCATATATTTTGCCCACTTCGTAGTGGGGTTGTTTTTTGTTTTCGTTTTTGTTTTTTTTCTTTTCATCACGTTTGAGTTCCTTGTAGATCCTTGATGTTAGGTCTTTGTCAGACATACAGTTGGCAAATATTTTTCTCAGTCTTTGGACTGTCTCCCTGCTCTCTTGATGGTTTCTTTGACTTTGCAGAAACCTGTCGGTTTGATGAGGTCCCACTTGTCTATCTCATCTCTTATGGCATGGGCACTTGGGGGCTTGATCAGGAATTGGTTGCCAGTTCCAATTTCCGTAAGGGTGTCTCCTGCATTTTCGAAGGTTCTTATAATTTGAGGTTTTATGTTTAGGTCTTTGATCCATTTAGAGTTGATTTTTGCATGTGGTGGTAGGTAAGGGTCTTGTTTTAATCTTCTGCATGTGGTCAGCCAGTTTTTCTGCACCATTTACTGAATAGGTTCTCCTCTCCCCAGTGGTTGGTGGTGGAGATTTTGTCGAAGATGAGTTGGTAGAGAAATTGAGGTTTTTCTTCTGGAATCTCTCCTGTTCCATTGGTCTATATGCCTGTTCATGTACCGCTAGCAGATAGTTTTGATTATTGCAACTTTAAAATAAAGTTTAACGTCTGAGAGTGTGATACCTCCTGCTTTGTTTTATTTGCTGAGGATTGTTTTGTCTATTCGTGGTCATTTATGTTTCCATATGAAACCCTGTATAAATGTTTCCAGAAGAATGCTGCTGGTAATTTAATGGATATTGTGTTAAATCTGTAGATTGCCTTGGGTAGGATGGACATCTTAACAACGTTTATTAGAAGATAAATGAGCAGCCAACAGATACATGGAAAAATGCTCAGCTTTACTAGTCATCAAATAAATGCAAATTAAAACTACACTGAGATACCACCTAACTCCAGTCAGGATGGCCATCATCAATAACTCAAAAAACAACAGATGCTGGAGAGAATGCAACAAAAAGGGAACACTTGTATACTGTTGGTGGGAGTGTAAACTAGTACATCCTCTGTGGAAAACAGTGTGGGAATTCCTAAAAGATCTAAAACTCGACCTTCCATACAACCCTGCAACCCCCCTACTGGGAATATACCTGGAGGAACTCAAATCAATCTATGGAAAAGATACTCGCACACATATGTTTATTGCAGCATTGTTCACAATAGCAAGAACATGGAACCAACCGTGCTGCCCATAAAAAGAGAACTGGATTTAAAAAATGGTGGTGCATATACATGATGGAATATTACACAGTCATAAAGAAGGACAAAATCATGAACATCACAGCAAACTGGATAGACTTAGGGTCTATAATACTGAGTGATCTATCACAGAAACAAAGAACTGAGTTTCACATGTTCTCACTCATAAGCGGACCTTGAACAATTATTGTAATACTATAAGAAAAGGATTGGCAGTAGCGGGAAATTGCCAGGGGGTGTGGGGTGGGATTGGCAGTAGTGGCAACCTGCTGTGGGGGGCACACTTCATCAATAAGGGTGCCTGCATAATGAACATTTGTATACCTAACCCTGAATTGTACCCCATATCTTTAAAATAAAAATATTAAAAGTTTTAAAAAATAAATAAATAAAATCTAAAAAAAAAAGAAGAAGAAAGAAAACCAGATAATTCATACTGGCTTATCCAAAATCTGCATATTGTCAGTCAGGCTGTCATCCCCATTTACTCCACCATTCCAATCCCCTACACTCTGCTCTCTCACATCCCACCTAACACCACCCACTTCTCTGTCCTAAACTTAAAAAATGCCTTCTTCACCATTCCCCTTAACACAGCTTACCGAAATCTCTTTGCCTTCACCTAAGTAAACCCCTTCTCACAAAACTCGACCTAATTAACCTAGATGGTCCTACCACAGGGCTTCAGGGACAATACTTACCTCTTTGGACAAGTGCTTTCTCAAGACCCATCTAATTTAAACTTAACCCCCAGTATCTTTATACAATATGCTAATAATCTTCTCCCATGCAGTCCCTCATATAATCTTTAAATTCAACATACCTCTCAATTACTCAACTTTCTGGGAAAACATAAATATCAAGTCCTTTCCACTAAAGACGCAATTGTTAAAACAAAAGATGCCTATCTTAGACTCACTGTAACTCCTACAATCCAAGTCATTCCCACATACACAAAACACATCATTCCAAGACATGCCTACACCTGTCACTTTAAGGAATCTCCTTTCTTTCTTAAGCCTCAGAAAATATTTTTCAATTATGGGTACCTAACTGTAGTCTGTTAACCAAACCTCTTTATTTAGCTTCAAAAGGCCCTATTCACAAACCTTTATACCCCTCATAGCAAATTAATTCTCATTTTCTCATTTTTACAAACTAAAAGAGGCCTTTTTTTTTTTTTTTTGAGTTGGAGTCTCACTCTGTCGCCCAGACTGGAGTTCAGTGGCCGCTCCCAGCCACCGCAGCCTCGACCTGCTGGGCTCTGGCGATCCTTCCGCCTCAGCCTTCCAAGTAGCCGGAATTACAGGCATGCGCCACCACGCCCGGCTGATTTTTTGATTTATTGTAGAGATGAGGTCTCGCCGCCCAGGCGGGTCTCGAACCCGCGGGCTCAGGCAATCCACTCACCTCAGCCTCCCAAAGGCGCGGGATTACAGGCTGAGCCACCGAGCCCGGCTTAAAAGAGGCCTTTAAAAGGTCCCAGCCCTAAAAATGCCAAACCCTACCAAACTTTTCACCTTATATGTCCACACACAACACAACATTGCCCTTGAATTTTTATGTCAGTCCTATGACAATATTCCACAAGCCATAGCATATCGATCAAAACAATTCAACTCTGTCATCCAAGTCTGGCTGTAATGTGTGCAAGTTCTAGGTGCTGCTAGTATACTCACAACTAAAACATTAAAATGAACAATCTAGCAACACATAGTTGTCTCCTTTTCCACACCCACAACAGCAAAGTTATGAACCTTACACACTAAATGAATAATTCAGAATCAAAAAGGGCTCCCAATCCTACAATTCATAAGCCTCCATTCACACCAAAGTCTCCTAAATATACTTCATTTCCTACAGGACCTATCTCTCCTCAGCTAACAAGAGTTCCTAAACTTCCAGAATCTCTTAAATCATGTGCCAAAAAGGACCTTTAATCACTCCACACATATGGATGTTCTTTCAGAAATCGCCACACAGTCTTCCAAAGAGATCGCACTAGTTTGCATTCCCACCAACAGTGTAGAAGCATTCCTTTTTCTATACATCCTCAGCAGCATCTGTTGTTGTTTGTTTTATTAATGATGTCCATTCTTACTGGGGTTATGTGGTATCTCAATGTGGTTGTGGTTTGGATTTCTCTGACGATGACTGAGGATGAGTACTTTTTCATGTGTCTGTTGGTTGTCCATATACCTTCTTTTGAGAAGTGTCTAGTCATGTTTTTGCCCATTTTTAAATGGGGTGTTTGGTTGTCTTTTTTTTTTTTTTTTTTTTTTCCGGCATGTTTGAGTTCCTTATAGATCCTAGATGTTAGATCTTTGTCAGATGTACAGTTGGCAAATTTTTTTTCCCATTCTGTGAGCTTTCTCCCTGCTCTGTTGATGGTTTATTTTGCTTTGCAGAAACTATTCAGTTTGATGAGATCCCACTTGTTTATCTTATTTCTTAATGAATGGCCATTTAGGGTTCTGAATAGGAATTAGCTGCCAGTTCCAATTTCCATAAGTGTGTCTCCTGCATTTTCTAAGAGTTTTCTAGGTTGAGGTTTTGCGTTTAGGTCTTTGATCCATTTAGAGTTAATTTTTGTATATGGTGATATGTATGAATCCTATTTCAATCTTCTGCATGTGATCAGCCAGTTTTCCTAGCACCATATACTGAATAGGTTCTCCTCTCCCCAGTGGTTGTTGTTGGAGGCTTTGTCAAAGATTAGTTGGTTGAGAAATTGAGGCTTTGCTTCTGGAATCTCTATCCTGTTCCATTGATCCAAATGCCTGTTCTTTTACCAATCCCAGGCTGTTTTTATAACTGTAACCTTATAGTAGTTTGAAGTCTGGAAGTGTGATACCTCCTGCTTTGTATCTATGCTAAGGATTGTTTTGGGTATTTGTAGTCATTTATGTTTCCATATGAATTTCTGTATTGTCATTTCCAGGTATGAGAAGAATAATGTTGGTAACTTAGTGGGTATTGTGTTGAATCTGTAGATTGCCTTTGGTAGGATGAACATTTTAATAATGTTGATTCTTCCTATCCATGAGCATAGAATATTTTTCCATTTGTTTGTGTCTTCTTGGATTTCTTAGAGCAGTGTTTTGTAGTTCTCATTGTAAAGGTCTTTCCCTTCTGTGATTAGGTAGATTCCGAGGTATTTCTTTTTTCTTTTGGCTATTGTGAATGGGATTGTGCTTTTAATTTGGGTCTCTTCTGCTTGTTGTTGGTGTATAGGAATGCAACTGTCTTTTGCACATTTAGTTTGTCCCCTGAGACTTTGTTAAAGTCCTTTATCAGTGCAAGTAGGTTTTTGACAGATTCTCTTGGATTTTCAAGGTATTGAATCATATCATGAGCAAAGAGGGATAACTTGATGTCCTCTTTTTCTATTTGGATATCCCTGATTTACTTCTCTTGCCTTATTGCCCTAGCTAGGACTTCCAACACAATGTTGAACAAGAGTGTTGAGTGTGGGCAGCCTTGTCTTGTTCCAGTTTTCTGGGGATATGTTTCCAGTGTTTGTCCATTTAGCAATAATGTTAGCTGTGGGTTTCTCTCACTATTTTGAGGTATATTCCTTCTATACCTAGGTGTTTGAGGGTTTTTTTTTATTATTAAGAAGGGATGCTGATTTTATCAAAAGCTTTTTTCTACATCTAATGAGATAATCATGTGATTCTTGTTTTTACATATGTGATGTATTTAATGACAATGATGGCCTTTAAATGTTGAAACAGTCCTGCATTCTGGGAATGAAGCCTATTTGGTGTTGGTGGATGATTTTTGGACGTGTTTTTGTATCTGATTTGCTAGAATCTTGTTGAGGATTTTCGCATCTATGTTCATAAGGGATATTGGTCTGTAGTTCTCATTTTTTGTTGGTTCTTCACCTGATTTGGTTATCAGTGTGATGTTAGCTTTGTAAAATGATTTGGGGACAAATTCATCTTTCTCAGTTGCCTGGAATACTTTCAATAGGATGGGTATCAGCTCCTCCTTGTATGTTTTGTAGAATTCTGCTGGAAAGTCATCTGGTCCAGGGCTTTTTTTGGTAGAGTAATTTCTCCTTTGTTTTCAGTGTCGACCCAGTAGTTGTTCAGCATCATGCTATTTAGTGTTTATGTCTCTGTGGGCTTTGGGGAAATATTGTTAGTGTTGATATTTATTTTTATTACACTGTGGTCTGAGAGTGCACATGGAAAGATTTCAACCTTATGGAATTTGTTTATACATGATTTATGGCTAAAGATGTGATCGATCTTGGTGTATATCCCATGTGGTGATGAGTAGAATGGATATTCTGTGGTTGTTGGGTGAAATAATCTGTAGGTATCTATTAAGTCCATTTGGCTGAGTGTCAAATTTAGGTTCTGGATCTCCTTCTTGACTTTTTGCCTAGATGATCTATCTAGAGTTTTTAGTGAGGTATTCAAGTCCCCTGCTAAAATCGTGTTAAGAGACAGTATCTATTTTTAGTTCATTTAGTAGTTGCTTTATAAATGCGGGCACTTCTGTATTGGGTGCATATATGTTTAGGATGGATATTTCTTGTTGATGAATTGAAACTTTTATCATTATGCAGTGTCCTTTTTCATCTTTTTAAATTTTTAATTGCTTAAAGGTTATTTTGTCTGATATTAACATCGCAACTCCTGCCTTCTTTTGATCCATTTTCCTGAAAACTCATTTTCCATCTTTTAATTTTGAGTCTGTGTGCATTCCTTGTAGTGAGATGAGTTTCCTGCATGCATCAAATAATTGGGTCATGGTTTCTTATCCATTTTGCCATTCTGTGTCTTTTCAGTGGTGCATTTAGTTCATTCACATTCAGGCTTATTATTGAAATGTGATTGTTTATCGCTGCCATGAGGTTCTTATAAAGTGCTTTCTTGTTTTCTTTTGGCTTTGGAGTTAATGTATGTCTGTGTTTTCAAGTTCCTTGTTGTGCTGTATTTTCTGTTGATTCTGTGCTCTGCTGTTCTCTTGAGAAGTGTGTGGTCATTCTTTTTTTCTTTCTCCTGTGCTTAATATCTATTTAAGTGTCTCCTGCATAAATGGTCTGGAAGCTGCATAATCTCAGGGATTGGATGTCTGGGAAGGATTTTAATTCTCCATCACTGATGAAGCTGAACTTGCTTGGATAGGAAATTCTTGACTGAAATTGTTTATCTTTGAGGACTTTGAACATAGGGCTTCTTGCTTGTAGTGTTTCTGTGGATAGGTCTGCTACTTTTCTGATTGGTTTTCCCTGGTAGGTAGTCTGATCTTTCTCTCTTGCTGTCTTTAGGATTTTTTCTTTTGTGCCTACTTTGTGCTGGTGAATTACCATGTGTCTAGGGGTTGGTCTTCTCATTTGATGTCTTGTGGGGCTTCTCTGTATCTCTTGTGCTTGGCAGGTCATATCTCTGGTTAGATGGGAAAGTTTTCTTGGATTACCTCCTGGAATACTTGCTCCAAGTTGTTCTCTATTTCCCCTTCCTTTTCTGGGATACCAATTAGGCACAGGTTCAGCCTCTTGATATAATCACACATCTCTTGTAGACTTTTTCATTCTTTCTAGGTTTTTTATAGATTGTGTTAGATCTATGTTCTGGTCTTCAAGTTCTGAGATTCTTTCTTCAGCTAGATTAATTCTGCTTTTCATGCTTGTCATCTTGTTATTTATTTCCTGGATGAAATTTTTTATTGCCAAAATCTCTGTTACAAGTTCTTTCAGGTTTGCATCTTATCTTTCTTGAGTCTTATTCACTCTTTCCATCCATTCCCTAATCCCTGTCATATTCTGGGACCAGTCTTTGTGACTTCCATTGTTTGGGTACCAGTGTCTGTTTTTTTTTTCAGGATTTTTTACTTTGGTATACTTGAAATTGCCTGAGGTCTTCCTTTGGTTTTTCCTCGTTTTTGACAGATCTCTTGTTTTTCTCTTTAGTTCTGTTATTCAGTGTCGGTGGGAGAGGCTTTCCCTTCTGATGTTTGCTCAGTCCTCTATTTTTCCCTGATCCAGGCTCTGGATTTGTTCTATTCTGAAATAAGATGGTGGATGGGAAGCTTTGTTGTCTCTTGTAGTTTTTTGGAAATTTGAATAAAGTAAGGGAGGGGGCACTAGGATTCAGAAACTACTTGCCGATTGCAATGTTCGCTTATGGTGGTATGTGTTCCCTGAGACTCACCCCACCACCACTCTATATGACGATGCAAAGCAGAAACCAAAGTAAAAAGCAATTGAACACACACATACACACACACACACACACACACACACACACACACACACCCAAAACAAACTGGAATAACAACAAAGTGAAGCAAAACAAATGACAACAACAGAAAACCAAGTAAACTAAGCACATGTACACCCATGCCTAGAGCAAAGTGAATAGAGAAGAAAAACAGAAATACCGGAGGAAAAAAGAAAAAAAAAGGATTTCAGCTCAAACCCTCACATATGTGACACACATCTTAAATTGTAAAAAAAAAAAAAAAAGAAAGAAAGAAAATATTTTTAAAATTGGGGGGGTTTGCAGATCAAACCCTCACATACGCATTCATGCACAAAGGAAAAATATTTTAAAAATAGATGAACTAACAGTCAACAAAATTTTAAAAATTAAAAAAATTTGAAAATTAGAAAGAAAAATCTGCCCTCTTGTGGCAGGCTCTGTAATTGTTCCTCTAATCAGGTCTCTCTTGCAGAGCCCCCTCTTTCACTCTCTCCTCAGTGTCTGGACAAGGGAAAGAGGAGGAGCAGTGGAGGTGGGTGGGGCTGCAGTCCTCCTTTCCTGCTTTCCCATGGTCAGGGAGATCTCCTCCTCCGGCAGGGAGGTACAGGATTGTCCCTTCCTCAGGTATGTATTCATAAGGGGTGCCCCAGCCAGGCCTATCCTGGAATAGAGTTCTCCTACTGCAACTAATGTCCAGGCTCCACCTGCGTTTGTCCCTTTTAGTTGTGGCTCAGCTGTGTGGGTCTGCTGTTCAGAGGATTGCTGGAGGGGAGGGGGTTGGGGTCCTGGAATCACCACTGATCTCTTTGGAGTTCTTCCTTGTCCTTTTCTGGTCACATCCTTTTTCCCACAGCTGGATCAAGGTAGCGGTTGGTGTGCCTGAAACTCAGCACTCATCAGGTCCCTCCGAAGTTTATGCCCTCAGGATATTCCCTCTGGATCACAATCAGTCCCTGAGTAGTTGATCTGCCAGTCACGGAGATTGGGTCTGTTGCTCCGTGGTAAGCAAGTCGGAGTACTTTCCTGTCCCACCTTCAAGATGGTGGTGGGGTGCCTCTCTTGTCCGCTTCCTTGGGACTTTGCCTCTGGGCTCCCTCCACAGCCCCTGTCGCCAGTGCCCTGTCAGGTCCTGAAGAATTTAGGCAAAGCCAGGAGCTGGCAGTCTTTCTCCTGCTGCAATGGTGAGGGAGAGCCTGGGATGATCGTTTCTCCCCACCACTTTTTCACAGGAAAACTTATGTCCCTTTAAAAAAAATAATGATACTCGGCTTCTGAGACCTGGGAAGAGCCAGGGACGAAGTGGAGAGGCTGCAGCACCAGCTGTTGTACCAGGGGCCTGGCCACTTGCTCACAAGTACCCACTTAGACAGCCTTTCCCAGCATTTTCTTCCCAGGGAGCGTTTGTTGATTTAAAAAAAAAAAGAAAAGAAAAAGAAAAAGAAAATGGCATTCAGCTTCTGCATCCCAAGAATCTCTAGGGTCCAAACCCAGCAGCTGTGGCAACGGCTACTGCGCCAGGAGAGTCCTGGCTGCTAGCTCCCTAGCCCTCACTCAGCCACTCACACACCCACTCACTCACCAGCACGTATACAAAATTTTCCATACACTCACTCACACATAGTCTGACTGGCTCAGCCACCATCCTTCTGACCATCCAGATGTTCTTTTAATAATACTACCAACAATCCTGCTAAAATATTCACATTAGCCTATGTTATCAAATATTTTTGTCAAAAACCTCCACCTCATAACATCCTGTAAATTTTCCTACTTCCCTAAGTTAATAAACTCCACCTTCAATAATTTCTTATATATCCTTCACTCTAACCTTGCCTTTTACTCCATTAATAATCTCCTTACCTCAGTAAATCACCTACTTTCAGCAATTACTAATCTTTAGTTACAAGGAGACCTATTTAATTTCTCCCCCAACCTTATCACTTGGTACTTCCTCCTAACATGCATTTTAGTTTACAACTTCCTTTCCACACCATGAAGCATCACCTTCTCCTACATTGGCCTCTTATTCTAACCTTCGTCTTTTTATACATCTCGTTCCCACTTACATTGTCTTCTAACAGTTAAACTCCTTTCATCAATCTCACTCACCAGTTCTTACACAGCACACAGATTCCATTTAACTTTAACTACTAGATTTATCTGTCAACCGAAACCCAGGAGTTTATAGCTATCCCAACCAACCTAGCCACTTTCACCCAAATTGTCATGGATTTACATCTCACTTTCAAATAAATCCTTTTTAAAAATCTTTTAATAACCTTAATCGCCTAACCTAGCCGAAAACTCCAAAGGAGCATTCACCCAATCAGTTACAAGCCTTTATTTTAAACAACACATTCAAGAACTACAGCTTTTCTTAACCCATTTTCTTCCAAAAAATCCTAAAGCTCCAATCCAGAAACCCACTACCTACCTCTCAAACCTTACTAACCACCCCAATACCTCTTTGTCTTGTGTTCATTCCCTAACTCCTCTCACAAGTCCATTTTAAAGATGTGTCCCTCTAAACTTTGCCAAAATGAACTCACTCTCCAACCTTCATAAAACCACCAATCCCAACACCTCAAAGCCTGAACATATCCTCTACAATTTTCTGTGCCTCCATCCATTGCTATGGAAAATTATTAAGCCATTCCTGTACCATCTCTCTGTAAATGCCACCTACCAGAGGTAGTATTGCATGGGGAATCCATATAAAAAAAACCTACAAACACACCAGCCTACACATTTCTAAACCTTTCACAATTCAATATTTCATAACCAATAGTTATTAATAACTCTAATTTCTTCTTATCTTTATATAACTAATCTGAGTCTACAGTCTCTCCTATTTAACATACACTTTCAGGCCCTCACCAGAGCTACACTTGCAAGTAAATATTCCATTTAGAAATATGAAAAAGAAGGAGGCACATAGTTAGCCTCCATTACTTATAAGTTTTTTCTTTCTACCCCAGGAATTTTCTTCCTATACAGCACTTCCTCCTATCTTTGTCTAACTACCAATTGGTCAAACATTTGAACTTTAATACACCAATTTCCAAATGTCAGTATTCTACCTGATAAAGACTAGTCAAATCCTTCTATCAGGTTCAATAAATTCTTCTGCAATTAAATCCAAAAGGGCAACTCAGCTCCTGCTCTTACTAGCAGGATTAAGTATTTACAATTAAAGTCATTAGAAGGGGTAATGTTCCAAAATAGGAGAGTGCTTAATCTCTTAACAACTAGAAAAGGAAGTATACTCTCTATATACCCCCTTAAAAATATACATATATGTGTGTGTGTGTGTGTGTGTGTGTATCCCAAAAGAATATTGCCTTTTATTAATAAATCAGGCATAGCTCAGGAAGCAGCCCATAAACTTCAAAACCAGACAACAAAACTCAAATGACAGAGTACCAACTCATGGTAAACCGGGTCATCCCCCTCTGTCTAGATGCCCTAAATAACCACATTTTTAAAACCTCTACTCCTCATCCTTTTTTCACTGACTATTAGACCTTGCTTTGTTAACTTTATCTCCCATTTTGTCTCTCAACAATTAAATGCCTTTATTCAAGCTAGCGCACACACACACAAAATGCCAACAACATCCTCCTGCTTCAACAGTTCAGATTTCATACCCTTCAATACCAGTAAGTGTGCAGCCTCAAACCTGAGGAGGGCACATCATAACTTGAGGCCTTGTCCTTCCATAATGACTATAACCACCTGCCCAGCTTCCCACAAGACATCTCTACATGGATGTCAGAACATTCTTTAAATCACTTTAGTTAAGACAACCTTGTCCTTCCTTTATATCTATAAGAAATGCTATTATCTTTCTCATTCATACTATAATCATTATCTAGTTCCAAAACTTATTCAATTCCCATAAACTATTTACTCAATTTCCAGAATTTTAACTTTACAGTACAGTACAAACTGCCTATCTCTAACCTCTCATCCCTCTCAGGTAATTGCCACAATTTTCTCATCACCTCTGATTTCTATGTTCTCCAGTTCACATTATACTTTATAGCTGCAGCAGTTCTGTATTAAGCACGGATCTATGTCATTCCACAGTTGGGCCACTTTTAATTGTTCCTATTATTAAAAAAAAAAATACAACCCAAGGCCCTTCAGCCCTGCAGTCAAATCTTTGAAACACCTCAGGCAACCTTCTAAAAGTGGAGAGAATGAGAAAGCTTGCCTTGTCCTCAATCCATTTCCCTTTCAAATACTTCGTCATAGAGAACTCATTATCATTCCCATGTGGTCTCTCACCTTGCTGACTTGGCTTCTGCTGTCTCTTCTGCCCGGAATGTCATCAGTCTTGGCCTGCTAAAGTTCTATCATTTCCCACAGCTAAAATTCTACCTCTTCAATGTTGGTCTTGTGCCTTGAGTGATATTTTCTAACATCTAAAACATAAAACAAACTCTCTCTTTCTAACTTTTAGAATTAGAAACAGTCTCCTCTTATAAGTGTGTGTTATACCCATACACTGAAATAATTTTGAGTGATGGTTATCTTTCTTTCAGTCTGTTATTTTAGGCTTCTGCATCATCATCAACATTAGAGCGGGACCGTTGACTTTAGGTATAAGATTAGCGAGAAGGTTTATTACTTCAAATTAGACCTTCTGATGAGATTCAAATTTTTCCATATAATTATTGCCAGCAAGAAATGATCCACCTCCATACATTTAATTGCAGTCTTATTTTTTTAAAGAAGACTGGCGGAGGGACAAGTTAAATGGGGAGACTGATTCATTGAAGTGAGTCAGGTAAACAGCATTTAGTGCTGGGGGATTTAAGGGTTCATCCGTTTCTATTTATTCTTGTAACTTAAAGAACCCAATTAAGTATAATGGGTTAAAGTATTAAAAATCTGTTTGATTATCACTACTTACTCAGTAAGACACTGATTAAAGCTTAGGGAAAAGACAATTCTATTCATAGAGCCAAGATCGGGAGAAAGATCAGAAATGGTTTGGAGGCACTTTTCACCTTCTACTCTTCAAGGCCTTTAATGAGGAGAAAATATGGAAAATTGAAAATCTATTCTTCAAAGGCTAACCTAATAAGTGAAGGAAGCAGCAACAACATTGCATTACTTTTGAGGGTGTGACAGCATATATATTTCAGTTGCCAGACATCTGCTTAAGATACCAGTTTGCCCATCTCAGAGATACTATCTTCTAGTGATATAAAAATGTGGTATCTTTCATTTTCTTTGTGTCATTTCAAATCATTTTAAGAAATACATACTTCAGAATTAGTTTAACCAAGATGTCAAAGTGACAAAACAGTATATTGGAAAGAACACTCTGATTATGAAATCATAGAGAACTGTTCTCAAGTCCTAATTGTACCTCATTCTTTTTTTCCTTTATTTCATGCAAGAAATGTTTTATAAGCTAGCTATGGGACCTTGGCCAAGTTAATTAACCACACTAAGATTCCATTTTCTCTTTTTATAATATAGATATAATCATTATGACTTGCCTGGCAGGGCTGTTGTGAGGATCTAATAAAATTATTAAAGTGAAATCACTTGCACGTTCTAAAACACTATGTAAATTCACGTTTTGATACTGGGAACTTGGAGGAGCCTCAAAGGTCTTCCAGTCCTCTCCTAACTGTGTACTGTTGTACACAGTTCCAACCAGTGAGCATTTGTTATATGGAGTCTATACACTAGGAGCCTCAGGAATACACAGATGTATTGTGTCATGATTCTTCTTCTACGGGAAAGGGAGGAGAGAGACTCACCTACCCAGGGGAATAGCAATATAAGACTGGCAAAGCCAAGGATAAGTAGTCAATGCAGACAGTAATATGTGAGTTCAGATAAAAGATAATGTAGGAAAGCTGCAATACTGCCTTCCTGGACTTTCATGTCACTGAAGGGAACATGGTATTCATAGGGCCCTCATGGGTAGGTATGACATAGACTGCAGCAGACATGAACTGACTGCTTTCCCCGAGAAGTACCCTCTAGGCAAAATACAGTAAATTTTCATAGAAAAGACAGCTCTGGATTGATGAGTTGGTAGAAAATACAGCCCTTTAAAGGGTAGGATCTGAAGAAGATACTGGCTTCCCTTGCACATACACTACTCATTCTTTTCTTTCACTCTAAGGCACCCTTTGTTTCCTCCCTCTTGTTCTTCCTCTTCTGGCTTCTATGTTCTCATGAATTCTCTGGTCTGTAATAGAAAAGCAGGGTTGTGCAAAGACAAAACAAAAGGACTTCGGGATTCCAGAAGAAACCTGAGCTCACTCGTAGCTTACTCTATTAAGCTTTCAACAACAGGATGAACAATTCCCTTAAATTGTCTACATCTCCATTTCCTTTGCATAAAGAAAATAACATTTACTTGGCAAGAAGGAAGGCAATGCTTAACACACTGGCATATTTATATGGCTCATAATAGGGACTCAATAAATACCACAATTAACATTACTATGCATTGTTAATTCTACCTGAAAAACCTTACTAGGGGGCTGGAGGGTGGAGGAAGGTATCCTAAAAGGCTTCAAAATAACAATATTCTTACTATAAAACTATATGAAACCTTTCTCTTACCTCATTCCCAAATGTGTATTTTGTATGAAATATCCAAAGTTGGCCAAATATTTCATAATTTTTAATTAATTCAATAGCAATTTTATTTAATAAATCATATAACTGGATAATTTTAGACTACTAGTGTTTTGCTATTATTAGTTTACTGGACAAGGAAAAAAGAAACTGCTTGAATTGATAGATTCAGACTAGTCACCCATTTTTGAAATGAATTTTTTAAAAATAAAAGAGCTAGCTGGGCTCGGTGGCTGTAATCCTGCGCCTAGGGAGGCTGAGGTGAATGGATTGCCTGAGCCCGCGGGTTCGAGACCCGCCTGGGCAACTTGGCGAGACCTCATCTCTACAACAAATCAAAAAATTAGCCAGGCGTGGTAGCACACGCCTGTAATTCCAGCTACTTGGAAGGCTGAGGCGGAAGGATTGCTGGAGGCCCAGCAGGTCGAGGCTGTGGTGGCCGGGAGCGGCCACTGAACTCCAGTCTGGGCGACAGAGTGAGACTCCAACTCAAAAATAAATAAATAAATAAAAGAGCTTTTTTTTTTTTTCTCTCTATTTTTTAGCTGCTAGGAAGCTCAGCAACAAACCAAACTCTCAAAACCACCATGTATATTAATTCTTACCAAACTCCTAGCTTTCTTTTTCTTGTTCAATTAAAAAAAACTTTCTGAAAACTATTATTTTTATAAGTTGCCTCACATACTAACCAAATAGCCTTTAGAAGACCAACTATAGATAGTTGGTCATTACTCTCCATCCATATGTGAACTAGTGTACTAAAAAGTCCATTTTTTGACTGAGAAGCAGCATGTTATAAACGCAGAAACAGGACAAGCAACCAATCAGGTCTAAATGCAAATAACATGCGCATATGCAAAAGAGACACTTTTGTACCCAAACAGATGGTTCTGAATTGATTTAACCTGAATATCATTTAGCCATTAAAATTATAATTTTTACCATTTCTTTATCTCTACACATTGCTTCTCTAGCTCATAATAGTTGTCTATATTGCTAAAACCACAAGCCTACATCAGAATTTACTTATATTTGTAAGCAGTTTATTCATAGAAAGCATTATAATATAAAAAGTTCACTGCCATGCACTGTTTCATTTCATCGTGAAAATTATAGAGTGGTAGCTAATTTAAGAACTTTAGAGCCCATCTTTCTTTTCCCCATTGGAAAATTATTTAAATCTGCCATATTCCTCCTTAAGTCAGTTTTAGCCTTTGTGAAATGGGTTTTGGCCTGCAGTCAAATCCTGCTCTAGAACTGATTGCCAGGAGGATTGGGAGATGTATTGTTTTTAACCCCTCCCCCCATATAATATTGTTTCCATCAAGAGGAGAGGTCTGTGTTTCTCTCGTTGCATCTGGGCTCTGTGACTGCTTAACATTATAATAAAATGATATCCAGCAATGTTCTTTGAGGACCTGCTATGTGTTCTTTGCCATGAGGTATATGTATATGGCAGAAGTAATGCTGTGCCAGTCTCTGGGGAATCCAGAATGTCTGGGGGTTTTAAGAAGGGCTGCTTCCACCAAACTCTACTTTATCTGTGAGCAAATAAATAACTGGTGCTATCCTATGACGGTAAGCTTTGGGGTGGTTGCTACACAGCAATAGAGAAATAGGACAATAGAATAGAGTTTTGTTTATTCTGTAGAAAGAGCTACTACCACTAGATTGTTGATCAACTTTAGAAAAACTTCTATACCTTACATAATTGTTGCAGAATTATTTTGCTCAAAATTCAACCTATTCACAAATTTGTAAACTTCAGTCTACTCATTAGACTTCATTAATGAGATAAATTATAATAGTTATTGTTTATTGAATTATTTTGTACTGCACACTAAATAGGTAAACACCACCAAAAACACCATTGTAGACATAGACAATAAATGTTTTTTCAATTGTGCACAAAATGTGAATAATGTATATTTAATACACTTTTTTTAGGTTTTTAAATTTGATTTCATAATAATGCTATTAGTATTATTTGTGTAGTCTGTTTTTTACTGATAAGAAAACTTAGGCTTATAGAACCAAAATAGTAATAAGTAGCATAATCTTGATAGATACACTGGTGGGTTAATGCTAAAGTTAATATTTCCCCCTGTTTTATACTATATAATCTAATGTATGTAATCCAATAGAGTACATATTAAAATCAATCATGAGAGCAATTACTGAATGAGTTTAGAAAAAATGGCTTCAATAAAACTTTATCAATAAAGTTAGTTAAGTCATGTAGTAAGCAGGACCTTCTAAACAGAGAAAACAGTGTAAGCAAAGAGTCTGAGGCATGACAACTCTGCCAGGGAACTGCATAGCATTTTAGTATTGTGGAGATTTTGAGTTTCCTGGAGAGAATAAATACAAAAGTCATTGGTAAATTTGGCCAAGGAGGACTCTGAGGGTGTGTGCCCTTTGGAAGATCAATTTGTCTTTGATTGCTAGATCATCATTGAGAGCTCTAACAGAGAATATGGTAAAATCTCATAGCCACCCTCTTAGGAATCTCCATCATTTACATATATATAAGGGTAATTCAAAGTCCAACATTAGACTTGACCCTCTGCATTCCAATTACTGGTACTTCTACTAATAGTAGTTCTACTATTGGGGTTTTAACATAATGGGCCTTGAGCCCCTTAGGGATCATGAAATCATTAGAAGGGATCCAAGAATTCTTGTGTCCTGTAAACTGCATGCCATATGTTATACATAACTCTTCCCATGTTAAAATGTCTTTGTATTAGTGAAGGTGTTAAACATGACAGCCCCATGTCATCTCTGCTTTGGAGAATCAGGTGATAGCTTAGATTCACACCTTGGAATGAGCTGAACAGGAGGGTTATCTGTAGTGTAGTGACACAAAGAGACATTTTCAATCAGACAGAAATAGTTGATGAGGGCAGAACAATGGTCTGAAGAGAGAGGTGGCTAGCTGCAATGCACATAAATGTGTAGAAAATGCACATACTTCTCAGGCTCCTCAGGAAGTATATGAGGGGGTGGTCTAGATGTTCTGAGACTATTGGGACTACTGCAGGGAGAGTTAAGGAAATAGGACTTGGAAAGCTGCCGTTTGAATTCAGTCAGGTGATGTATGTGTTTCTTTGACGTATTTCTCTGCTCCTCCCACTGTTTCTCTGTACAGATCCTACTTCCAGTGACGTGTTCTGCATAGAAAGATATTCAAAAGTATTCTCTAAATGAGTGAATTTTTATTTAAACATTCTAGTTTTTATAAAAGAGCTGCCAAAATTACTTTAATATCCATCTCTGATTCTCGTCAAGTATTAGTGAGAAAATAAATTGTTTCAGGAATGGCTGAATTTAATAGTTTTATTGTCCTTTGACCAGTTTTTCCTCAGCCTTAGTTTACTACATTATTAATGCCTATTTTTCAGGGTAGTCATGGGGATTTACTGAGATTGTACATAGAAATAATGTGCCTACAACAATAAATGTTCAGTAATGGCATTTATAATTAACCTATATAATGAAATGTTTGAATTTAGGGAAGGAGAATACTAGTGATGTTCCCAGCAATCATTAACTTCTGTCTCAAACACCACCACTACCACTGACATTTTAGACATAGACAAGAACTGTTTTCTCAATTGTGCATAAAATGTGAATAATGTATACTTAAAACACTTAACCATTTTAATTTTTTTGCAACATACAATGTAGATACAAGTATTGCTTGCTAAATAAATGCAACTTGAATATAATTGTCTTACTTCTAATTCCAACCAAATGGCTAACCCTAGTCTGCTCCTATAAAGGCATTCTGAAAACAAAACTGAAAGCCCTTGACATGTTGTAATATAAAATAATCCAATTGTAGTAGTCAATGTTCTCCAGAGAAAAAGAACTAATAGGAAATAGAGATAAAAAGATAGTTGATAGATAGATAGATGATAGATGGATAGAGATAGATGAAAGAAAGAAAGAAAAAGAAAGAAAGAAGGAAAGGAAAGGAAGGAAGGAAGGAAGGAAGGAAGGAAGGAAGGAAGGAAGGAAGGAAGGAAGGAAGGAAGGAAGGGAGGGAGGGAGGGAGGGAGGGAGGGAAAGAAAGAAAGATAGATACTGGCTCATGAGACTGCAATCTGCTATCTGCAAGCTGGAAAAATCAGGAAAGATAAAGTGGAGTTCAAAGCCTGAGAGAATTAATAGTGTAAATTTCATTTTAAGTCTGATGGCCTGAGAACAAGAATCACCATACACAGCAGAAGATTGATGTCCCAGCTAAAGCTGTCAGGAAGAGAGCTAATTCAACCTTCTTTTATTTTTCTGTCCTATTTTTGGACTAGAACAAGGAATTGGGGAGGGCCATTGACTTTACTCAGCTTACCCGTTGCAATATTAATCTCTTCCTGACATACCCAGAAATGTCTAACCAGATACCTGGGTATCCTGTGGCCCAATCAAGTTGACATATAAAATTAACCATTATACCCATAAATACTAAATGATAATAAGTAGACTAAGAGTTGAATTCTGATGTAAAACATTTAAGTCACAGCTATGGCCGCTAATTCTCTGATAAAGGTTTTCCATCATGAAAATGATCATCATTTTCCCTGGCCTGTCTCTATCAGGATTTCATTGTGAGGATCAACACTAACATTTTACTATTTCAATAACAACTTTAGAAGTAGTGGCAGTAGCAAAAAATTAATATTCATGACCAACATAACAACACCACTATTTCCAATATTACTTTTTTGAGGTCTTGCTAGATGCCAGATGCTAGTACCAGAGTAGTACATTGTATCATTTAATTTATAGTAACCAATGAGACATGCTATATTATTTTTCTTACTTACAAAAGTTTTATTGACATAAACGTGTTTTTTATATAATAATAACTAAATCAAGCAAGAAACAATACATGGTACAACATGATCTCTATCACACAGATTAAAAATGCAACAAGAGAATAAAACCAGATGAAAATGTGACTGTCAAATCAAACAATATGTTTTAAATAATTTACCTCTTTCTTTAGTCTGTTTCATGCCAAAGCAAGACTCCTTTCTACTTCAGATAGGGTTGCCAGATTTAAGCAATGAAACTATAGAATACCCAGAGAAAAGTTTCAGCAAAGGAGCAAATATTATTTAATATAAATGTGTACTAAATATTGCATGAAACACACATAGGCTAAAAATTATTTGTTGTTTATCTGACATTAAATCTAATTGAATATCCTGTATCTTGTCCGGCAACACTATTTTCAACAGCACCTTAAGGGTATGGTATATCTGGAATTTTAATGTACCCACTTTGAAGGCAGGACCAAATTTCACCTCTGACAGCATGTTGCTTGTGCAAAAGCTGATTCCTTTCTCTATCTGAATTTCTTATTTTTAAGCTAGGGGTAACAATAGTACCTACCCAATGAGCTTTTGGGGAAAATTAAATTAGTTAAAATGAAAACTTTCCCACAATATCTGAGATATTGTTTTAAAAGGGGAGTCATGCTATTTTATTGTTTTCTGTTACCATAAAACTACTCAAAATAAACTGTAATTGCTTATGTTTCTTTTCCACATGCTAAGACATATTTGAGAACATGGTATATAATTTCTAACATCATATCTAAATATGTAGCTTTATTCTTGACACATGACATGTATTCTACAAATACTTGCCAAATAAATACATCTTTAGATTTCTAAGTCACTTCTGCAGTTTAAGTTCATTTAAAAAATATAAGCTTATTACAGTCTCTGTCTGAAATCATCTCATGAATTTAATATTATCCAGAGATTGGACAATCTCTGCTAATAAAATGGAGTTCCACTTTATCTCTTATAAAATTTGCAAAGCAGAAAATAAGAAATGCCTGCTTCATAGAGAAGACCAAAGTAATTTCAGTGCCAGGGTAAGATAGATTGTGGATGGCTCTTCTGTGAATGACCATCTCTGAATATTGCCTCCTACTCTGGTTGCTACTCTGTGTTTCATGGTGAAGATTGCCCTAAGTCACCTTTCATAAGCTGACCACTTTACAGGCAATTCTCATTTTCTTTCCTACAGTCTGTTTTCTTTGTATGATGTGAGGTTTTAGGGAGAAACCAGAGTCCAATTTCAGGATTTACTTTTGAATAGCTGTAGGCACTGGATCAATGCAATCAATTTAATTCATTTTAGTTCAATTCAGTATTTACTAAAGACATGTTTTATATAAGACTCTGTGTAAGACACCACAGAGATAGAATTTGAAAAGCAAATGGTGTAATTTCTTATTGAATTGAGAACCCAGTAGAGAAGATAAGCTATATACACAAACGCTCACCACAAAACAAGATATAAAAAGTCTTGTAAGATATGCATAGACAATTGGTTAAGAAATAGAGAAGAATGATAAATTTCTACCGGAAAGAGCAGGAAGAAAGAGAATTTGAGCAAGTCATTCAAGGAAAGGCAATTGTGAGGGTTAATTCTGTATGTCTACTTGACTGGACTGAGGAGTGCTCGGATAGCTGGTAAACCATTATTTTGGGGTGTGTCTGTGAAGGTGTTTCTGGAAGAGATTAAAATTTGAATCAGTAGACAAATAAAAAAGATCTCCCTTGTCAGTGAGGGTGGGCAGCATCAATTCTTTGAGAGCTTGACTAGAACAAAAAGGTAGAATAAGACCAATTTGTTTTCTGTTTGAACAGAGGCATCCATTTTCTCCTTTTTTGGGACTTTGGTTCTCCTGGTTCTTGAGCCTTTGAAGTAGGACTGTATTGTACCACTGGCTTCCCTGATTCTCCAGATTAAAGATGGGGGATCATGAGACTTCTTAGCCTCCATAATCACATAAGCCAATTTCCATAATATTTTGCTTTCTCTCTCTCTCTCTGTCTCCAACCTGCCCTTCTAGTATTCTTGTGTGTGTGTGTGTGTGTGTGTGTGTGTGTGTGTGTATTTGCAAGTATCCTATTGTCTGTTTCTCTGGGAAAAAAAAAAGCAGTTTATTTTAAAGTTTTAGAGACAGCACTTTTGAAATAGAAACTCCCAGATTCAAATCTAGCTTTATAGTTATTATAGCTCTTAGCAAAGTGTTCACCTCTGAAAGCTATGGTTTCTTCATGTTCAAAATAATCATAATATTTTCACCTAACAGGAGGGGTCCTGTGGTTATGAAAAGCAGATATGCTAGCTAGTGTTTGTCAAAACATCCCTGGCATAAGTAAGCCTTCAATAAAGGTTAAAATTTAATCCCCAAACGGCTTTCCATAGAGGCTGTACTAATTAGCATGCCCACCAACAGTGTATAAGTGTTCCATTTTCTCCTCATCCACACCACTATCTATTTTTTTATTTTTTAGTAATGGCCCTTCTCACCAAGCAAGGCTCCAGGGTGCCTCTGGCCCAGTGGAGCACTGAAACCACCAGAACCCCTGGATCTTCCAAAACACCCTGGACTGCATGGACTCCTGTTCGCACAGAACTCACTAAACTTGCCACAGGTCTCCAGATCTCCTAGAGGCTAGGTTGACAGGTGGGGTCTCCCAAAATTGGCTGCCACCTATATACTTTGCGTTATCATTGTTTTCTACAGCCTGAAGGACTCAAGCATATAAATACAGAAAAAATCAGAGATGTGCATTTAAGATTTATGTGCTTTACTGTCTGTATATTCTTCCTCAATAGGAAAAATATACAATCAAAATCATCATCCAGATTTTTTACAAAGAACTTATTTTCTTGGGCTTCAATTTCTAATTAAATTTTCACATGTAAAAAGAATATTAATAACGGCCCTTCTGATTGATGTGAGGTGGTATTGTGTTTTTAATTTACATTTCCCTGATGATGAGTGATGTTGAGCATTTTTTCATATATTTGTTGGCAATTTGTATATCTTCTTTTGAGAGATGCCTGTTCATATTGTTTGCCCACTTTTAATGGGGTTATTTGCTTTTTTCTTGCTCTTTGTTTGAGTTCTTTATAGATTCTGGATATTAATCCTTTGTCAGATACATACTTTATGAATATCTTCCCTCATTACCATTTAATCCAGCAATATCACTACTAGGTATCCACCCTAAGGAACAGAGGACATTATGTAACAAAGACAGCTGAATCTGCGTGTTCATCACAGCACAATTCACGATTGCAAAGATATAGAATCAACCTAAATACCCATAAAATGATCAGTGAATAATGAAAAGGTGGTCTATATACACCATGGAATATTACACAGCCATAAAAAATAATGAAATCATGTCATTCATAGCAACATGTTTGGAGTTGAGGATCGCCATCCTTAGTTAACTGACTTGGAAAGAGAAAACTAAACAGTGCGTGTTCTCACTCATATGTGGGAACTAAATGGTCACAAAAATGGAAATAATAGACACTGGGTATATCAACAAGGAGGAAGAGGAAAGAGGGGATAGGGTTCAGAAACAACCTATGGGGCACAAGTTTCACTATCTGGGGAATGGGCCACCTGAGACCTAATCTCCACCCCCACACCACATGTCCATGTAACAAATACACATGTGTACCCCCTGAATCTAAAATTTTAAAAATATATTAAAAAGATTATTAATATTTTTGATAAGCAGCATGAAGATGGGAGGACAGGAGTTAAGTTTCCAGAGACAAAATGATTAAATACCCAGAAGGCAAGAAAATTTGGAATAAATATGCCTGTGGAACAGAATATAATTGACATTAGGATGTAAAGTGATTTAAAAAGGAAGGATGTCAGTCCAGAGTGTCAGGTTTATGATGTGAGACTAATCCAAGTGAGGAGTGACAAGATGGCCCTGAAATGAACTGGATTAACTGGAATTCCCCTGAGTTGGCCAAAGAGTGATTGACAGATCTTGGCAAATGCTGAGTTATGACCTGGAAAGGGATAAATTAAATATAGTCTTAAGTTTTCCCATCTATGTCACAGAGAGGATGATGATGTCCTTCACAGAAAGAGGAAGAAAAAAAAAAAACCAAAATGAACAAAACAAAACAAAAAACAAAAATGAGGTGATCATTTCCAAAAAGAAAATCTTCAGCTTGGGGCAAAGCAAATTTTAGTTGATAAATGAGGAGCTAGAAAAAGAAGTTTGGGGCCGGACTTGATGGCTCAGCCTGTAATCCCAGCGCTTTGGGAGGCCGAGGTGAGTGGATTGTTAAGCCCGCGGGTTCGAGACCCGCCCAGGCAACTTGGCGAGACCTCATCACTACACTAAATCAAAAAAAAAAAAAAAAAAAAAATCTTCCGGGCGTGGTAACGCGTGCCTGTAATTCCGGCTACTCAGAAGGCTGAGGTAGAAGGATCGCTGGAGTCCAGCGGGTGGAGGCTGCGCTGCTGTGGCCGGGACCTGCACTCCAGTCTGGGCGACAGAGTGAGACTCCAACTCAAAAAAAAAAAAAAAAAAAAAGAAAAGGAAGTTTTGTTATAGCAAATTTAAAAGTGGATTGGGTGTTTAAATTACTTCGAATTCTATTGTTATACTTGCCTTATAATCCTTTCAACATACTATTAGATGAAAATTATTATTAGTTTTATTTTACAAAAGAGAACACTGAAGTTTACAAGGTTTAGAAACTTGCCCAAAGTCATGAAGCTACTATGTGGCCAAGCAAGAATTCAAAACTGTATCTAATTTCCATACCCATGATTTTATCTGCTATACAGTACTGTCTCCAAGCCACCAATCTGAATAAATGAAATTCATTGTAACCAGCTTGGTTTATCATGGTAAGGAACAAACTAGACAGTAACAAAGTGATACCTTCACTAAACTGTAAATTACTGTATAAATGTTAGTCATTTTTTTACTAGCATTAGTTCTGCTGATAATAAGGATTAATCTCTACTGAATAGCCCATGATTTAACCAATCTTTTCGATGATTAGTTCATTTATTTAACAGTTGAGCCTTAACATGGTTATTATAATATTTGGCTCTGCAAGGACCTGAAACAGTAGAGAAACATTTGTAAAGTTGTGGTTTATAAAAGAGAAGCTCATAAAACAGATTATATTTGACCTCCCCACATGTGGGGATGGTCAGCCTTCCTTAGTCTGAGAAAACTAGAAATTGCACTTTTCAAAAAGGCACTTTGGCAATTTTTTAGCCATCCAACACTCCTGTCTTGATAGATGTGACCCTTGTACATATATAATTTTGTTGAAGTAGAAGACAGTAATTCATATGTTCACGTCTAACAAAGAAATGAACTCATGCACAAATGAACCAAACCAAACAGATATATGTACAATGTAGAGGTAACATAGAAATGAAATCTCCTTTGATAAAAAATTAACAAAGGAAAAAATATTATCAGTGAGTCAATATAAGCCTTTAATTTGTCTCCCTACTATTACTTAACAAGAGTTGATTGAATACTATGTTTCAAACACTGTACAAAATTATTCTCATATTGCTATGGTCTGAATAATTATTTTCCCCCAAAGTTAAACCCTCAATGTGATGGCATTAGGAGGCGGGGCTTTTGGGAGGTGACTATGTCATGAGGGTGGAACCCTCATGAATGGGATTGGTGCCCTTAAAAGGGATTGAAGGGACCTGGGCTCTTTTCTTTCACCATGTGAGGGCACAGCATGAAGGTACCAACTGTGAGGAAGAGCGCCCTCGCCAGACAATACATTTTGGAATTCCCAGCCTCTGGAACTATGAGAAATACATTTCTGTTATTTATAAGCTACTCAGTCTGTGGTATTTTGTTATAAGAGCTCGAACATACTAAGACAAGCATAATATGACAAACTCTTACAAAACCTGGGCAGGACAACTATGACCTCCATTTTGCAGGGGAGGAGCCAGGTTGTGAGGACTTCTTCAAAAGCACATAGAATAAGTATTGGAATCAGGATTTAAATCTGGAAATGCTTGATTTCCACTCTAGATGTAGATACGGACAATGAATAAGATTTGATCTTTATTTTCAAATAAAACCCAATTCATTTAGAGTCAGGTATGTGAATAGATATATTACAATAAAATATAAAAGAAGTAGAGGAGAGAACAACTAAGCTCATCTGTGTATGACTTGGAGAAGACTTTCTGCAGAAGCTATCATATGATCTCAATTATGAAAGTTTACTAGGATTGTAGTAAGACAGAAAAAAAAGGAGTAAAGTGGATTTCAGACAAAACAAAAGACAGAGTTGCCAAAGCATATTGTCACTAAATAATGTGTATTGATAATAGACTAGATACCATCTGTCTGTAGTGTGGAATATGAGGAGATGTGGGGCAGAAGAGGAGTGGCATACTGTGCATAAACTGGAGTTTCAAACTAAAGGCTTCAAATTTTATTTTGGTGATGAGTAGAGAAGAATAAAGAATTGAAACAGTTATGTTCTAAAATACTTTATCAGCATGACTATAAAAGGAGGCATAGTGCAAAAGTTGACAAGCATGCAAGAAATATGTTGATTCTCCTTTTCTGTTTCCAAGACTGACACAAGTAAAGTAAAGCCATCACACAGAAATGCATTAGTTGTATTAGTGGAAAAGTCACTGGCTATCCAAACAATTAAGGCAAGAAAATAGATAATTTTAGTTTGTGATTATACTAGCATAGCTATGAATATTTAGTTTCATAGTCTCACAACTTTATAAAGCCACTGCAATGACCACTTGTATCTACTCCATCAAATATAGTATATTTTCAATGCTCAAACTATGGCAAAAAGCTTGGTTTGTTACCAAGTTAACAAAGAAAACTAACAGGTTTGAGCCCATAGTGACTATACTGGGAAGCCTTTTAAATTAAAGTGATCTTTATTAAAAAGGAAAATATGGTAACTAGACATGGAAAATTAAAATATGCAAGTAGTAACCTAAAATATACTTATTATTGATACTTATGGATATATAATCAGGTAGAAAAAAATATGTCCTCTGACTTGAAAGAGCAGTGTTCACATTGGAGTATTATCAAATAAGAACTGATAGGATTGGAAATGTGCATATGACCTTGGAAGACTGTTAATTTAGTGACTTTCAGCTGAAAAAACGAAGGTGGAAAAAAAAAGTTGGAAGAAACTACAGAACCAATAAGTAATCATTTTAAACACAATATTTTTTCTTTTTTTTCTTTTAAAGATATGGGGTACAATTCAGGGTTAAGTATACAAACGTTGATTATGCAGGTACCATTTTTGATGAGGTGTGCCCCTCCCTCACCTAGCAGTTTCCCTCAACTGCTAACCCTACCTCCACTTCTCTGGGAGTTTCCCACTACTGCCAATTCCTTTCTTATATTATTATAATAATTGTTCAAGGCTCATTTATGAGTGAGAACGTATAGTACTCTGTTCTTTCTTTCTGTGATAGATTATTGGGTATGATCAACTCTAAATCCATCCAAGTTGCTGTGAAGTCCATGTTTGTCCTTCTTTAGGGCTGCATAATATTCAATTGTGTATCTGTACCACATTTTTTTAATCCAGTCCAGCTTCAGTGGGCAGCATGGCTGGTTCCATGTTTTTTCTATTGTTAATAGAGCTGCAACAAAAATTCGTGTGCAGGTATCTTTTTTGTAGAATGATTTGAGTCCCTCTGGGTATATTCCCAATAGGGACATTGCTGAGTTATATGGAAAGTCAATTTCTAGCTCTTTCAGAGATTGCACACTGTCTTCCAAAGAGTCTGCACTAGTTTGCATTCCCACCAGCAGTGTTCCTTTTTTCTCCACATTCTCACCAGAGTCTGTCGTTTATTTTATTAATGATGGCCATTCTTACTGGGGTTAGGTGGTATCTCAATGGTATCTTGATTTACATTTCTCTGATGATTAGTCAGGCTATGCACTTTTTCATGTGTCTGTTGGCTGCCCATATATCTTTTGAGAAGTATTTATTCATGTCTTTTGCCCACTTTTTAATGGGGCTGTTTGTTTGTTTTTTCCCTTAGGTACATTTGAGTTCCTTGTAGATTTCAGATATTAGGCCTTTGTCAGATATATGGTTAGTAACTACTTTTTCCACTTCTGTGGGCTGTCTCCCAGCTCTCTTGATGGTTTCTTTTGCTTTGCAGAAACTCGTCAGTTTGATGAGGTCCTACATGTCTATCTTATTTCTTATGGTATGGGCACTTAGGGTTCTGATCAATAATTTTCCTTGATCAAAGACAGTTCAGGTTAGAACATCTTAATTTCCAAATTAGTAACAAACATACAAGAAAGGTAAAATACTGGTTTCAGTGTTTAATACTATAAAAGCAATAGATCCAAAAATTATAAAGAAATGTTTATTGTCTGTACAGAGCCATTATTATTTCTTTTTGCTGCATCAAACCTCCTCCCAACTTTTTCTCAAGAAGATAAAGTATAAATAATTGAAACATTTAAAAGTCATCCATCAGCATAAAACCCTATCTTTAATGCCATCCAATCTAAGTGAAGAAAAGAGGAGATGGGTTAGAGGAAAAAGAGAGTTGGTGAGGAATGGACCCCCAATTCCTGCCATCTTTCTATTTGCTGATATTGGTCAAACTTTAGAAATGGCATCTTAAATTAGAAGATTACAGCACTCACTTTGTTCTTGATTAAAACACAATATCTTAATTATCTAAATGTCTTTTCACCAACTGCACTAAATTGTTCAATAATAGGGACACTGACTTAACCATCTCAGTTTCTCTGGTATGATGCCTCTTTTTTTTTTTTGAGTTGGAGTCTCACTCTGTCGCCAGACTGGATTGCAGTTGCCGCTCCCAGCCACTGCAGCCTCGACCTGCTGGGCTCTGGCGATCTTTCCGCCTCAGCCTTCCAGGTGGCTGGAATTAAAGGCGCGCACTACTACACCCAGCTAATTTTTTGATTTATTGTAGAGATGAGGTCTCATCAAGTTGCCCAGGCGGGTCTCGAACCCGTGGTATCAGCAATCCACTCACCTCAGCCTCCAAAGGTGCAGGATTACAGGCTGAGCCACCGAGCTCGGTTTGATGCCACTTTTTTTTTTCTTTTTTTATTATTTTTTTTTATTGTGAAGTTGTGGGGTACAGTTAAGGGTTAGGTATACAATTGCGTTTCATTCAGGCACCCTGTTGATATAGGATGTTTCCCCGTACCCAGACAGATATTTGCTACTGTTAATCCCATCTCCCTCCCCCCACCATCGTTTCCCAGTACGGTCAGTCATTTTCGTATAGTATTGCATTGGATGTTTAAGGTCCATTATATGAGTGAGAACATGTGATACTCGGATCTTTGTTTCTGTGAGAGGTCACTCAGTATTATAGAGACTCCTGTTGGTGAACTCTTCCTCCTTTTTAGATCTCAAACACAATTTTCTTCATTCTTCTGTCTTAAATTTTCTAGTGTTAAAAGAAGGTATAATATCTGTGCAAAATGTATATTTATAAGATTTATACCATTTTTTCTAATGTCACGTCTCTAGAAACAACAATGAGCTTCTGTTCCTTTCTTTTTATGTGTTGACAGCAATTATAGCAGCAACCATGTACTGAGTGTTTGCCACAATCCTGGCACTATGTTAAGAGCGTTTATATATCCATTTAACACTCAAAGAAGTTATCTGGCGGGGGGGTACTATGATCATTCTCATTTAACAGTTGGAAAACCGGGTAAAGATATGTGTAATTGTCCCATGATCCACAGCTATTCCTGATAGGTCATGATAAAGTCCAGTATCATCAGACATCAAAGACCCTTCTCTTAACCAGTGATTCCCAAATTTTTGACCCTGTGAATATCAATTCCTTAGATTGCTCCACAAAAAAATAAGTGATCTGGGGCCAAATAAATTTTAGAAACACTGAATATTACATCCCTTCCTTGGAGATTTAAAATGTATACTAGGGCAATAAAAGTTCCAAAAGGTCATACAGTTCAGAAACCAGTTTAATTTTATTAGCTATAAATTTTCCTAATTTATTTGAGCATGGAATCTCTTATACTCTCTGTGTAATATCTTATAAATCACCCACTTTGGAAAATACTGCCATGCTTTCTTCTCGAGTCAGTAAGTCTCTCTGTTTGCCCGTCTTCCATGTTTATACCTTCATATGGGGCTTGCTTAGCCACTTCACTTTTTAAAACCTATTTTAATCAAAGTGGTGGCACCTTTTCTGACCAGAAAGTCACTCTTCATAAGATTAATAAAGTTATAGCTAAAAAATAATCCTTTCTCTCTTGAACTCCTTTCTTTCCTTCCTCTATTCTCTATCTTGGCCCTGACTAAATCTGATTGGAGCTTGAGGATGTAGCCAAATCATGGTCTGTGCCAGAAAGACTCCCAGAAACTTTACAGGTTGGGTGAGAATCTCATCTCTTATGTCCATGTTACTGTGGTAGATAGCTCTGAATGGTACATAGCTTTGAATGCTATATTCATCTCGCAAACACTTCAATATCTACTACAAAGAAATCTATATAATGATAAGAAGGAGCATGGCACCGTGGAATATATGGACTTCCTGGAGGCAGTGAGTCTCAACATACGTTCTACACTGTCAAATAAACTCACCGTTCTGGCAAATCAAACTCCTTTATTTCTTGAAAAGTTGTGTACAAATTAAAGCTCAAGCTTTTCACATTCGTCTTTGAGACCCTTGGCAAACAAGTACTCTATCAACTGTTGTGACTCAACTTAGATCTGCTAGTTCCTTCTTTTTCAGGTCAAAAGTATTTCCATTCTTTTTCTAAACATGTTGCATGAATATTGAAAAGAGCATAGACTCTAGGGACAGACAGAATATCATTTAGCCCCAAAGTGAATGCTACCACGTTCATTTGCTATCTGATGTGTCATTTTCCCCATATGTAACCTAAATAAGGGAATGACATCCACACTTGTTACATAGTATGTGAAATCACTTGGCCCCTATTCTGGGTATAATCAATGTCAGTTTTTCTTTCAATGTCAAAATTCTTATTTATGCCTTTCTTACTATCTGAATCATAATTAGCTAAGATTCCTTCCTAAAATTTAAGGGTGTTATGACTTTATCTATAAAGCTTGCCTGTAAACCCTATCAGTGTGAAACTGTAGAAAGAATATAGCCTTTGCAATCACATAAACCTAGTCTTGAACTCTTCTCCCTCTCCATTTTGCAACTATGTGACTGTACACAAGTTATTTAACCTCGAAAAAGCAGTTTCCTTATCTCTAAAGTGGGAGGGGAGGTGCAACATCTTCCACATAATGTTACTTGAGGCATTATATATAATATCAAACAAAGCAATGTCTAGTATGTGTTAATGTTAATCTCTATCATTTCTTTCAGCATTCAGCAATAGCATCACTTATTCACAAGTGTGGGGGCTGGATAAGAAAATGTTTCTTTCAGTTAGTGCTGGAGATTAAACTGAAGGAAATCTACAGGGGTGCCCTAGAAGTTGATGAGATTTACCAGAATTGATTTTAGCTCTGCCAAGTGGGTTTGGACAGCGAGGGAGTCAGAAGGCATGAAAGAGCATGCAAACAGGAACAGATGAAATGTTGCAGGCTTCCAGGGTTCATGTAACCCAATCATCAAACTCATATTCCCAAAGCAAGCTACTTATCCCTTTGGAGCTTGGCAGAAGAACAAAGAATTCACAAGCTATCCATGCCATGGAATTACAGTCTAAAGCCTGGAATTAAATCAAAGATGGTATATTTTCTTTTTCTTTTTTTCCTTTCTTTCCAACCCCCCTTCCTTTTTGTACTGAGCTGTATACTTATGTGATGTCTTGTCTGTTCCAAATACCAAAATGCATTTCTGGGAGTAGGGACATGAGCAGAACCTTCTCATTCAATGGATGAGTTATTTCACCTGGTATTTAAGCTTTGCTCCTTGCCTCTAAGCCTCCACTTCTTTAATCCATCAGCATGTACCATTCTAAATTTACCTTGTTCAACTTCCTTTATGATGATGTTCAAGAAGGGATTTGCATCTCCTCAATTCCAGTTGGCTTAGATTCCAAAACTCCATATCATGACCCCAATCTTTTTATTAGCATATTTCCTCATTTCCAGACTTTCTCCACTTCAAATAAACTCTTCTAAAAATAATAAATGAACATACTCTGTGGACAACTACTGCAAGTAAGCACAATGTAGGCACAATTCCTGTATAATTTATTTTCCAATATTTCACTTTTTAATTTTTTTTTTTTTTTTTGAGTTGGAGTCTCACTCTGCCACCCAGACTGAAGTTGCAGGGGCCGCTCCTAAACACCGCAGCCTCGACCTGCTGGGTTTCGGCGATCCTTCTGCCTCAGCCTTCCAAGCAGCTGGAACTACAGGCCCGGCTAATTTTTTGATTTACTGTAGAGATGAGGTTTTGCCAATTTGCCCAGGTGGGTCTCGAACCCATGGGCTTAGGCAATTTACTCACCTCAGCCCCCAAAGTGCGGGATTACAGGCTGAGCCACCGAGCCCGGCTCAGTATTTCATTTTTTAATAACTTTACTGAGATTAACATATCATACCTTTAACCATTTTAAGATATAAAACTAGTTTTTAGTCTATTTATAGAGTTGTACAACCATCACCACAGTCAATTTTAGAACATCTTAATGACCTTAGAAAGGAAATAGTCAATTATACAATATTTGCATAATTCTACCCATTAGCAGTTACCTTGCATCTCTCCTTCCCACAAGTCAACCACTAATCTTTCTTCATTCTCTATGTATTTGTCTAACCTAAATATTTCACATAAATGGAAACATGCAATGTGTGGTCTTTTAGAACTGGCTTCTTTCACTGAGCACAATGTTTTAAAGGTTCATTCATGTTGTACAATGTATTCATAATGCATTATTTTTTGTTGCCAAATAATATCCTCTTGTATAGATATATCACACTTTACTTTTCCATTCATCAATTGGTGAACATTTGGGTTGTTTCCATTTTTTACACATATAATGAATAATATGTACTAGTTTCTGAGAGGATATATGTTTAACATTTTAAGTAACTGCCAAACTATTTTTAAATTGGCTTTTGTAAGCTAATATGTTAAGTAAAAAAGAAAGTTATTTTTGTAAACTCAATACATTGTGCTTACTGTTATTATTTTTAAAAGTTAAGTCAGAGGTATCAAGTGACAACAGGTCACAGAGATAGTGAGAAATCTAGTGTTAAAATCATTTTTTGACCTCTAGTCCTCTTTTCCCGCCCATACATTTCTGAACTAGTTATACTATAGTGTTTAATAATGTGGCATAGGTCATTTCACCTTATCTGGATTGAAAACCCTCATAAACTGAGCAGAAGGACTCAGTATGATGTAGCAACAATTTGTAAGAGAGAGGAGGACAGAATTGGAAAGTTCCAATAAAATTTCAATAAACTGAAATGATATTTCTGTAATTTCTTTAAAAAATTCAAGACTTTTGATTTTTAAATAAAATTTAGGTATTATTCACATGTAATTTATTATTTTCAAATACTTCACTTTTGTCATGAATTGAAGTACTTATCTGTGGTGAGTCTTATAGAACTTTGAGAGAAGACAGGAATAGTCAAGGTGAGGTACAGTTGCTATCAAGCTTTATTGTGTATGAACACCATCTAGAATTTCTTGTTAGAACTGTGCAACCCTGAGACCTGTGGCATACACCTCCAGAGATTTTGACCGAGTTTGGATAAGGTGAGGACAGGGAAGCTGCACTTTAAACTTGCACACAGGTGGAGTATTTAAAGAAGGATGTCTGTAGATAGTACTTTGGTTAACATTGGTATGGTGGATTGAGATTTGAAATTAAATAACTAAAGAGATTCTTGAAGATACAATGATAAACACATTACATATCTGTGAAGGAACTGGCTCTAGCTAATGTCTGCTCCATCCTTGCTTTCCTAAACCAAAGTCACAAGGGACTGGTAAGCATATGACATAAAACAAATGCAAAATAATTGTTGCTTTGTCTCACCTTTCCTTGAGGCCATCCTCACCTTTTCTCATAATGTCTCCATTGTGAGCATCTTGTCTTAGCCCATAAGAAATTTGGAAACATTCTCATTTAAGTGAATTGGTTGCAGCTGCAAACCTGGTGGCAGGAACAAGGTACTATATATGCCTAATGTTGATTAGCATCACTGAAACTCATTATTCTGATCAGCCAGAAGCAATTTACAATCATGTTTAAGCAAGTGCTCATCATTTTCATAATTGACTTGCAGGAGCTCTGACACAACAACTTGTTATAACTGTCAATCACTGTCAAAGGATAGATGAAGAGGAGGCCCTTCTGGAGAGAAAAGCAAAGATACTGCCTGTTAAAGGTGGACTGACGGACCACACGAGGGCCTGAATATGGAACCATCTGGCTATGCATCCTTTTCCATGTTTTAACCCTTAGAAAAGAGTCTCTTCTAGATATAGAAGAAGAAAAATAGAAGAAGGTGGAACTCAGTGATGCTACTGCCTGGTTAAAAGAAACAGAGTAGCAGTGACAGGTTTGAGCCATACCTAAAAATTTTCTGAGTCTCAGATTTTAATTTTCTGCTAATTTCCCCCCTTTTTAAAAACAGTTTCGATCTTTGCTAGCTATAGTAAAAAATTATTGACTTTCAAATTTATCCCTTCTCTCAAAGAAATACATTTTTGGTGATTCCAGACGGATGGTGGTTAATTTTTTTCTGGAACAAATAGGAATAAGAATATGAATTTAAAATGTATATGCTGAATGTAATATTTATTTAAATAATTATAAATACGAATATTGTTCTAATTTTTTATTCATATTACCTAAGAAATTATACAGAAAAGGAATATAAGCTAACATAAGTATATGACCTTGAAGGAAAACTTCAATAACAAAAACAAAACAGAAATGCAAACTAGCAAGCAATTTTTGTTAAGTAAATGAGACTTCTTCTTAAGTTTATTGTTAGTTTGTTTCTTGGTAAAATAGCTCTAGCACTATCAATCATTAAAATTTTCATGCAAATTATAAGAGTCAGTGAATGCAAAGGCACTTCGAAAAGTACAAATCTGTAAATAGAGTAATGTATTTTTAAAATGCAATAGTCTTGATGACTGAATTGAGTTGGAGTCTAGTTCTACCAAAAGTTGGTAATGTGACATAAGTACATTATTTTTATTTCTCAAATAAATAATTCTGACTTTAGGAGTTGTGATAATTAAATCACATAATGGGTATGATGTGTAAATAGGGTTCTTTTTGCAGCAGGTGCTCAATAAATAGTATTTGTGATATTTATTAAAGATCCATATAAATATAAGGGGATATCTGCTTGGTGTTGTCTACAAAGTAAAATTTTGTAATGTCAGAGTTATTTGAAAGAAGCAACTTGAACAAGTTGTTCAATGCATTTGTGTTTTCAGGTTATGTGACTAGAGTTGGAAAATACTGAACAGTTTTTGGATACTGCCCTGTGCTAGGCCTGTGTAAAAATTCCTGCATGTTAAAATTTTAACCCCAAAGTTGATAGATTTAGGAGGTGAGGCCTTATAAATGTTAAATGCCCTTATTAAAGAGGCCACAGAGAGCTGCCTTATACCTTTTACCATGTGGGAACACTACTATAAGGTGTTGTGTGAACCAAGAAAAGGGTCCTCACCAAACATCAAATCTGCTGTCTTCTCTATCTTGGATTTCCCAACTAAAAAAATGTGAGACATAAAAATTTGTTGTTTATTAGCCATTCAGTCTATGATATGTTGTTACAGCAGCCCAAGTGGACTAGGACTATTACCAACCCTTAGTTTACCTCTAAATGCCTCTCAAATCTATAACTTTTCTCCAACCTTTCTACCTTTTCTGTAGTTCAAGTTGTCATCATTTCTCACTTGAACCACTGTGCTAAGTTCCTAACTAATGCTCCTGTTCACTTTTCATGTTCCAATCTGTTCTCCACGTTTTAATCAGAGAGATCTTTTTAAGATGCAAATTATATCGTTCCTTTATTTAAACATAGGACTTTCTAATGTTCTTTCTTAATGTTCTCTTGAACATGATCCTATACTGCTGGGAGTTACACACTCTCATATTATAGCATGTCGTTTCTGTGTGGTATTTACCACAGTATAAATTGTATATTTGTTTGTGTGACTAATTGATTGATGACTACCTGCATATCTAGACTATGAACTGCCAGCACAGACCTTATTTTAGCTAAACCTATTAAGCTAAAAGGATACATTTAAAAATATTATCATAAACGATGGAAAATATTTGAATAAAATGTTTGATGGGTTCAATGTTAGCTATAGTGGCTGATTCTCTCATAGATTTTGTCTGCTGCCACAAATTACTTTTAGTTTTTGGATGGACAAGAAGATATTTTGGGATCTCTATGCATATCAACAGAATTAAAATTGGGTAAATGTAAAGAAAATGTAATAAGAAAGAATTGACAAAGGTGTGAGATGGGTATGAATAAACCAGAGAGAGTAACAGCAGTGAGAGTGGAGAGGTGATCACTGTCCTCCCTCCCCTTCATTTTTCTGCCCCTGCTCTTTATTTGCTAAACCCAGTCAGAAGACAGTGAAAAAGAGTTTGTTGTTATTGTATGCACAGACCTGCATCCCTGGGCAAATAGAGGGTGGGAAGAATGGATCTCGAGGAACAAATGATAATATCCAGCACATTATGCAAAATTGATTACACCTAGAACAATTATTGACTTGCTTGTTCATTCATTTTTACTTATTTCTTCTGTGTATTCTTCCATAGGTAATCTTTGTCTGTGTGGACTCTGGCCCACAGAATCACATGCAGAAAACTAAATAATAATAATAATAATGTTAATGTTAAGGAATCTACCTTTCAGAGTAGATGTGGCCACAGTCAGCAAGATGTATGTCGGACTTTGTTTTCTGTATTCTTCCATTCAGAAAGAAAGGGGCTGGAAGATTTAGATCCTTCTCGGTAATCAAACTTGTTTGTCAGGGAACTCTTTCTCTCTTCATCGCAGCAATGAAGAGACTTCTATACAAAGTAGAAGAAGGAAAAAAAAATTTTCTTTTTCCTCCATTTCCTCATTTTATACTATTTTAGATAAAATTGTTTTTCTACTGACCACCAAATGCTTTCTAAAACATTTCTATGCTTGGTTTTTTAATCCACTATTATTCTCTCTGTAAATTTATAAGGAAAAATGTAATGAAAACCAACATAACTTAATACAATGCTTCAATTTCTTTAAAGGTCAAATGGTTCACTTCCAGCTTTAGATAAAGTGTAGAAGGGTTCTCCATGATCATATCATAAATTTTATTTTATTAAACTGGCAGTAAAATGAGTAAACATTTTCTCATGCATGCCATGAGGTTTGTATACTGATCTCATACAATAAACAAACAAAAAAATTCCAGTTAAGATTTTTGAAGGAAACGCTCTACAATATTAGCCTGGGCAATGATTTGACTCCAAAAGTTCAGGCAAAAGAAAAACAAAAATAGACAAATGAGATTGCATCAAACTAAAAAGTTTTTGCAAGGCAAAATAAATAATTAACAGCAGCATCCTATGGAATGGGAGAAAATATTTGCAGGGCATATATCTGATAAAGAGTTAATATCCAAAATACATAAAGAACTTAAATGACTCAATAACAAGAAAACAATGACAGGATTAAAAAATGGGCAAAAGACCTGAATAGACATATCTTATAAAAAGACATAAAAAAGTCCAACAGATATATGAAAAATGTTCAACATCACTAATCATTAGTGAAATGCAAATCTAAACCACAATGAGTTATCACCTCACACCTGTCAGTGTTGCTATTATCAAAAAGATGAAAAATAAGACTCAGGGAGTATATGGAGAAAAGGGCACTCTTGAACACTGTTGGTAAGAATGTCAATTAGTACAGTCATTGTGGAAAGCCGAACGGAGCTTCCTCAAAAAATTAACAATAGAATTGCCATATGATCCAGCAATCCCACTACTGGGTATGTATCCACAATATCTGAAATCAGTAGGTCAAAGAGATAACTGCTCTCTCACCTTCATTGCAACACTGTTTACAACAGCCAAGATATGGAATCAGCCTAAGTGTTCATCAATGATGGCTAGATAAATAAAACATAATAAATATAGACAATGGAATATTATTCACCCTTAAATAAAAGAGAAATCCTGTCATTTGCAACAAAATAGATGGAAGTGGATGATATTATGTTAAGTGAAATAAATCAGGTATAGAATGATAAATACCAGCTGGGCACGGTGGCTCATGCCTAGAATCCCAGAACTTTGGAGGCTGAGGTGAGAGGATTGCCTGAGCCCACAGGTTCAAGACCAGCCTGGGCAGCTTAGTGAGACCTCATTTCTACAATAAATCAAAAAATTAGCTTGGCATGGTGGCATGTGCCTGTAGTTCCAGCTACTTGGAAAACCTGAGGCAGAAGAATTGCCTGAGCCCAGCAGGTAGAGGCTGCAATGACCATGAGTGTGTCTCTGCTCTCCAATCTGGACAACAGAGTGAGACTCCGATTCAAAAAAAAAAAGAATGACAAATATCACATAATATTATTTATATGTAGAATCCAAAAATGTCCAATCCATAGAAGCAGAAAGCAGCAGAACGGGGATTACTGGGTGCTGGGGACTAGAAAAAAATGGGGTGATGGTCAAAGGGTACCATGTTTCATTTAGACAGGAGGAATAAATGATAAGGATTTGAGGTAACCATATGTTAATTAGCTTAATTCAATCATTCCACATTGTATACATATATCATAGTATCACTTTATACCCCCACAAATATATACATAATAATAACTTGTCAAAATTCAATAAATTTTTTTATATCATTGAAGACTGAATTAATCTCGGATGCTCCTTTATCTAGCTACATCCAGTTCTGGGTTCTCTACTTTAGTCCAACTAGTCTCAATATTCGCCATGATGGCAAAGGTACTACATCCTGACACAGCTCCAAATAAAGTGGGACCTGTCTAATTCTTCATTTCTTGTTTTATACAAAAATCTACCTAATCCAGAATGATATGACCATTGTTTATCAAATAATTACTGTGGTTTGGGGAGTATGTTAAATGCTTTGCAAATTATCTTTTTAAACCTTCACAACACTCCTGTATGTTGTTGTATCTTGCTTAGTGACTATATATAATGACTAATCTCTATGGCCATACTTACTGGCAGTTGGGTTTTCTGCTACTCCCATCCAGATGTGTAGAAGTTTTTCTCACCTTCTTAGATATGGACTACTCTCATATCTTACTTGGAGAAATAGAATATGGTGCAAGTAACATTGTGCATATTCTTTATCCTAGACTTCAAAAGTCCCTGAAAGATCTTCCTCTGCTCTCTTGAAATGGTGCTCTAAGGCCACCAAATAAGGAAGCCAACCTAGATTTACTAGAAGATAAGAGGCTATTGGAGATCCGAGGAACCTCACCTGATAGCCAGCACAGGTTACTGCAATAATCAGATATGTGGGTCAGTCCATCCTAAACTTTCCAGCCCAGATGACTCTTTGGCTGAACACAGCCACATAAGTGAATCCAGGGAAAACCACAAGAGTTAAATTGCCCAGCTCAACCACAGAACTAAGATAAATAATAAACTACTGCTTGAAGTCCCTAAGTTTTGGAGTGTTTTTTACATAACAAAAACTGATTCAAATAGTAGGTGTTATTATTTTATTTAATTAATGAGAACGAGGCAGGAAACTATTTGGTGTATTGTTCAAAATAACACACACAACACATGGCAGAGCTAGAATTTGAGTCTAGGCCTTTCTGAATTCAAACACCATGCCTGAAGACGCAATGATACACTGCTTCTCTAGCTCTAGTTCATATTTTGTATAACTACTTTCAAAAACATGAAAGTTACAACCATGTTGTCTAAAGTCCTTTATTTTCCAAATGAGATATCCCACTGACTCTTTACTTTTCTATATGTGACATGCTTTCTGATTTTAACCCCATGATATTCTTTCCATTTGAAGCTTTAACAATGTATCCACCTCTGCCTAAATGTGACATGCCAGAACTAAACTCCAGGTGAAATCAGACTGCAATAGGAAAGATCAGGGTTTGCCAAACTTTGTACTGTGTGCCAAGTTTGACACCACCTGCTATGGACCATGAGCTGAAAACAATCTTTAAATTTTTAAATAATTGAAAGGAAAATCAAGAAAATAATATATTTTTGTGTGAGTGTGTTGGAGTCTCACTCTGTTGCCCAGACTGTAGTGCAGTGGCCGCTCCCGGCCACCGCAGCCTCAACCTGCTGGGCTCCGGTGATCCTTCCGCCTCAGCCTTCCAAGTAGCCGGAATTACAGGCATGTGCTACCACGCCCCGCTGATTTTTTGATTTATTGTAGAGATGAGGTCTCGCTGCCCAGGCAGGTTTTGAACCCACGGGTTCAGGCAATCCACTCACCTCAGCCTCCCAAAGGCGCGGGATTACAGGCTGAGCCACTGAGCCTGGCTAGAAAAGAATATTTTATTACATGTGAAAAATATGTAAAATTTGAATTTCAGTGTTCATAAATAAAGCTTATTAGAAGACAAGCACTCTCCTTTGTTTATGTATTACCTAGGGCCACTTTCCAACTAAAAGTACAGACTGAGTTGTCATTACAGAGAAGACCTGATGGTCCTCAGAACTGAGAATATTTACTAGCTGGCCCTTTACAAAAGGATTACTGACCATTGAAATAAAACAACTGCAAACTCCTTCACTTTGGACACTCTACTTCTTTTATTTCATCCCTACCTTATATAATCTTTATGGGTGGTGATGTCACTCTTTTGAATGATACATTCACCAAGTAAAATCATTTTTTCACTCATTTTCAAAAAGCCACAAGTCCTGTATTTCAGGGATTCAAACCATCTTTCTAATCTTTAAAATATGTTATTGTCTTTATATTCTGTCCTCCAACATGTTCCACCTTTCCTCCAGGCTGGAATTATCTACAAACTTAAGAAAAATGATTGCCACGTCTTCGAGGAAATGATTCAATAAATGTGGAGCAGAAAGAGTCATCTAATACAACCCTAAAAATTTCCTTCAGGTTTAAATATCCATTTATTAGTTAAAATATTCTTATCAGTAACACATATTTTGTTTGAATTTTGTCCCCAAGATCATTGTCCATAATTTATGCATTTATTCAGCAAATTTCTGTTTAATCCCTACTATGTCTGGGGCACTGTGCATTGTGCTGGGAAAACAATGATGAAAAGAGCACACAGGTTTCCTGCTCACTAGAACTTTCAGCCTAGTGAATCATCATACTCAAAACATGGGATTACACAGTAGTGCATTGTTAAGGAAAAAATATTATTAGAATGTCTTACTAAATATTTATGTGACTCATTGTTAAAATTTCTCTCATCTTCTTCAGCAATATCTGTGATAATCCTTTGAAGAAAGGAGTTGAGGTTAGGCCAATATGACTTGTTAGTGAATTAATGCTGGTACCCATTGTTTTTTTGTTTGTTTGTTTGTTTTGAACCGCCACTGTATTTACAAATCTCTGGGAGATCTCGTCACCATGCAAATTCTAGTTCAGTAAGTTGGAACCTGAGATTTTGCATCACTAACAAGCTCTGAGAAGTTGCCTGCTCACCCCTCCCACCCACTCCACTCATCTCATTCTGAATAAAAGGACCTCACTAAAGGCTCACAACTTATCTCTTTCATAATCATTTCCCACCCTAAAATGTCATTTTAGACAGGCATTTGAGAAGTGCTTCAGCAGAAAAAAGCAAGCAACATAATGGAAATCACCACCTCTAGTATAAGACATATGGAATTTATATACAAACCTGCACCTTGAAAACCGTGAGCTCAACCTGTGTCCTTACCTCGCTACACCTCAATTTCCACATTAGTGAAAGTGAAAATAATAGTTTGCTGTAGAATTATTGAGAATAATAACGCTGAAAGGCAGTAGGCTTTAAGAAAATGACAGTTGTTATTGTGTTTACTAAAAGAACAACATGAACAGAGTTGTGCTTTGAGGAAATTAATCTAACAATGAGATGTAGTTTGATTTAAAATGGGGAGAGACCAAGGCACTTGGATAAATAGGATGTCTCCTCAAATAACATTTAATGAACATGTTATATGTTAAAAACTGTGCTAGATACTGAGGATATAAAGCTAAATCAGGCACAATTTTCAGTTGTGGAGACATAGCACCAAACAGCAGTTAGTCTCCAAAGCAAGCTGATAAACCTGGATCCATTGATTCATTTTATAATATGCCAGGAAAGTAGCAACTGTAATGAGAAGACAGAAATAGGTTTGTGATTTATATTATAGTGGTTAAGGTGATAGTATAAGATATGGATTACAAGAAAAAGAAGTGTCAATGATAGCTCTGAGGTCTCTAGACCTGAGAAGATATTGATTTTATTAATCAAAATAAGCAATATGAAAGAAAAGTCAGGTAAGGAAGGGGAAAAATTGAGTCTTCTCTTGCACATATTGAATTAAAGAGATATTGGGTCATCTCAGTGAAGATGAATTCAAAGTTGTTTTGAAATAGAATCACCATGGGTAGTAATACGTGTAATTGAAACTCATTTGCAGAATTCAGAAAAACTAGCATGCACTTTCTGGTTATTTTTGTAACAATATAATTTGGATCTCATGTTTGTGTATATACTGCACATTTGCAGATATAAAGACATGCATGTTTATGCTTAGTGTTTACCCAACATCAGCAGTTTAAAAAATTACTACCCTGTTTCTACTTTATTAATGACAGTCTGAATTTGGAAGGCTTGATAAGTTGTTTACAAGGAAGTTCAGAAGGAGAAATCAGTGCATGTTTGCTGAATATTGTGAAAACATGTTTCTCAGGATGTGTCACTGGAAATGGCAATTAGTCAATGTAGGAAAACTAATATATCTTTAGACATTAAGTCACACTAAAACAAATATTCAGACCAATGCTGTTTAGCAGAGAGGAATAAGTGCAATTGTGTTGATATGTGAAAAGTTTCACACAATTCACATTTGTCACCCATGAATTCTCATTAGAGTTCTCATAATAAGCCAAAAGAGAAGCTTGGGTATTAATATTTTAGAGACAAATATAGTGAGGAATGGGGAAATGAGGGACTTATAGACACACAAAGAGAATGATTGAAGGCCTGAAATGTTTATAAAAATGCCTGCTATAAGCTATGCACTGGGCCAGGAACTTTAACATTTGCTTCTTGTTTCTCTCGCAATAATCCTGTCCAAGTATCATATTATCCATGTTATTTTACCGATGAGATCATGCAGTAAAATAGAATTTAAATAATTTGATCAAGATCATTTGTGGGTTGCACAACATCAACCGCTTTACTCTTTCCTTTTCATAGCAGCTTTAATTTCTGTATAGAAATCAATGTGGTTTCAGAGAATCCGAATTTATTTCTGACTTCATAGGTGAAACGTGAATTGTAGGCCAATCAGGGCATCATGCCATTCACAGAGTTTACTTCAGCGATGGGCCTGCCATCTAAGCTGCTCCAATCACAGAGAATCTCAGAATTTGGGGAGGGGAACTCTAACGTAATGTCACTCTATTATACTGGTTGTGCACAAAGAATGCTGCTGGCACCATATTAGAAGCTCCTGGCCTGTAAATGAAGGAAGAAGGCAGATAGAGATAGCTTAACTTTGGTTAAGTTCCTAGATCAAGACTTACTCATGTTGGCAGTAAAGAAATTCTAGACTATTCAGATACTTGGGCCCATAAATAACCTCCAGTAATTACCCAAATTTGACTTTCCTATTCATTACAATAAGCATTCTAACTGCTCCAGAACTCATCTAGACTACCTCCTTAAGCAGGCGAATGTAGTGTAAAGAAGCTATGAAGTGTAAAGAAAGTAAGCCCTTGTCCAAGATGGTACAGATGGCTCTTGAGAAAGTCAAACCTAGAGTTCAAGATCCTGTATTTTCAGTCTGTTGGTCTTTCTAATGAAGCATGCACATGTATCAAAATCTCACAAGGATTAAAGTCAAGTTTTAAGATTTCTAGACTATATAGAATGTATTATTTTTTAAAAATTTTATATCAAACATGTGGGGTACGACTCAGGATAAGGTATACAAGTACGTATCATACAGGTAAAGTTTGGGCCTCCTTTTGGCTCCCACTTTATCTGGTTTGTGATCAGGTATGCCTGTTGATGTTGTGCTTCTCCTCACCCCCCGCAGTATCCCACTACTGTCAATCCCTTTCTTATAGTAAATGTTCAGGGTCTGCTTATGAGTGAGAACAAATGGTACTCTGTTCTTTGTTTCTGTGATAGATCACTGAATATTATAGACTCTAAATCCATTGAAGTTGCCACAAAGTCCATGTTTGTTCTTCTTTATGGTCATATTAGGTATTCCAATGTGTGTATGTACCACATTAGAATGTATTACTTTAAAAGAGCTGTGACTAAATAAAAACTTTTAAATATCCAAAGAGAAAAATAACAAAAGAAAAAATCAGCTGTGGAATAAACGTTTTCACTTTTATTAGAAAATATATTTGGTTGTTTTAAAAATTCTTTAAAGGTGGATGCCTTCCCTTAGATACTTCTTTATAACCCTCATTGTGCTAAGTACCACAATGGTCATATTAAGTATTCAAGTAATTCTTTGTTCAATATGCGTTTCTTATTAGAGTCTACATAGTGATGGCAAAGACATATTTTCATTCCCTAATTCTATATTGTGATGGCAGGGGCATCTTTTTATTCACTAATTTTGTTAGTGCATGTTTATTTAGACCTTGCCTTGTGGTCTAAATAAACACACACTAATAAAATTAAATACCACCACCCTCTGTGCTTGATACCCAGAATTCAAGGGCAACTCACTATGTAGTCATATAACTTGGCCCATGTACATAGTCTATTTAGAGCAGCACTATCCAAAAGAAATACATGAATCATACATGTGAGCAGTGTGTGTAATTTAAAATTTTCTAGCAATTATGTTGAATAAGTGAAAATAAACCATTGAAATTAATTTTTGTTTAACCTAATATGCCCTAAATATTATTTAACATATAATCAATAGGAAAAATATTAATGAGATATTTTACATTTTATCTTCTATAATATTTTTGATATCTAGTATGTATTTCATCCTTATAAGACATTTTAAAGCCGGGCTCGGTGGCTCAGCTTCTAATTCCATGCTTTGAGAGGCTGAGGTGAGTGGATTGCCTGAGCCCGCGGGTTCGAGACCCCCTGAGGCAACTTGACGAGACATCATCTCTACAATAAATAAAAAAATTAGCCGGGCATGGTAGCACACGCCTGTAGTTCCAGCTACTTGGAAGGCTGAGGCGGAAGGATCACTGGAGCCCAGCAGGTCGATGCTGCAGTGGCTGGGAGCAGCCACTGCACTCCAGTCTGGGTGACGGAGTGAGACTCCAACTCAAAAAAAAAAGACTAGCTCCAATTCAGGTGATTAATGGTCACATACACCCAGCTATTGGACATCTCAGAGTTACAAATTATCTATATCTATGAAAATACATAAAAGTAATTGTCCATGATCTAAGTTGTGAGAGGATTTCATATAAAATGAGTTTTTCAGAAATTTTGAAAATTTACAGTATAATTACTGCACAAATAAGAGTGCTGGTGTTACTATAAAATCTCCAAAAGTAGTCCTCATCACACATAAACTATGCCTTCATAATGCCCAAACATGAGGGTGATAGTATCATTATGGAACAAGCCATCTACTTAGCACTCAATATTATGGTCTTTCTATCCAGGATTTGTTTAGTTTTATTTTTTATTATGCAAATCTATCTATTTTATGGCATAAATAAATCTAGTTAGAAATAGACTTAATTAATTATCTTACATTAGTTTATGTACCTTGTGAAAACCTTCTACCACAACTTTCAATCAGCAGATTTGAGGATTCATACCAACTCTTTTAAATCTATTATAGAAAGTCATTTGATTATTGTTTAACAGCACCACAGCTTAAATCAAATTCCGTCTAATGGCCATTTATGGAATATTGCATGTAACCTGTAGGTGCTAGAGATATACAGGTGAATAATTACTGCTTGCCTTCAAATGGCACACAATCTAGTAGTGCAGATGGAAATTATGGAGATTTTTTTGACAGGAGTCAGTGGGAAACACAATGGAGTCACACGGCAGTCAATGGTAATTTTATCTGTGGTGGGAAAGCAGGTAAGACTTCTCATGGAGGAGAAGAGTTTACAATGATTCTTGAAAATGAGTGGAGAGCCATTGGGATTAAGAGAATTAAACTTAACTCTCTATTCTATGGCTCTAACCTATAGTGTGGAGTGAAGGGAAGAAGGGATGGTTTGTGTCCTGGTAGGGGCAGCAGCCTGGAAAACCATGCTGCAAAAGGCACAGATGAAATCTAGGCTTGGGGAAGACTCAGCCAAATGAAAGAGGCCACAGTTATTGCCATTTACATATTTCCATTTTGAGACTCCCCAACCTTTTTAACCCATACGGGTTTTGATAATTATTTTTAAAAGGAAATTCAGAGAGCAGCGGGCAATATGTGTTTGAATTAAGACTTCAAATGAGAGGCTCGGTGGGGCACTTGGAAGGTTTATTTCTGCCTCCTAGTTAACCATAGAGGAAAGCTGGCATTTCTAATCCTAACTGTAGGAGTTCCACTTCCTCTCACTCTGACCATAAATTCTTAAGGGAGTGGAAAAGAGGGCTGGCTGCTAACTGCCTCCCTCTTGTTACTATCCCCCTCTCCCACACACACAATAAACACTTGTTAGAGATACAGAGTTGGTTTATATGTAAATAACCAAAGGGTATCACAACACAGGGCCCTTGGGGAGTTAGCCATCTGGGCTAGTATATTGACATCCTCTGAGTGGGGGCTCTCCCCTAGCAAAATAGCACAGTGCCAGACTAATTGTCCCAAGTTTATGTGTATTACTTGTCTATTGTAGGGATTCCCAAATGCTGAGTCACAAAAAGAGCTTTCACGGGTCTGAAAAAAATAAATTTTAGAATAATGCAGTGTTTAACTATGTGTGAGAGAGGTTACCAACTATTCTTTCTTGGATAAGATTATATTTTTGTTATATATATAACAAAATAGTTAATCTTTTGTGTTAATTTTTTATTAAAATTCCTTCTTTTTACTTAATGGAATTTCGAATAGATAATAACTATTTAATATCACTATTTTCTAAGATATGTTGCTGAGAACCCTATGATAAAGTTATATTTTTCAAAACTTGACTTATTCGGGAAATCCAAAAAACCAGAAACCGTTGGTACAGCAAAGGAAGTAGCTTGACAATCAAACAGATATAGAATTATATTATTGCTTGACCACTTACAAAGTGATGACTTTGGACAAATTACAGTACTTAGCTTCCCTGAACCTCGTTTTGTTTGTTTGTTTAGAGTTGTAATAATTGATGTTTAATTAATAGGGTCAATACGAAAATTAAATATCACATACTTAAAATACTTTAGAATTAATTTTCCTTTCTGTCTTGCCCCTGTTCACCTAGTTAATGACTATATCTTTTAACAATCATGAAGAATTTGAAAATTTGGCTTAATAGCCTTCCAAACCCATATGCACTACCCTCCCCATAAACAGACTGACAAGGTAAGTTAGACTCCTCTTGACTTTTGTATTAATGGACGAACTAATTGTAATGGTTTTAGTACTAGCTATGCTCTAATAATTACTGTTGATTATCTTGCACATTGTCTGTGATGGTAAGGGCGAGCCTTTCTTCTCTTTATCTTCACAAAGGACAGTGCATGTATCAAAGCAGCATATTTAAATAACTGAAAATAGTATAGGAGGAAGGAACACATACCTTCATATTATTCCAGTCATATTGTGTTCCTTCTCTTATGCAGAAAAGTTTCAAGATTGAACCTCTGGCTTGGTCATGCTATAATTTTGAATTATTATAGATACATTTAAGGATACTAAGTAATAATATGAACTTCTCCTGAAGGAAGTAAGGTACTCTTAAAGTCAATAGCAATGAAAGCAGAAGAAAATGAATAAACTGAAGAATTACTGAGGATATAGAAAAATAAAATCCTTTCTATAACATCATCTTGCATGTTCATGAGTAACAGCTTGGAATTCCTTAGTCTGGGATTAAATTGTTTATATTGTGTCTCATCATGTGATTACTGATAGTTTAGTTTTCCTACTGACATTATATAAAAGGTGACTGCTGATTAAAGGGAAGATGAATCACTTAAACAAAATCTTGCTTTAAGTAAATTAATAAAAATATTCAAGATAAATAATCATATAATTACTTTTACTAAGACACAAGGAAACAGTAGCATAGGGAAGAGTAATTAAAATCAAGTGAATTAAGTGCAAACTTCAAGAAATGTGTTTCGCTGTGATCGACCTGAAAGCCACCCACACAACCCACAAATGGACATAAGTACAGCACTTAATGAAAAACAAAGCACATTTTTAATAACATGAAAATAGAAACTTTAGGCTTCTATTAAGTAAATGAGATTTGAAATCCTCTTACAAAAGAGTCTGCCTCAATTCCCACTACATGTACATAAACCAGTACTGCCAACATTTTGGGTAGGGGGAGAAGGAGAATAGGAAGTATTTACAAACTTACAGGATACATCTGAAGACTAATTTTGGCTTTGATTAACTGATTGTTTTTTTTTTATAAGTAACAAAGTTTCTGTAAATCTCCACTTTCTGAAGTGTAAAGTGGAGCTAGAAATGCCTTCTTCAAAGTTTGTCTTGATGATATAAAGAGATACACATGAAAAGATTTAACTGTGTTACTGAATATCCTCTCCCTTCCCATCTACAAGATAGTAAGATAGGTGGAAAGCATGAACTTTAAAACCAGGTAACAGCATTCTACCATCTATTGCAAGGTTATTTCTCTTAACTTCAGTTTCTTTGTTAGTAAAATGCAATTTTTAAAAAAGAAATGAGTTCTCACTTTGTTGTCCAGGATAGTCTCAAATTCTTGGGCTCAAGTAATCCTCCTGCCTCAGTTTCCCAAAGTGCTAAGATTACAGATGTGAGCTATTATGCCTGGTCTAGTAAAATATAAATATTATCAATCTACAGTGTTACAAAGACAGAGTTCATAAATGTTAAACAAATAGTATTACCTATCCTACTGTTTGCTTTCTATTTATTTATTTATTTTTTGTTTTCAGTAGTAGACCAAAGAGATTTTGTTTCTGGTGTCCTAAACCACAGTCAACTTACTTTTTAGTCCTTTCAAATACCACAATAAGAGTTTCCTCAGTCATGGCTGCAAACCTCCCCTGTAACATAGACATGCCAGCCTTATCCACCATGCCTCCTCCTGTAAATATATTTCAAGCAATCTTCAGCTTAACTTATGTGAAAATAATAAAATACCAGCAGGATTGTTTTAATGGATTTGTTTGGATAAACTTTGCCTATTCAGTAAATCCAACAAAACCTTATAGCATACTTCACAGCCAGGAAGGATGCTGAGCTTGGCCCTTGCCACTTCCCTCTAATTCTCCACAGTAATATCTCATATTAGGTTCATGTATCAAGGCCAAAATTTATATTATTTTCTTATGCCTACCACTTAAACAATCCAAATAATATGCTGATTCACCTAAGAAAAATTATCTGTGAAAAAGTTTTTCTTTCAGATGGCAATAGTAACAATGGGTTAATGATGTTCAGAATGATATGGCAGCAGTTAGATTGGAGGTGGTGATGGTGGTAGTGATATAGATGTGAGTAGTGGTGAGGACAGTGATGATGGTGGTATCAGTAAGGGTAGTGTTAGTAATAAACATCTATGCTGTGCTTGAGGATAAGCATCTCTGTTTTATAGAATTTTCCCATTTTCAAAGGATAAATACCTTTAGCATGGCATATTTTGAGTAACTAATATGTCAGAGAATGCAAAGTTGAGAGGAGATGTTAATAAACATATCCCATTAGTTAGTATGAGTCAGTTTCAGATCCCACTATAAATGATGGCAGTAGTAATAGTGGCAATGGTACTGAGGATGGTAATGGTGCTGATGTTGGTGGTGATGATGTTAATAGTGATGGTGCTAATATAGGAGTTAATGGTTGTGGTAGTGGTAGTGATGACAATGGTGAAGATGGTAGTGTGGTGATAACAGCAGTAATGATGCTGATGATAATGATGGTGGTAATGTTAGTAGTGAGAGTATTGATAGTGGAGTTAATAATTGTGGTGGTGGTAGTGTGGTGGCATTGGTGGTAATTGTGGATGTCATTCTGGTCACTCTTGCATACAGCTTTGTATATTATACAAGGTGCTTCTGCCTGAATTACTTTAACTCTGGAAGAAATATGTTTTTACCAATGAGTTTATCTCATTTTACATACTAGAAAACTGATCTCATGGGACAGTAAAGCTTAGTATTAAGAACAGGTCCTTGGAGCCAAGTAGCTCAATTTTAGAATTCTAGCTTTGCCCCTTCCCAGACGTAAACCTTACACAAATATATTTTGAGTCCATTTACATCATCTTTCAAATTGTGAAATGAAGATAATTCTTTTATAATTTTCATGAGATAATTAAGATAGTTTTTAATTGTCATGAGATTTTAAGAGATGATATAAGTAAAAATATAGTACTTACAGTAAGAGGAAAATACATTTTAACTTTCCACAGATCATGGTTTCTGTTAAATAGGTTTACATTTCATTATTATTCTTATATTGTTTTGTTTTTGCCTATGGAGTACTTTGATTAATACTTTGATTATTGCTTGATGAATTTGATACTAAGGACAGGAGAGTTTTTGTCTTGTATAGTAAAATAAATAACTTTCCTCAAATAGTCCTAGGGAGAGGATGCTAAAAAAAGAGGGGGAAGAGCAAGAAGAGGAAAGAGCAAAATTGAAGTAGGCTGGAATTGAGTGAGAACAGTACAGTAGACTGAATAGTGGCCATTCAAAGATGGCTTTTCCTAATACCAAGAACCTGTAAATTCTACCTTAAAAGAAAAAAAAAAGGTCTTTAGTATGTGACTAAATTAAGAATCTCAGGAGACTATTTTAAATTATCTGAGTAGGTCCTAATGTCATCACAACACTGTTGTTATTGCTTGTTTAAGACAATGACAATTATTAATAACAGAGCCAGAGCAGGGAAGTATTAAGTATAACAATGAGTACAGAGACAAGAATGAGGTGGAACATAGTTTGAATCTGTGCTCTACTTGCTAAATACCATACACCCTCAGATAAATCATGTACTTTTATACTTTTGTGTCTTCATACATGAAATGGAATAATATTTTTCCTCATAAAGTTATAGTGAAGATCATGATAAATAAAACATGTAAGGTTATTAGCATCAAAACTGGCACCTAATAAATGATCATTAAGATCTTGCTATTATAATTATGATTCTTATTATTTATTTAGATTTTTTCAATAATATAAATGTAATAATATAAATCAAATTTTCACTCAAATCTACTTGACTTGCCACTCTTTGTTGTCTTAATTGTACCTTAATTTGAATTAGCTCAGGTACTATCTTAAGGTTGAGATAAAAAATTAAATTAATACTGTTCATGAAGGCTCTAGTTAGATCAGGCAGGCCTGAGGCAGCAGTGTTAAGAAAGTTTCTATGGAAGAGAAAAAGCTTAGCTTAGCCTTTGACAGGTGAAACTAAAAACAAAAAGATAAATGATAAAACCAGAACTTTAAAAATCAGGAAGCAGGTCAGAATAGACAATAAAAAGTTTGTAGGAAAATTTAAGATCGCTGCTATAAATTTTGAGTGTATATTTGTATCTATTGTCATGTACAAATTATACCATAATTTTGTGGTTTCAGAAACATTTATTATCTCACAACTTTATGAGACAGAAATTCAAGAAGAGCTTAGTTGAGTGGTTCAGGCTCAGAGTTTCTCATGAAGCTGCAGTTCAGTTGTTACCAAGGGCTATAGAATTTATTTTCCATTACATGGCTGTTAGCAGGAGGCCTCAGTTCCTCTACATATAGGCCGTTCTACAGGAGTACCTGAATCTTTTCAAAGCATGGCAACTTTCTTCCTGGAAGTAAATGATACAAGAAAGCAAAATAGAAGTTGTGATGACTTTATATATAATATTGCAAATAACACACCATCATCGCCATCATATTCAACATGATCTATTTCTTAGGGGTGTGTCTACATCCAGCTTTCCTTCCAGGGGTGGAAAATTAGGTCCCACCTCTTCAGAGAAATAGTAACAGATTTGTTGGACATTTTTTAAAACCACCATAGTGCCAAAAGTGTAGCCATCCAGGAATAAACAAATCATGCTGCAATGAACCATGTCAGACAAATTGCCTGACTCAACTAAAAATCATTTCCATTTTTTTCTCCTTCTCTTACATTCTTTCCTTTTCCTGTACTTTTTATTTCTTTTGTGTTATAAAGGGGTTTTCTATATTTCTAGTGCATAGAGGAGATACAAAAGGAGAGATAAAACTACAATAAATGAAAATAATTCACACTGAGAAAATATAGGGACAATTCACCCAGTTTAGAAAGACAGCTGTTCTGGCCATGAATCTTTCCTGGGACTAATAATAATATATTAAAAACCACAATTAGTAATAAGGGCTAACAATACTCTAACACAGAAACATACAAAAGAGAACTCTGTCTGTCTACACATAGGTAATCTTGATAGTTAATCCAAGAATTATAACTTCTTTGTATCGGTCTGGGTTCTCCAGAGAAACAGAACATATATATAATATGAGGGTAATTATTATGGGAATTAGTTTGAGCAATTACAGAGGCCCAGAAGTTCTACAATCTGCCATCTATAAGCTGGAGAATCGGAGAAATCAGTGGTATCATTCAGTTCAAATTTGAAGGCCTGTTCAAAAAGAGAGATACCTTTCCCTTCCTTCTTTTTGATCTAGGTAGACCCTCAAAAAATTGGATAATGCCCACCCACATAGGTGAGGATAGATCTTCTTTATTGTTTCAAATTCTCATCTCTCCCAGAAACACCCTCAGGCACACCCAGAAATAATGTCGTACTGGCTATCTAGGTACGCCTTAACCCAGTCAAACTGACACATAAAATTAATCACCACCTCCTTTAATTTGATTGAAGAATGATACCCATTATTTAGCAAGACAAACTTGAGGCTGCTATTAAGAGTGAATTGAAAACGCTTCAGTGAAAACTATGGTTACCTGCTTCTTGAGAATTATATAAAAGTGAATCATAGAATCATAGCACTTCAAAGATTTTTAACTCCTTCCTAAGAATGCTGCATGTGTTTAAACAGTTTTGTAGTAGTTATAGTTCCACAGTCACTTCTAGATTTTAAATCCTGCAGAAATTTTATATCTTATATAAAATATATCTATTATAAACCTATGTCTCATATCTTAAACCATATGATAATTCTTATATCTTTGTTCCAGGATAGCTCATGTTTCTTCAGTAAATTGGGATGTTTCCAGTCTCCTTACATGCTCAGAACATTCTAGCAACAAATATTTTGACTTACCAGAAATAACTGGGCAATCCACATGTTTACCCTGTTGAGAGTATTTGGAAAAGGAAGAAAGGACCTACGGAAATCCCATGACTAAGTGAAAGCCAAGGAGAATTCATGTTCTCAGAAGAGTATGAACCTTAGAAAACACCAATAATTGTAGCTTCTAGTCGATTTTCAAAATTCAAGTGAGCTGACTTCCTGATGATTCTCAGAGAAGGCAGCCATCATATTAAGAGGAAACTTGAACTGCAATTCCTCATTTTCTTTTTGTTTTCATGAAAAAGTCAGTATAATGGAAACTGATAAGAGAGCCAAATCACTGAAATACGAAAATCACAGAATTAGCATTTATCCAAATTCCTCAGCTGAACCTATCATGGAAAGAGCTTGTTTTAATCACATCAAGTCTTCGTGATTGTGGAGTTTCTTATGAGCTAAAACATCCCTTATTCTTATGGGTAAAATTAATAACTCAACCAAAGAATTAGATTAGTGAAGCAAAGAGCCTTTGAAGTCTCTAGGAAAAACCTCCTCAACATTTTCAAGTTGTCATTTCATGAAACAACTACAGTGCTAAATCTTTTTAAATTAGTCAATCTAATGTTCGCCTTTTTCATGTCTCCTCAGACTCAAAATTTTGCTCAGTTTTCTATGAAAAGATATAATAGCTTCATAAAAATAATTTTTTATTATACTATCTGTTTTATTTCTATACCATTTGTTTTTGAATTATCATGTAAAATTCTTTTTATGTTATTGAAAATTTCTTGCTTTTTCTGATCTAGAAATGAAAGCTTAGATAGTCAAGATGGTGAAAGTTTTGGGTAGTCCTTATGAAATATTATTGTAGAAGAACTGAAGGAGCAATTTCAGTATGAAAGCCACAGGCATACATAGTAATAGCTATGCTTTGATTAATATGCCAAAGCAGGTCACAACATAGCAGAGTTCTGTGATCTCTTTCCATCACATCAGGCTAAGACATCTATTTCCTTCTTTATCAATAGACTCAGAGTTGCCACTCTGAAATTCTGGATCTTGTTTATCTCAGCTTACATTATTTCATTCAATGCTGCCTTGGAAAAATTATCTGTTGCTCTGTCATCTACTTCTCTCCCATCGTTCCCTAGTCTAATATTATTTATAATTATTCTCTAAGGTCAATTTTTAAGTTTTACATTTTCTTTATATAAATGTATACATATATAAATGCATGTACTTAAAATCAATCATCATTGCTTATGGATTTCATATTTGCCAATTTGCCTCCTTTCTAAAATTTATTTGCAACCCCCAAATCAACATTTATACTTACAAAGTCATTCACATACATATGCAGAGTAGAGAAAACCTTGTGTCACGTGATGTGCAATTTCCCAGCTTAGGCTGAACAAAGTAATGCCTTACATTCTTATTTTAGCTGTCACACCGTAAATAAATGTCCTTATCATAGTATATTTATTCAATGCCACCTTTTTGTGGATTTTTTTTTTTTTTTGGTGCTTTTGTGTTATTTTTTTTCCAAACTTTTTTTTTTTTGAGTTGGAGTCTCACTCTGTCACCCAGACTGGAGTGCAGTGGCCGCTCCTGGCCACTGCAACCTCGAACTGCTGGGCTCCGGCGATCCTTCCGCCTCAGCCTTCCAAGTAGCTGGAACTACAGGGACACGCTACCACGCCCAGCTAATTTTTTGATTTATTGTGGAGATGAGGGCTCGCCAACGGACCCAGGCAGGTCTCGAACCCGAGGGCTCAGGCAATCCACTCACCTCAGCCTCCCAAAGCACGGGATTACAGGCTGAGCCACCGAGCTCAGCTTTTTGTGCCATTTTTATTGGTGACTTCATTGTTTGAAATGGGCCTCAAGTATAGTGCTGAAGTACTGTCTAGTCTTCCTGCATACAAGAAGGCTGTGATGTATCCTATAGAGAGCATACACGTGTTACATAAGTTTTGTTCAGATATGACCATGAAGCTAGTATTAATAATTCAAAAATGTGTATTAAATATCTTTAAACTAAAACACACATAAAACAAGGTTACATATTGATCCATTGGTAATACATAACCAGAAGCTCACAGGAACCTAACCCTATATTTCTCCTAGAAATGTTGGTTCAGCATTCACTAATTCAGTCTTCTTGACTAATTTATAGAACATAACAATCTTAAATGACAATAATCAACTGTACTTATTTGCAGCAGGAGATCTATAACTACCTAAAGTACAGGTATTTATGTACAGTAGAAGAGGGAGATTAACCTCAGTATCAGGAAGTATTTTATTTTCAAACTTATAATTGACTTAATCATTTGACTATTCTGGGACTCAGATACTACATTTCATTCAAAAAATAATGAAACACAAATAAAAAATATATACACATAATATGAAAATAGAAATTTATATTTAATAATCCTCTTTTTTATTTATTATTTTGCTTCTTATTTAGTGTAGAGAACTGCATTAAATTTTATTGAATTTATTGCTAATTATTATGAATTGAATGTTATGTTATTGGGTTGTTTTAATATAAAAATGATTTTTTTGCAGAGATAAATACTAAAATATTTAGATACATTGTTATGCTGTTTGGGATTTGCTTCAAAATTATGCAAAATAATTAAGGGATGAAGTGACCTGATATTTGTTGAAGCTGGATGATGAATACATGTGATTAATTATTCTATTATCTCTATTTTGTATACCTTTGAAATTTCCCACAGTAAAATGTTGTAGAGATGAGGAATAAAGTAAGAAGTACTTTTGTGCTAAACTTCATGCTTGGGGTATTATATATGTTGTTTTATTCAATACCCACAATAACAGATACTTCGCCTCTTACTTAGAACAGAGCAAACTGAAAAAAAAAGTCTCCAATTAATCAGATACAATATCTATGTTTTAAACATATAGTTTTCATTATTGTGCTTTTTTTGTATCATTTATTACATAAGTAGCTCATAACAACACTAAGTAAATGTTTTCCATTTCTATTTTTTAATGTTTCTTCTAGTCTTATGGTATATTGCCTGCACATTTTCAATTTGTACTTTCAAGATTCTTATGATGGCTAATTTTATCTGTCCACATGATTACGGCAAAAAATGCCCAGATAGTTGGTAAAACAGCATGTCTAAGTAACAAAGGCCTGCCTTCACCAATGTGCACAGGCATCTTCAATCTGCTAAGGGCCCAAATGAAACAAAAAGGAGTAAGGGTGAATTCTCTATGCTGTTAATCTGAAATATCCACCTTCTCTTGCCCTTGGATGCCAGAGCTCCTTGTTCTCAGCCCTTCTAAGACTTATACCAACCGATCCCATATACTCAGGTCTTCAGCCTTGGACTAGGAGTTACAGCATTGTCTTCCCTTGTTCTCAGGCTTTTAAATTCAGACTGAATTATATTATCTGCTTTCATGGCTTTCTAGATTGCAAGAGGCATATTATAAGACTGCTCAGCCTCTATAATCCTTTGAACCAATTCTGATAATAAATCTTCTTATATATTTGTGTCTATAGCTACATACTGTTGATTCTGTCTCTCTGGAGAACCCTATTTACTTATACATCATCACCAGAAGTCCCAACTGCTGAGATTTTCAGAGCTAACATCTAGAAAGGATAATGCTGAAGATAAGGTTTTCTTGCGAGTTCTACAATGCAGATCTAGATATGCAAGATGTAGACATTCAAGAATGTGACTATTTTTTTTCTGAAATAAATTTCACCCTTATTAAACCTAGGATTATGATATGTTAGAGTCTGAGGTGACCCTAGACACCTAATGTCATATTTTCAAAATGTGAATTCCAGAGAAAGAAAGAAGCTAAAAGCAGAGGTTATGTATCTTAATTTTCAAACATAATCTCTATCTGTTAAGAAACATAGATTTATTTACACAATGCTGAAAAATATATCAGAACTTCTATATAACTTGAAAGAAAGAATAAATGAAGCCGGGCTCGGTGGCTCAGCCTGTAATCCCGCGCTTTGGGAGGCTGAGGTGAGTGGATTGCCTGAGCCCTTGGGTTCCAGACCCGCCTGGGCAACTTGGCAAGACCTCATCTCTACAATAAACCAAAAAATTAGCTGGGCGTGGTAGCGCAGCCTGTAGTTCCAGCTACTTGGAAGGCTGAGGTGGAAGAATCGCTGGAACCCAGCAGGTCGAGGCTGCGGTGACTGGGAGCAGCCACTGCAACTCCAGTCTGGGTGACAGAGTGAGACTCCGACTTAAAAAAAAAAAAAAAAAGAATAAATGAATGTGCATAAACACATACATGAAGGCAGATACATTACGCACACAAACAGATTAATATAAGACATTTAAATTAAATTAACTAAAATCTTCCTTACCTTTAACTTAGAATAGGCATAGGTCAGTTGGAGTTGGTTTTATCTAAATCTGTTTGCAAATCCATAATTAAATCCATGAACACTGGCAGCTACACAAAATATCACCCTGTGGTGTAACACTTGGTTAAGGATTAATTAGATTGAAGGCTTCTAAGACTAATTCATTGAGATAAGAAATGATAATTTGGGAGTCTATAAAACAGGATTCTTCTTACCATATTGCATTTCTAAAGAAAGTTTTAATTATCTCTCTTTAGCCAAATATAAAAGTTTCTTTTCAGCTTAAAATATTTACTGAAGGAAGAAAAATTTCTATTGAGATGCTATATCTATTTAACACAGAAAAATATTCTACCATGCAATTTAAACATTAACTATGAATAACATAAGTTAGAGGCATACCATCGCAGATGCTATGAGTCAATGTAATGCCCCTGTTTATTTTTCCAAAACTTAATCATCATTTGCTAATTTAGATAGATTTCTTTTCAGGATAAAAAATAAAACCAACATCAAAGCAATACCAAATAAAAGTAAAAATTCCTTTGAAAACAAATATTTTTGCATTAAAGCAACCTGTTTATAAAAATTACAGTAAATCAGTGTTCATTACTTTTCTCTTTGTATTCTATTTCGAACCCCAGTTTAATTTTCCTATTGTTCTATTATTGATGCTAGTCAGCTATACCAAAAAACAACTGTAAAATTTTAGAACAAAATGTGCATGAATGAATATATATAAAGATGAGTATATATGTATAAATATATGTGTGTTTTCATGCATATTTGAGTTTTACATCAGGGAAATTCACAGTTATAAAAAAAGACTAATGGATAAGGAGAATTTTCTACCACATGTATATATACCAATTATATGAAATTCTTTGATTTTTTATAATGTTATTATATTCAAAGAAGCTAAAGTATAGACTAGTTGTAAAATCTTCCTGAGTTCTGACTCTTAAATCTGTGTTTGTTTTCTGTTATATCCAGTGATGTACTGCAGCTACCCAGTACCAATTTATGAGTGTCAGCTGTTAAATTTTCTTAAAAATGTATGGACATTATTTAAAATTTTTAAGTTATATAAATGTAAAATTAAATACAGTTGACAGATACTCAAAATTAATTGTGTCATAATAATTTTACTATAATGTACTGAAGGTTATTTATATCTATTATATTTGTATGGTTGAAAGATCATATGATGGCATCGCACAGTGCATCTTTTCCTAATTCTGAATCTAACAACATTGACTTGGTAGCTTGAAAATTGGTGTGGTAGTAGCATTTTCATAAATGACATCAGCAAAGTCTACAAATCTGAATATGATCCATTGTTCTGTTGTGCAGATTTTAAAAAGTTCTGAACAAAATGTTAATAAACATTTCAAAATATGTAACATCTGTAGCCTTTGCATCATAAATAGTACAAATAAATGAAATAGATCATCTTTCAGTATTTGAAATTGATTAATAAATTAGTAAAAAGTTCCTCACTGTTACTGAAAAAGGAGCAAAATTGTTATACAGGTCTTTATTGTATTCACTTTTGTGTTACTCATTATCAAACAAATGTCAGCTAAAATTAATATAAGAACTACATTCACTTGTCAATGACAATATAGGTTGGCTACATATATAATAATTTGGCAAATGTAAAAAAAAGCATTTTATGAAAATCAATGGCTATATGGAATTTACAATAAGAATATGGTATATTAAACCATTATTTGTAAATTGTGTGCTACACATGCTTTAGAGTAGTAAAATTTATTATAAAACTTTCATTTTTTAAATTTAGGAAATAGGTTTTTAAATAGTTACCCACATATCACTGCCTGAAGCTCACTGAAAATTGTGACTTAAGTTTTCATTTAATTTGTTTTTTAAGTGTGTCTTTTGGAGTTTTAAAACATATGTAAGTAAAAGTTGCCCTTGCAGTAAATTTTAAAAATATGAGGCATGCTGTTTTTTTTTTTAAATCTTTTAATTTTTTTTATTTTAAAGATGTGGGGTACAATTCAGGGTTAGGTATACAAATGTTCATTATGCAGGTACCCTTGTTGATGATGTGCCCCCCCACTGACCTGGCAGATTCCCATTACTGCCAATCCTGTATCCCCCCTCCACCTCCCTGGCAGTTTCCCACTATTGCCAAACATTTTCTTATAGTATTATGTTAATTGTTCAAAGTCAGCTTATGAGTGAGAATATCTGATAGTTCTTTGTTTCTGTGATAGATAATTCAGTATAATAGAATCCAAGTTCCCAAGTTTGCTGTGAAGTTCATAATTTTGTCCTCTTTGTGACTGTGTAATATTCCATCATGTATATGTACCATAATTTTTTTTTTAATTCAGTCCTCTTTCTATGGGCAGCACAGTTGGCTCCATGTTCTTCCTTTTGTGAAAAGTGCTGCAGTAAACATACGTGTACAAGTATCTTTTTCATAGAGTGATTGAAGTTCCTTCCGGTATATTCCTAGTAGGGGGATTGCAGGGTTGTATGGGAGGTCGAGTTTTAGATCTTTTAGGAATTGCCACACTGCTTTCCACAGAGGCTGTACTAGTGTACACTCTCACCCACATTGTAGAAGTGTTCACTTTTTGTAGCATCTTCTCCAGCATCTGTTGTTTTTGGAGTTATTGCTGATGGCCATTCTGACTGGTGTTAAGTGGTATCTCAGTGTGGTTTTAATTTGCATTTCTTTGATAACTAATGAGGCTGAGCATTTTTTCATGTATCTGCTGACTGCTCTTATGTCTTCTTTTGAGAAGCGTCTATTCATATCTTTTGCCTACTTTGTAATGAGGCTCTTTGTTTTTTACTTTTTGGCACATTGGAGTTCTTTGTAGATCCTAGATGTTAGGCCTTTGTCAGACATACAGCTGGCATGTTTCTTCCAGTCTGTGGGTTATCTTCCTGCTCTCTTGATGGTTTCTTTGGCTTTGCAGAAGCTTGTCAGTTTGATGAGGTCCCACTTGTCTATTTTGTCTCTTACAGAATGTGGCTCGTTGAGTCCTGCCTGGGTCTTGTTTTTCTAAGCTTTGGCCCCTTCCCCTACCTTGGGGAGGTGAATCTCCTCTCTCACTCTTTCGAATATACTTTCTAAAAAGTTTCCTAATTAAAATAAAAGTTAAATAAAACATGTTATTATTTGGTATATTTAGTTCTATACACATATCACTTCAAAATTAAGATACAGTATAAAATATATTGAATTTAAAAAATACATTATGAGTCATTTCTTATGCCATAAAATGTTCCTTTGAAAATGCTTCAGTGGAGCACTACTCCTTAATAAGTTTTTAAAAAATGATTTATTTGACCAACTTCAAATCAATATTGTTGGACAGATGACATATGATTTAAATGGAAAATGTATGGTATTATTCACAATCCTTCTAAAGCAAGACATAACCATTCAGGTCGAAGATGTTTACAGTACATAAAGTTTTGATGGTTGTTCAAAATGGCAGTAAGTACCACCTATTTTAGAAACTTAACCACTTTTGTGTTGGTTTGATGTTTTATACTTTATCTTATATGTTTGTACCTGTGATTCATTTTTAGTGTTTTCTCACCTAAAACCATCAAAAGATAATTCATTTGTTTGGTGCAATTATTATTAAATAACAATAAAAGAGGCAATAGTGTCTCTTCCCACATGGAAGGCGTCTCAATTATCAGCATGATGCAGGCACTGTCATTTCTGATTCTCAGAACTTGAGACAGAGTACCAAAGGCTTTTCATTAACATGTGAAATTTATAAAATTTAATGCTAAAGCATCATCATAAATTTCACATTTATTGCTAGATGTAAAAAAAAAAAAAAACCCACCAAACAACAAACCTAAATATATATAATTGGAGATAATACAATCAGCTGGAAAAATAAAACACAAAAATAACATGGGTTCCTTCTTTTCATGCATGATAACTTATTGGGCTGAGGCCCAGGATCCACAATAACATTATTAGGTGCTTATGTGTTCCCAGGTGCATCCTTAGGCCAGCAATACTTACCCCACTTTTGAACATGTCCTGGGAAAACCTTACCTATACAGAGGGTGCCAAAAAAAATGTATACACATTTTAAGAAAGGAAAAAACTGTATTAAAATTGTAATACTCAATATATACTGATAACAAAAGACAAACACAAGCCACATTTGACTTCTGCAATTACAAGATATCTACACATTGTTTGGTATACTTCTGTGGCGGGCGTGTAAACAGTTCCTCACCATAACAGAAGAAGCAGTACTTATTGCTGTGTGAGGCCTCCTGGATATTCCCTTGTGCACATCACAAGGGAAGTATCATGCATCTCAAACATCACAAATATGTGCAATTGTTAGGTATGTTGGAGATTCTGTTGCATACTCACTCCTTCATTGTCATTGTACTTCCACAACATTCTCAAATTTCAAATATGACTTCGAATTTGTCATGCATTCCTCGAACCACAACTATGTTTCACCATTTTCTTTGTCCTGCTTGTCTCACGGTGATGCTAGCATTTATTTGATTAACACCATCTTTTGAGCAAACGTCATACTATGCATTGCTACTGTAATTCAATTCAACTTTGAAAAGTAATACATAAATAACATCTCTTAAAATGTGCAATTTTTTTTTTTTTTTTGGTGCCCCTGGTATTTCAAATCTCAGCTAAACTTCACTTTTTCTGGGAAGTTATCCCCCCCCACAGAGTTTTTTTCTATTCAGACTTTATTATAACCTGCTGTTATAGACTGAATTGTGTTCTTAAAAGAATATATGTTCATATCCTAACACCCGATACCTGGGAACATGACCTTATTTGAAGACAGGTTTTTGCAGATGTAGTCAAGCTAAGTCATGCTAGATTTGAGTAGGTCTTACTCCAATTCTCTCCTTGTAAGATGAGGAAAATTTGAACACAGATAAAAACACAGAAAGATCACTAGATGATAAACAGGACAGAGATTGGAATAATGCACCTACAAGCTAAAAAATGCCAATGACAACCAGAATCTGAGAGAAGCTAGGAAGAGGCAAGAAAAGATTGTTCCTGAGAGCTGTCAGCAGGAACATGATCCTGTCTACCCCTTCATTTCAAGATTCTAGCCTTCAGAACTATATAAGAAAATAAAATTCTGTTGTTTTAAGCCACATAGTTTGTGACACTTTGACCCAGTATCCCTAAGAAACCCATATATTCCCTGACTCTCTCCTCATTCATTCATTCAGCAAATTTTATTAAATGCTGACTATATGCCAGGCAGTATACTTGCTTGCTTTTCTCTTTCTCTTCTACGAATCAATAAGACCCTTCAGGACAGGACCCTTATAATTACATTCCAAAGCCTGCACAATTATACTCACAGATGAAGGGGCTAATAAATAATTGCTGATTAAATGATTAAATGCCACTATTGATCTTTCATAGGATGGTTCTTTTTAAGATTGCTTGTATCTCCTAGTGAAGAGTGATATTCAAAGAGAGTTTTGAGGGCAGAGATACAAAGGGAGATGTCTTTTAATGACAATCACAAATCTATCTAAAAAACAGAATATGTGCATTTTTAACAAACAGATTTTAGATTTGTTGTTGTTCTCATCAAATATGCAAATAAAATGTCATTTCTCTTTGATTATATAAAACTTCTTTACTTCATCAACATAAAAACAACCAAATGGACTTTCAGTGAACTTGAAGGATATGTTGGGAAAAGTTTGAGTTACAGCACAGCATAATGGATAAATTCTAAAGACAAAATTCCCAAGTTTGAATTTCTTTATAGCCACTCCTTAGGTATAATCTTTAAAAAGCATTTAATCTCTCAAGACCTGTAGTTCTTTATCTATAAAATAGGAAAAAATAGGTATATATTGCATATAATCACATGTAAGGATTCAAAGAGATACTATATCTTTAATGCAGTGCCTTGGTTATAGTAAATGCTTGATAAAGGTTAATTTGACTTATTTCTATTGTATTTCTCTCATCATGAATGCAATGACATCTATAACAGTTTTAGTTACAAAATCTTGGTATAAGTCTGGTCTGTCTTAGCTGGTTTGTGTCACTATAACAAAATATCTGAGGATTGGGTTATTTGACAAAACAGAAATTTATTTTCCACAGTTCTGGAGGCTGGAAAATCAAAGCAATGGTGTCTCTTAAAAGCCTTCTTGCTGTGTCCTCATTTGGCAGAAGATGTGATAACAAACAAGAGACAAATTTTGTGTCATTACTCAGCAGTAGAGCAGATGAGAGTGAACCCACCCCAGTAAGCCCTTTTTATAAAGGCATTAATTCATTCACCCGTTATTAGGCCCTACTTCCACAACTATCACACTGGGGATCATGCATCCAATTCATAAATGTTGGGGAAGACATTCAGACAATAGCAGAGTTCACTACAAATTCTTCTTAACTCAAAAGGAGAAAAAATATCTAAGATCCTAGAAAAAGTTGAGATTATTCATTCATTAATATCTACTGGACATGTGGCAATTACAGACATGAGATTGAAAATAAAGATTGCTTTTGCCTTTGATAAACAATGATCATCATTCAAAGGTTTAACTTTAATGTACTACTCAGTAGTACTGAGACCACATTACCATAGAAAGGGATTGCCCATGTATAAACACAGATGTATCATGAAAGAACTCCTTATAAATAACTCACGGTTGTATAGAGAGATAACATTACAGTGGCAGGATTCATTGGCTCTCTATTTTTTCTGGAAATCAATTATAACTTCTTAGCCAGGCACAAGACTTATATTTTCACTTTTCATACAAACAATTTAACGTGTTTGTATGCACATTATATTTATCTTCTTATTGGTTCTGCCTTCTTTTCTTTATTTCCCGTTGCTGCTGTTTGGATGTATTCTGTTTATAAAATTGCATTTCTCTTCTTTCTGGCTGGAAATTTATAAACTCATTTTCTATATTTTTGTGATATACATTTATATTTTTAATATGCATCTTTGTAGTTTGAAATTAATAGATGTAACATACTTTTTTTAAAAAAATGAAGGATGATACAACATTTCAACCTAATGATGACTGTCTGCAACTTATCCCATTCCAGATTTCTTGTATGGTAATTCTAACTTTTTTTTTAACCATTCAATGAGATATTATTTTTATAGTAATTTCAATTAACTCATTTGTTACCTACTTTTTTTTCTTACCACTCCTACTTGCATATTTACTGACATATCATAATCTTTTCCTAGGACCATTTATCCAGAAAACTTTATTATTTTTTTTTTGAGTTGGAGTCTCACTCTGTCGCCCAGACCGGAGTGCAGTGGCACGCTCCCAGCCACCGGAGCCTCGACCTGCTGGGCTCCCGCGATCCTTCTGCCTCAGCCTTTCAAGTAGCTGGAACTACAGGCCCACATTACCACGCCTGGCTAATTTTTGTTTTATTGTAGAGATGAGGTCTCGCCAAGTTGTCCAGGCAAGGCTCGAACCCGCGGGTTCAGGCAATCCACTCACCTCAGACTCCCAAAACGCGGAATTGCAGGCTGAGCCACCGAGCCTGGTTCATCCAAAATACTTTCATTAACTTTCAATAAAAAATGCATCCTTTAGAAATTCACTTATTGAAGTGCTGTACATATTAAATGCTGTTTGTGATTATTTTGATTTGTTCCTTACTCTCAAATAATAGTTGAGAAGGTAGTCAATTTTTTCTTGGATCCCTTTGAAGATACTACTTTTTTGTTCATTGTTGCTAATATGAAGCCAAATTTAGTTTGTTATTTTATCCTAACTAATCTGATTTTCTCTTGTTTGCTTTTACGACATTTTGCTTGTTTTTGGTGTATTGTAGTTTATCTATGATATGCCCTGTTGCGTATTTCATTTTATTCTACTTGTGATCTTTTGGGCTTCCTTAAAATCAGTATTTATATCTTTAATCAATTTTAAAAATTAAGATATTAATAATAAAGTTATAAGTGGAATGTCATTACCTGTCCCTCCTTTTTATTCTCTACTTCTGGAACTCCAAAAATATGTTACACCTTTTTCTTCTGTTCTCCGGGTCTCTTAATTATTCTTGTTTACTTTCTATAGATTTATTTGTGCTGTATTCTATGTAATTTTCTTCAATCTCTCTTTTATATTTCTCAGTTCTTATTTTAGCATTTTCTATTCTACTGTTTTAACCATCCACCAGTTTGATGACCTCTTTTTATCTTTGTTCTTCCTGCTGACTCTTACTTATGATTTCTTATTTTTCAAGTGTTTTATAATTTTTATTGTGAGCTTAAATTTACATGTAAATATTTACACATTTACATTCTAAAATTATTTTAGAAATAATAAAATAAAATTATTTTTCTTTCAATTGATTTTGTTTTTGATTTACCAATTACTCTCAAAAGCTTCCAGTCTGGGCAATTTGTATTGAATTACTGGCTTATAATTTGAAGACTTTAGAAATAATGTAAATTTGACTCCTAAATCTGAATCAAATCACAATTTCTTATGAACTGTTTATTTCTATTTTTTAATCCAGAGACTAGATTAAGACATAATGAACAGAATCAAAATGTTTATTTTATTTCCTTTGCTTATTAACAGATATTTTCTGCCTGATATTTTAGTGAAGTGTAGCACTTAAATGTGGTAATATGTGAGAGTGCCATTTTCATCATCCCAAATTAAATTAAAACATACATGAATAATTAATTTGTGAATAAACAAATTATTAAATTTATAAATTAATGCACAGAATTCAGAATTGGAAACTACGAGGTTAGAATTCTGACTTTTTTATTTAGTAAGTCTGTGGCCCACAAGTGACTTCAATGTTTATTTTTTTCTATTGGTAACATGCCAATGAAAATTTATATCTGCAGTTATCTGAAATATTTTTTGTCGAAAATCAAGAGACTAAACAAACAGATAAGAAAGAGAGGAATTTATTGGCATTAAACTGGGAAAGCCAATGGAAGTGTATACATTTTGAACTTAATTGATAATTATTTTTTTCTGTGTCCTTATTTCTCTTTCTTTCCCTCCTCTTACAATGTTATTTTCTCTTGCTTGATTCTGATACCAAAAAAGATTTCCAAACAATGGCTACCAACAGTTCTAGGCTTACCTTTTGTCAGTTTTGCAGCCCAAATTAAAAAATGTATTTGTTTTCTATTTATGTCAATAAAGTTACAGAACTTGCTCTTCATTGGATATTATTTCCCATTTTCTTTCTTTTTAAGATATGGGGTACGATTCAGGATTAAGTATACAAGTGGTCATCCTGCAGATAAAGTTTGGGCCTGCCTTTGGTCCCCACTTAACCTGGTTTGAGATCAGATACCCTTATTGGTGTCATGCACACTCCCTCCCTCTCCTGGCAATGTCCTGGTACTGCCAATCCTTTTCTTATAGTATTACGGTAAATGTTCAAGACCCTCTTATGAGTGAGGACATGTGGTACTTAGTTCTTTGTTTCTGTGATAAATCAGAGAGTATTATAGACTCTAAACCCATCCAAGTTGCTGTTAAGTCCATATGTTTGTCTTCTTTATGGCTGCATAATATTCCATCATGTAATATGTAACACTTTTTAAAATCCAGTCCAATTTTGATAGGCAGCACTGTTGGTTCCATGTTTTTTCAATTGTGAATAGTGCTACAATAAACATGCAATGTGCAGTTATCTTTTAGGTAAAATGTTTTGAGTTTCTCTGGGTATATTCCCAGTAGAAGGATGACTGGGTCATATGGAAGGTGAATTTCTAGTTCTTTTAGAAATCACCACACTGTTTTCCAAGGAGGTAGAATTAGTTTGCATCCCCACCAACAGTGTAGAATTGTACCCTTTTCTCTACATCCTCCCCAGCATCTGTGGTTATTTGTCTTATTAATGATGGCCATTCTTACTGGGGTTATGTGGTATTTTAATGTGGTTTTATTGCATTCCTCTAATAATTAGTGAGGCTGAGCAATTTTCATGTGCCTGTTGCCTGTTCATATATCTTCTTTTGAGAATTATCTATTCATGTCTTTTGCCCACTTTCAATGGGGCTGTTTGTTTTTACCTTTCAGCATATTTGAGTTTCTTATAGATCCTGGGCTTTAGGCTTTTGTCAGATATACAGTTGGAAAATATTTTTTCCCACTCTATGGGCTGTTTCCCTGCTCTCTTGATGGTATCTTTTGCGCTGTAGAAGGTTTTCAGTTTAATGAGGTCCCACTTGTCAGGAATTGGTTGCCTACTGCAATTTCTGTAAGAAGTAATTTATGTTGAATCTGTAGATTGCCTTTGGTAGGATAGACATCTTAGCAATGTTGATACTTCCTAACCATGAGCATGGAATATTTTTCCATTTATTTGTGTCATTTTTAATTACTTTGAGCAGTGTTTTGTAGTTTTCATTAAACAGTTCTTTTACTTCTCTGATTGGGAAGATGCTGAGGTGTTTTCTTCTTTCCTTTTTTTTTTTTTTTTTCCTTTGTGGCTATTGTGAATGGGATTATGTTGTTTATTTGTTTCTCTGCTTGTTTGCTGCATTTTCTAAGATTCTTATAGTTTGGGGTTTTATGATTAGGTCTTTGATCCATTTAGTGCTGATTTTTGTGTATGGTAATAGACAGGAGTCCTGTTTCAATTTTCTGCATGTGGTCAGCCAGTTTTCCCAGCACCATTTACTGAATAGGTCCTTTTCTCCCCAGTGGTTGGTGAAGGTTTTGTCAAAGATGAGTTGGTTAAGAAATTGAGGTTTTGCTTCCAGAATCTCTATCCTGTTCCATTGGTCTATATGTCTGTTCTTGAACCAATACCAGGCTGTTTTGATTATTGTAGCTTTATAGTAAAGTTTAAAGTCTGGAAGTGTGATACCTCTCATTTTTTTTTTCTTTTGTTGAGGATTTTTTTGGCTATTCATGGTTATTTATGTTTCCATATGAATTTCTATATTGTTGTTTCCAGGTCTGAGAAGCATGATGTTGGTAATTTAATGGGTAATGTGTTGAATCTATAGATTGTCTTTGGTAGGCTGGACATCTTAACAATGTGGATACTTCCTAGCCATGACATGGAATATTTTTCCATTTGTTTGTGTCTTTTTGAATTACTTTGAGTAGTGTTTTGTAGTTTTCATTAATTAAGTGTTTCATTTCTCAGATTAGGAAGATGACAAGGTGTTTCTTCTTTTTTTTTTCCTTTCTGGCTATTGTCAATGGGATTGTGCTTTTTATTTGTTTCTCTGCCTGTTTGTTGTTGGTGTATAAGAATGCAACTGTCTTTTACACATTGATTTTGTAACCTGAGATTTTGCCAAAGTACTTTATCAGTGCAAGGAAGTTTCTAACAGATTTGCTTTGATTGCAAGGTATAGGATCATGTTGTCAGCAAAGAGGGATAATTTAAAGTTCTCTTTTTCTATTTTGATATCCCTGATTTCCTTTTCTTATCTAATTGCTCTATCTAGGAATTCCAAGACAACGTTAAATAAGAGGAGTGAGAGTGGGCAGTCTTGTTTTGTTCTGGTTTTCAGGGGAAATACTTTCAGTTTATGTTCATTTAGCAATACGCTGGCTATGGATTTATTGTAGATGGTGCTTACTATTTTAAATACATTCCTCCTACTCCTAGGTGTTCAAGGGTTTTTATCAAGAAGAGATGTTAGATTTTTCAAAAGCTTCTTTTGCATCTAATGGTATAAGCATGTTCTTGTTTTTACATCTTTTGATGCATTTAATTACATTTATGGTTTTCAGATGTTGAACCAGCTCTGCATCCCAGGGATGAAGCCTACTTGGTCATAGTGGATGATTTTTGAGATGTGCTGTTGGATCCAATTTGCTAGAAACTTCTTGAAAATTTTTGTATTTATAATCACCAGGTATATTGGCCTGTAGTTATCTTTCTTTGGTGGCTCTTTACCCAGTTTGGGTATCAGTGTGATACTAGCTTTGTAAAATGATTTAGGGAGAGTTCCATCTTCCTCAATTGCCTAGAATACTTTCAATAGATTTGGTATCAACTCTTCCTTGTATGTTTTGTAGAATTCTGCTGGAAAGCCATCTGGTCCAGAACTATTTTTGTAGGTAGTTTTCTTATGATGGAATGAATTTACTTGGTTGTTATTAATCTATTTCATGTCTTAATGTCCTCTTGTTTCAACCTTGTGTGGTCATGTGATGTCAGAAAGTTCTCCATTTTGTTTAATTTATCGAATTTGTTTCCATACTGGCGTGCATAGTAATCTCTGATAATCACTTGTATTTCTTTGGGGTCAGTTGTGATTTGATCTTTTGTGTTACTGATTGTGTTTATTTGGCTTTTTCTCTCTTTATCTTGAACATTCTGTCTACTGTTCCATCAATCTTGTTTATACTTTCAAAGAACAGGCATTTTATTTTGGTGATTTTTCTATGATTTTTTTTTTTTTTTTTTTGAGTTGGAGTCTCACTCTGTCGTCCAGACTGGAGTGCAGTGGTCGCTCCCGGCCACTGGAGCCTCGACCTGCTGGGCTCCGGTGATCCTTCCGCCTCAGCCTTCCAAGTAGCCAGAAATATAGGCATGCGTTACCACACCCAGCTGATTTTTTGATTTATTGTAGAGATGAGGTCTTGCCTACCCAGGAGAGTCTCGAACCTGTGGGCTCAGGCAATCCACTCACCTCAGCCTCCTAAAGACGTGGGATTACAGGCTGAGCCACCGAGCCCGGCTTTTATGATATTTTTGTCTTCTATGTCCCATATTTGGTCTTTCATTTTGGTGATCTGGATTCTTCTGCTGAAGTAAGGGTTTTGGTGGTCTTGCTTTCCCAACTCCCTTAGGTTATTTGTTAGTCTGTTAACTTGTGCTCTTTCCATTTTCTTGATGTGTGTTTATAGAGATATAAATTTCTCTGTTAGAACTGATTTCATGGCATCCCATGAATAGGGTTTTGGTAAGATGCTTCTTCATTTTAATTTGCTTCCTGGAATCTTTTAATTTCTGTTTTGATTTCTGTTTTGACCCAGGAGTCATTCAGCATTATGCTGTTTAGTGTCTTTGTCTTTGTGGGTTTGGGAGAATTTTGTCTGTGTTGATATTTATTTTTATTCCACTGTATGCTGAGTAGGTGCATGGCAGTGTTTCAATCTTGTAGATTTTTTTTTGTTTGATTTATGGCCAATGATATGATCAATCTTGGAGTGCATTACATGCGGTAATAGGTGGGATGCATATTATGTGTTTGTTGGATAGAGTGTTCTGTAGTTATCTATTAAGTTAATTTGGTCAAGCATCAAGATGAGGTTGCAGATGTCTTCATGATTTGCCTTGATGATGTATCTAGGGTTATTACTGGGGTATTTAAATCCTCAGATATGATAGTGTTAGAGTCAATATCTTTTTTTTAGTTTAAATAATAGATGCTTTATAAACGCAGGTGCTCCTGTGGTGGGTGCATATATGTTTAGGATGGATATATCTTGTTGATGGATTGAATCTTTTATTATTAAGTAGTCTTTCCATATTTTAAAAAATTGATAACTTAAAGGTCATTTTGTCTGATATTAAATCATGACTTTTGCCTTTTTTTGTGATCCATTTCCATGGAAATTTGTTTTTTATTCTCTCACTTTGAGTCTGTGTGCGTCTCTAGTATTGAGATGAGTTTTCTGGATGCATCAACTTATTGGGTTTTGTTTTTATTTTATTTTATTTTATTTCAGTTTGCCATTCTTTGTCTTTGCAGTGGTACATTTAATACATTCATGTTCAGGCTGATTATTGAAATATGAGCGTTTATCCCCATCATGAAATTCTTAGAAAGTTATTTATTTCTTTGTTTTCTTTTAACTTTTGGGTTGATGTATGTGTGTGTTTTCAATTTTACAGTCACGATGTATTCTCTGTTGATTCTGTGTTTTTCTGTTCTCTTGGGAAGTTCATGATCATCATTTTTTCTCCTGTGCTTAATACCTTTTTAGGCAACCCCTATAGAGCTGGTCTTGAAGCTGCATAATCTCTTAGAGATTGGATGTCTGAGAAGGATTATAATTCTGTTACTGATCAAGCTGAGCTTGGCTAGGTAGGACATTCTTGGTTGAAATTGTTCATCTTTTAGGACTTTGAAAAAAGGACTCAAGTTCTTTCTAGCTTGTAGTGTTTCTGCTATTAGATCTCTTCTATTCTCATTGGTCTTCCCCAGTAGATAGTCTGACCTTTCTCTCTTGCTAACTTTAGTATTTTTTCTTTTGAACCTACTTTGTTTAGGCAACTTACTATGTGTCTAGGTGTAGACCCTCTCATTTGATGTCATGCAAGTGTTCTATGTATCTCTCGTTTTTTGATAGTCATATCTCTCGTGAGATGGGGAAAGCTTTCTTGGATAACCTCCTGGAATACTTGCTCCAAGGTGTCCTCTGTTTTCCTTTCTTCTTCTGTGATACCAATCAGGCAGAGGTTCAGTGTCTTGATATCTCTTGGAAGTTTTGCTCTTTCTTTCTGTTTTATCTTTCTATTTTTTTTTTTTTTTTTTACAAATCGGGTTAATTCCTTGTTTTGGTCTTCAAGTTCTAAGATTCTTTCCTCTGCTTTATTCATTCTGCATTCCATACTTGTCATCTTGTTATTTCCTGGATGAAATTTTTAATGACCAAAATCTCTGTTACAAGTTCTTTCTGTGTTGCATCTTGTCTTTCCTGAGTCTTCTTCACTCTTTCCATCCATTCCCTAATATTTGTTGTATCCTGGGCCAGTCATTGGTTACTTCCATTATTTGGGCCCTGAGGTCTGATTTTACAGGTATTGTCTCTTTGGTATACTGGAAATTATCTGTGGCCTTCCACTGATTTTTCCTCATTTCTGAACAGATCTCTTACTTTTTTCTTTAGTTCTTTTATTCAGTGGCAGTAAGAGGGGCTTTGACTTCTGATGGTTTTTGGCCCTCTATTCTTCCCTGATCAGGGCTTCAAATTTGTCCTATTTTGAAACATGGCTGGGGTAGGAAGCTTTGCTGTCTTTTATAGATTTGAGAGTCAATTAAGATGGAGAACGGGGAGCTAGGATTCAGACACTACTTGCTGATCACAATGTCATTGACTGAGGTATGAGTTTCCTGAGACCCAGCCCCACCACCACTCCGTATGATGATGCAATTAGTACATGTATATACCCCCTGCATCCAAGATAAAGTAACAACAACGAGGAGAACACAGCCAAGTAGAATAAAATAAGAAGGACAAAAAACAAACAAATGAAAACACTATACACCAAAAGCAGAAACCAAACCAAAAAACAATAGAATGCGCGCGCGCGCACACACACACACACACACACACAGACCACACCAAAATAGGAAAAAAAACAAAAACAAAAAACAACCAAAAAAAAACCAGAACAGGCAAACTTAAAACACACACATACACCCAACACAAAATGAAAGGTGAAGGACAAAAAAAGGACAGGGGAATGCATATCGAACTCTCACCAATACATTCACACAAACATTGAGCTAAAAAAAAGAGAAGAAACACAAAAAAAGAAACTGAACAATGAAGACTCAATCATTTACATACACACAGGACAGAACACACACACACAAACACACACACACACACACACACACACACACACGTACACAAATGAAGGAAGAAAGAAAAGAAGAAAAAGAGAAAAAAAAGGAAGAATGCAAATCAAATACATACATATTCACACACAAAGAAATAAGGAAAAATATTTTTTTTAAAAATTCTGGAGACGGGAACAAGATGGCAATGGCATAGGTGAACTTGTGAGATTCTCCAAACATGAGTTCCCAAAAAGACTCTTACTTCTCTTCCCCCATCCCCCAGCCCACCACCAGCCACGCTGGTGCAAGGCCCGGGGACCTTCGGTCCCATGCAGGGCCAGATATTGCGGCCCCCTGCTGCTGCTGTTCCACTGCATGTGTGGGAGTCTCAGGTCCCAGCCCCCTCCCAGTTCCCGCCCTGGCTACATTGTCTCCAACCTGGCACCCGACACCAAGCCACCAGTCACTCAGGGAGGCCCTGGGTGCCCACTCCTCAGAGACACCAGTTCCATTCCTGGCTGAAGTACCCTGTGGGGGGCCCAGGGCCACTCTCGCTGCTCACCACCTGCCCTTTGGAGCTTTGGAGCTCTGGAACTCCAGGCCCACCCTGGCTGAGGCACTCAGCATGAGACCCCAAGCTGGGGGACCCAGACAAGCAGAGAAAAACAGATCTGCATAAACTGACTCACCATTCTCCAGACAGACATTTCCATTGCCCTGCCCACCTATAAACAAACTTTACCTCAGTTCCTAAGGCAATGGCGCAAAACAGGAGACAAAGCCCCACCCCTACACTGCAATGAAAAAAAAAGGGGAGAGGCCAGAATCAGAGATCAGAGAAGTGACTTTAGTCTGATAGCTTATTTTGACGTATTATTTTACCATTGTAACTGTTGGTTTTGATCACATTTGTTGTTTGCCTTCTGACTTACACTGTTTCTTGATTTTAATAGTCTGTCTCTGTGTAGCTATCAGTACTCTTTAGGGAATCTTTCTTATGTGTCTTTCTTCACTTCTTCCCGGCATTGTGTCTCTTTCTCACCTGATAGTTGGTATGCATATCTGTTTTCCCTCTCGCTCTTTTCTCTTTCTAACTCCCTATTGACCCTCCTTCGTCCATTATTTTCCTCTTTTATACCCCCCTTTTTAATCTAGAGAACAAGACTACATACTGCTGAGTGGACAGATTGTAAGGCAGAGGGAAATAGGTTCCAGTGTGCTCATATAGCTGTTCGTGGACGCTAGAATCAGCATATACATTCTCAACCACAGCTTCCCTCTCAATTAAACCTCAAAACTGCAAAAAATACAGATTGCAGCCTATGCTCCAACATGAAAAGTGAACAAAGCCAGAAGACCCTCATAAGGAAGAACAGGATATTGCAGAAGAGACATAAAAGCAACTCCACCTTCCCTCAAAAACAGACTTAAAGAAGGGGAGGGAAAGGGGGAGAGAGAAAAAAATCTACACAAATGAAGAAAAACCAAAAGAAGAGTATGGGTCTCTCCCAGACCCCTGGGAGGGCAGACACTGAGAAAACTGACTTTGGAATGCAAACAATGAAGAGCCCCCAGAATGAAGGGTCTCAAACTACAAACGTAGATATCAAGGCAATAATGGAGAGATTAAAAAGAATTGAGGAGACACAAGAAGAAACTAGGAAGGAGCTGATATCTGAGATAACAGTAATAAAGAATACTGTGAATGAAATAAATAACAAACTGATAAGCATGGAAAGCAGAATTACCCAAGCAGAAGAAAGAATCTCAGAGCTTGAAGACCAAAATATAGAACTAACCCAAACTCTTAAAAACACAGAAAATAAGCTCAAAAAGACAGAACAAAACCTTCAAGAGATGAGCAATTACCTCAAGAGGCCTAACCTAAGAGTAATTGAACTTTCTGAGGCAGAAAGAGAAATAGAGACCACACTGGAACAAACTTTCCATGAGATCATTCAAGAAAACTTCCCTTAATTAATCAGTGATGCAAAAACTCAAACACAAGAGTTTCAGAGAACCCCTGCAAGACAACAAATGAGAAGACCAACTCCTAGACACATAATAATTCACCTAAACAAAGTAGGCATAAAAGAAAAAATCCTAAAGGCAGCAAGAGAAAAAGGCCAGACACCTACCATGGAAGACCAATCAGAAAAGCAGCAGATTTATCTACAGAAACCCTGCAGGCTAGGAGAACTTGGAGCCCTATCTTCAAAGTCCTAAAAGATAAACAATTTCAACCAAGAAAAACCTACCCGGCCAAGCTAAGCTTTATCAGTGATAGAGAATTAAAATCTTTCCCAGATATCCAATCCCTAAGAACTTATGCTGCCACCAAACTATCTCTACATGAAACACTTAAGAAAGTACTAAACACAGAAGAAAAGGAAAAAAGAACAACGTTCTTCACAAGAGTACAAGAAAAAGAATAAAACATACATGAAGCAACCCCAAAACCAAAAGAAAGACAAAAAAAACAAACAACAAAAAAAACAAAACCAAGTGGAAGAACAACAACTCTATAAGAACTCTATGATAGGGACAAACTTACACATTTCGATAATTAGCCTGAAAGTGAATGGACTAAACGCACCACTGAAAAGACATAGAATGGCAAAATGGATAAAATATCACCAGGCAACAATATACTGCCTTCAAGAGACCCATCTCACTAGAAAGGACATACAAAGAATCAAAGTAAGAGGATGGAAAACATTTTCAGGTGAATGGAACACAAAAGAAAGGAGTCGCGATCCTAATTTCAGGCAAAATACCATTTAAGCTATCAAAAATTTAAAAAGATACAGAGGACCACGACATAATGATAAAAGTTTCACTCCCTCAACAAGAAATATATATTCTAAACATATATGCACCCAACATAGGTGCGCCAACTTTCATAAAGCAACTTCTAGGAAAACTAAAGAAAGATATTGACTCTATCACCATCATAACTGGGGACTTTAATACCCCACTCACAGCCCTACACAGATCATCAGGACAAAAAATCAGCAAGGGGATCCAGAACCTCAATGAGACTCTGGGCCAAATGGACTTAATTAATTCACACAGAACACTCCATCCAAAGACCACAGAATACATATTCTACTCATCACCACATGGAACATATTCTAATATCGACGACATAATTGGACATCAATCAAACATAAGCAAATTTAAAAGGACTGAAATTCTACCATGCACCTTCTCAGACCACAGTGGAATAAAAATAAACGTTGACACCAACAAGGTACCCCCAAAACCCACATAGACATGGACACTAAACAGCATGATGCTAAACAACTCCCAGGTCAATGATGAAATCAAAACAGTGATCAAAAGATACCTGGAAAAAAATGAAAATGAAGAAACATCTTGCCAAAATCTCTGGGACGCCTTGAAAGCTGTAGTAAGAGGGGAATTTATATCCCTACAAACACACATGAAGAAAATGAAAGGAACACAAATTAACAGCCTAACAAGCCACCTAAGGAAGCTGGAAAAGCAAGACCACAAAAACCCTAATTTCAGCAGAAGAATCCAGATCACCAAAATAAAAGCCCAAATCTAGGACATACAAGACAAAAAGATAATTAAAAAAATCAGTGAAAGAAAAAGCTGGATCTTCAAAAGGATAGACAAGATCAATGGTCCCCTACCTAGACTGACCTAGAAAAAACGAGAAAAAAAAAGCAAATAAGCACAATCAGAAACACAAAAGATGAAGTCACATTTGACCCTGAAGAAATACAAAAGATCATACACTTGTATGGAAACAAACTTGAAAACCTTAAGGAAATGGAGGACTTTCTGACATCACACAACCTACCTAGGTTGGAACAAGAAGAAATTGAGACCCTAAATAGACCAATAACAATCAAGGAAATCGACTACGTAATAAGAAAACTACCTACAAAAAAAAGCCCTGGTCCAGATGGCTTTCTAGCAGAATTCTACAAGACATTTAAGGAGGAGCTGATACCAATCCTACTGAAGGTATTCAAGGCGATTGAAAAAGATGGAACTCTCCCCAAATCATTTTACGAAGCCAACATCACATTGATACCCAAGCCAGGTAAAGATCAAACAAAGAAGGAGAACTACAGGCCAATATCTCTGATGAACATAGATGCTAAAATACTCAACAAGATCCTAGCAAACCGGATTCAGCAATACATCTCAAAAATCATCCATCATGACCAAGTAGGCTTCATTCCTGGGATGCAAGACTGTTTCAACATTCGTAAAACCATAAAAGTAATTAAATACATCAACAGATGTCAAAACAAAAACCACATGATTATATCATTAGATGCAGAAAATGCTTTTGATAAAATCCAGCACCCCTTCTTGATAAAAACCCTCGAACATCTAGGCATATGGGGAACATACCTCAAAATAGTAAAAGCCATCTATGAGAAACCCACAGCCAGCATACTCCTAAATGGACAAAAATTGGAACCATTTCCCCTGAAAACTGGAACAAGACAAGGATGCCTACTCTCACCCCTCCTGTTCAACATAGTATTGGAAGTCCTGGCTCGAGCAATCAGAGAAGAGGAGGCAATCAGGGGTATCCAAATAGGAAAAGAGGAAGTCAAGTTATCTCTCTTTGCAGATGATATGATTGTGTACCTTGAAAACCCAAGAGAATCTGTCAAAGACCTCCTTACACTGATAAAAGCCTTTGGCAAAGTCTCAGGATACAAAATAAATATACAAAAGACAATCGCATTTCTCTACACCAATAATAAGCAAACATAAACCCAAATAAAAAACACAGTTCCATTCACAATAGCCACCAAAAAAAATGAAATACCTTGGCATCTTCCTAACCAGAGACATGAAAGACCTTTACAATGAAAATTACAAAACACTGATCAAAGAAATCAAAGATGACATAAACAAGTGAAAAATATCCCATGCTCATGGATTGGAAGAATCAACATTGTGAAGATGTTCATCTTACCTAAGGCAATCTACAAATTCAATGCAATACTCATCAAATTATCAGCAACATTCTTCTCAGACCTAGAAAAGACAACAGAAGAATTCATATGGAAATACAAACGTCCAAGAATAGCCAGAACAATCCTCAGCAAAAAAAAAACAAAGCAGGTGGTATCACATTACCAGACTTCAAACTTTACTATAAAGCTACAATCATCAAAATGGCTTGATATTGGTATAGGAACAGGTGTATAGATCAATGGAATAGAATTGAGATTCCAGAAGCAAAACCTCAATTTCTCAACCAACTCATCTTCGACAAGGCCTCCACCACCTACCACTGGGGAGAGGAGAACCTATTCAGTAAATGGTGCTGGGAAAACTGGCTGACCACATGCAGAAGATTGAAACAGGACCCCTATCTATCCCCATGCACAAAGGTTAACTCCAAATGGATCACAGGCCTAAATGTAAATGTAAAACCTCAAACCATAAGAACCTTAGAAAATGAAGGAAATACCCTCATGGAAATAAGAGATGGCATCAGTTTCCTGAACAAAACCTGAAACCCACAGGTCATAAGAGAGAAGATAGACAAGTGGGACCTCATTAAACTGATAAGCTTCTGCAAAGCCAAAGAAACCATCAAGAGAGCAGGGAGACAGCCTACAGACTGGGAAAAAGTATTTGCCAACACCATATCTGACAAAGGCTTAACATCCTGGATCTACAAGAAACTCAAACGTGCTGTAAAGAAAAAACAAACTATCCCATTATAAAATGGTCAACAGATATGAACAGACACTTCACAAAGTAAGACATCCGAGCAGCCAACATGAACATGAAGAAATGTTCAACCTCACTAATCATCAGGGAGATGCAAATCAAAACCACACTGAGATACTACCTAACTCTAGTCAGAATGGCAATGATCAACAACTCAAAAAATAACAGCTGCTGGAGAGGGTGTGGTGAAAAGGGAATACTTCTACACTGTTGGTGGGAGTGTAAATTAGTGCAACCTCTGTGGAAAGCAGTGTGGCGATTCCTAAAAGCTCTAAATATCAACCTCCCATATGACCCCACAACCCCCCTACTGGGAATATATCCTGAAAAACTCCAATCACTCTATAAAAAGATACCTGCACATGTATGTTTATCGCAGCATTGTTCACAACAGCAAGAACCTGGAAACAACAATGCTGCCCATCAAAAGAGGACTGGATTTAAAAAATGTGGTACATATACATGATGGAATACTATGCCGCCATAAAAAGGAACAAAATCCTGAATTTTGCAGCAACCTGGATGGAACTAGAGTCTATAATACTGAGTGACCTCTCACAGAAACAAAGATCTGAGTATCACATGTTCTGATGGTACTGGGAAACTATGGGGGGTGGGGAGGGAGATGGGATTAACAGTAGCAAATATCTGTCTGGGGATGGGGAAACACCTCTTATCAACAGGGTGCCTGAATGAAATGTAATTGTATACCTAACCTTAACTGTACCCCACAACATCATAATAAAAAATATTGATTAAAAAAAAATTCGGGCACTATGCACCTTCTTGTGGCAGGTTCTGTAATTGTTCCTCTGAGTTGTTCACAGATAAACCTATCTGCTATCTCCTCTGGAGCTTCAGCCACATTCACAATCTCCCCCATGCCCAGCCCAAGGAAGGAGGCAGGGGCTGTGCGGGTGGGTGTGTCTTCAGTCCTCTTCTCCCACTCTCATGTGGTCAGGGGAATCCCCTCCAGTAGGGAAGTGTGGAATTGTCTCCTCCTCAGGTACTGGCAGGGGTGCCCCATCCAAGGTTATTTTGGAGTAGAGTCCTCATATTGTGGCTAACCTCCAGCTGCATCTGGGTTTGTCCCTCTTAGTTGTGCCCCAGTTGTGTGGCTCTTATGTTCAGATGATTACTGGAGACGAAGGGGTTGTGTCAGCCCAGGACTCACTGCTGATCTCTTTGGAAGTCTTTCTCATCCTTTTCTGGTCACATCCTTTGTCAAATGGATGAATCTGGGTAAAGGGTGGGGTGGTGAGACTCAGCACTAGTCCTGTGCTTCTGAAGTTTATGTTTTCAGGATATTTCCTCTGGGTCACTATCAACCCCAGAGTAATTAACCTGCTGGTCACAGAGATTGGGTCTGTTGCTCCGTAGTGAGCAAGTTGGAGCAGTTCCCTGACCAGTTCTCAAGATGGTGGCAGGGTGCCTGTTTTATCTTCTCCAGTGGGGTTCTTCCTCTGGCTCCCTTGCTTTGCTTCTCCCACAGTCCTTGCTGCCAGTGTCTGGCTTGATGCTGTGGTGGTGAGGCAGCACCTGGAGCCAGCAGTCACTCCTGGCAACTTCTTCCCAGGAAGAACTTTGCTGATTTTTAAAAATGGCACTTGGCTTCTGTGCTCTGGGAAGCAAAAGGGACCAAACAGAGCAGCTGCGGCACCAGCTGCTTCACCAGGAGAACCCTGGCCACTTGCTCTTGAGTCTCCACTCAGTCAGCCACTCACATGTCCACTTACTCACAGACATGTATGCAAAATTATCCATATACTCACTCACTCACACAGGGACTCACATAGTTCAACTGCCTCTGTTGCCATCTTCCCCTCCTTTCTATTTCCCATTCTTGAATCAAATACATATCCCTGAGTCAAGGAATAAAGTTAGTAAGGTTCAAATCATATATCCCAAACAGAGAGAGATGCCTTTCCAAGGGACAATCAGGGCTCTGACACAAGAAAGACAAATGAATGCCAACAAACTAAAACAATAGTAACCTACTTCACCAATATATAGGCATGTTGTGAAGACAAAGTGACATAATCATTAAAAAATTAACAAAATACTACTACTAGTAGTACTACAGTACAGTAGCAGCTGTAGTACAGTTGTTCCTCAGAATCTCTGGGGAATTGGTTTCAGAACCTCTTGAAGATACCAAAATTCTTGGATGCTCAAGTCCCTGACAAAAAAAATGGCAAAATATTTGCATATGAACTATACATATTCTCCTGTATACTTTAAATACTTTACTTATAGTACCTAATATAATGTAAATGCTATGAAAATAGTTGTTATGCCACATTGTTTAGGAGATAATGACAAAATGTATTCACCATAGATGCACTTAAAAAACAATATATATCTGTGGTTGTTCAATATATGAATACAGAATTCAAGGATATGAGGGTCTGAACTAGCAATTGTAGTAGTAACAACAGCAATGATAGTTATGGGATTTGATACTGATGATTAAGTCAGAAGAGTGAATAATATTCAGTTTTGGAACATTAAGTACAACAAGCAGCACATATTGGTTGTGAATAACATTTTTATTGAAACAATGAGAAAATAAATAAAAAATATCCTAAGTACCTTAATGTTATGGGTTTTGAATAGTTCTAGCTGCAAAAGTGTTTTTGTTTGTTTGCTTCCCAAAAAGTTCTCATTTCATAATCCTACCTTCTCTACATCCCCAAGGTGGAAAAATATTCTTTTGTTATTTTAGAGCAGGTCACTGTATTAGTGTTCACCAGGAGACATAAGAGAGACAATTATATCTGAAGAAGGAAGTTTCTTGAAGATACTAAATTTTACACTGAGGAGTGGGTGGTGATCAAACATTTACATTTTAACTGAGCAAGAGCTATATGAATCAGAACCTTCTTTTTCCTTAATCAGAGGCTTCTAAAAAAATGCATGTTCCGTTTTTGTAAATATTTTCCAGTCAGCTTTGTCAAAGATGAATTGGATGAAGGTCCGTGGTTTTATTTCTGGATTCTCTGTCCTTTTTAATTAGTCTACATGTCTGTTTTTGTGTCAGTACCATGCTGCCTTTGTTACTGTAGCCTTGTAGTAAATTTTGAGGTCTGGAAGTGTGATGCCTCCTGCCTTGGTCCTTTTTTTTTTTTTTTTTTTTTTTTGAGTTGGAGTCTCACTCTGTCACCCAGACTGGAGTGCAGTGGTCACTCCTGGACACCGCAGCCTCGACCTGCTGGGCTCCGGCGATCCTTCCGCCTCAGCCTTCCGAGTAGCCAGAATTACAGGCATGTGCTACCACACCCAGCTGATTTTTTGATTTATTGTGGAGGTGAGGTCTCGCTGCCCAGGCAGGGTCTCGAACCCGCGGGCTCAGGCAATTCACTCACCTCAGCCTCCTAAGACGCGGGATTAACAATCTGAGCCACCGAGCCCGGCTTATGTTTGTCTTTTATTTGTGTTTCTTCTCATGGGAATGAACTTTTCCTATTCTTTGCCTTAGTATATGGAGTTTGTGTGGTTTTTAAAAGTCATTTGTGGAGACTTTTAATAGGTTAAAAATTTGAACTATTTGGGAATGGCAGATCTGTCACAAGCATTTTCAGGTTCAAGTAAATAAAGGCTATCTGTGAGTCATAGCTGCAATCACTGTTTCTATTGCCTAATGATATTTTGGTCTATGACTATGCACCTAAGATTTTTAAAAATTGAGGCATAATTTATATATAAAACACTTGTTTTTCTTATTAAAAACAAACAAAACAAAACAAAAAAACACAGAGCATGTTCTCTGACCACAGTGGGATTAAATGAGAAATCAGTTAACAGGAAGAAATTTAGGAAACCCACGTATACTCCTATATAACCAATAGGTCAAAGAAGAAATCAAGGGGAGATTAGAAAGTACTTTGAGATGCATGTAATTGAAGACATCATGCAGCTAAGTAGTGCTTAAAGAAGTTTATAGCTGTAAGTTCCTGTAGTATAAAAAAGGTGAAAATTCTCAAATCAGTAACTTAACCTTCTAACTTTAAGAAACTGGAAAGAGAACAGCACACAAAACCTAAAGCATGCAGAATGAATGGAATAATAAAGATTAGAGATTAATGAAACAGAGAAAACAGATAATCAATGAAACCAAATTTGATTCTTTGGAAAGGTCAACAAAATTGATAAACTTCAGTTATATTGACTAAGAAGGAGAAGACTACTCACATAACTAGCCTCAGAAATGAAAGATAAGATGTTATTACTTACCTGACAGAAATAAAAAATGATTATAAAGAATACTATGAAAAATTGTATGCTAATAAATTACATTAGATAACTTAATTAAAATGGACAAATTATAAAGACTACTGAAACTAGCTACAGAAGAAGTAGACAATATTAATAGACCTATGAGAAAGTGATGGAATTAGTAATTAAAAAACACCAATAAAAGAAAAAGAACACAAAGAAAAGCTCGGGTCCAGTTGGTTTTGCTGGTGAATTCTACCAAATATTTAAATAAGAATTAATGCCAGTTCTTTATAAACTCCCAAAAAAGTAGAACAGGAGGGAATACTTCCTAATTAATTCTGAGTTCAGTATTAACTCTGTTTTTTTTTTTTTTTTTTTGAGTTGGAGTCTCACTCTTTCACCCAGACTGGAGTGCAGTGGCCGCTCCGGGCCACTGTAGCCTCGACCTGCTGGGCTCTGGCGATTCTTCTGCCTCAGCCTTCCAAGTAGCTGGAACTACAGGTGCACACTACCAAGCCCAGCTCGTTTTTGATTTATTGTAGAGATGAGGTCTCACCAAGTTGCCCGGGCGGGTCTCGAACCTGTGGGCTCAGACAATCCACTCACCTCAGCCTCCCAAAGGTGCGAGATTACAGGCTGAGTCACTGAGCCCGGCTCTGCCTTGTTCCTTTAGCTGAGGAGTGCTTTAGCTACTTTTTTTTTTTTTTTTGCTTCTATATGAATTTCTGTATTGTCTTTTCTAGGTCTGTGAAAAATGATACTGTAGTTTGATTGATATTGCATTAAACTTATAGAGTGCCTTGAGTAAGATGGGCATCTTGACAATATTGATTCTTCCAATCCATGAGCATGGGAAGTACTTTCATTTGTTTGGGTGATCCTTGATTTCTTTGAACACTGCTTTTCAGTTCTCATTGTAAAGGTCTTTCACCTCTTTGATTAAATGCCAATGTATTTTATTTTTTGTGTGGCTATTGTCAAGGAATTTTTTTTTTTTGAGGCAGGATCTCACTCTATCACCCAGGCTCTAGTGCAGTGGCACAGTCATGGCTTACTGCAGTTTCGACCTCCTGGGTTCAGTCAGTCCTTCTACCTTAGTCTCCTAAGTAACTGAGACTACAGGCATATACACCATGTCCAGTGTTTTATTTTTATTTTATTTTTTTGCAGAGGCAAGGTTTTGTTATCTTGTCCACGCTGGTCTTAAACACCTGGGCTCAGGCAATCTGCCTGCCTCATAGTTCCAGAGTGCTGGGCTTACATGTGTGAACCACTGTACCTTGCCGAACTGTATTTTTTATTTGGTTCTCAGCCTACTTGTTGTTGGTGCATGGAAATGCTGCTGTATTTGTGTGCTGATTTTATATTCCAAGATTTTTATCACCATATACAAAATGTAACTCAAAATGAATCAAGAACTTAAATGTGAAACCACAAACTATAAAAATCTTAGAAGAAAACTTAGGAAATACCCTCCTAGACATCAAAATAGTCAATGAATTAATGACCATGTACTTGAAAGCAAATGTAGCAAATCTAAGATTGACAAGTAGGGCTTTATCCAGCTAAAACATTTTTGCATAGTAAAAGTAACCATCAAGAGAGTAAAGAGACCATCCATGGAATGGGAAAAATATTTGCAAGGTATGCATTCAACAAATGACTATAAATATCTAGGCATCCAGAATCTACAAGACACTCAAACAAATTGACAAGAAAAAAATACAAGATAAAACAAACAAACAACAAACAAAAAACATTAAAATTGGGCAAAGGACATGAACAAACACTTCTCAAAGGAAGACATCCAAGGAACCAACAAACATGCAAAAAAAATTCAGCCTCATTAATCAACAGAGAAATGCAAATCAAAACTACAAGAAGGTGCCATCTCACTCTGATCAGGATGGCTATAATTTGAAAGTCAAAAGCAACAGGTGTTAGCCAGGCTGCAGAAAAAAGGGAGTACTTCTACAATGTTGATAAAAATATAAGCAAGTGCAATCATTGTGGAAAGCAGTGTGGCGTTTTCTTAAAGAACTAAACATTGAGCTACCATGTGATCCAGCAATTCCACTTCTGGGAATACACCCTGAGGAACATAAATTGCTCTTCCAATAAAACACCTACACATTTATATTTACTACAGCATTATTCACAAATCCAAAAACTTGAGATCAGTGCAGATGCCCACTTGATGTTGACTAGATAAGGAAAATATAGTACATATGCATGGTGGACTATTAAGCAGCCATAAAGAAGTACAAAATGTCATTTGTAGCAACATGGATGGAGCTGGAGAAAATCATGTAAAATGAACTATCACAGAAACAAAAAATTGAATACCACATATTTTCACTCATAAGCAGGTCCTAAACATTGGTTATGTGAGCACAGAAGCAGAAACAGCAGATGCTGAGAGCTACTAGTGGGGAGAGGGAGGGAAGGGGGGATAAAGGCACACAACTACCCATGGGGTACCATGTCTACTACCAAAGGGTGAGAGGACTACTTAGAAGCCCAAATCTCACCTGCACACAATTTACTTACGTAGCAAATCTTCACATGTATCCCACAGATCTAAAATAAATTAAGCATAAATAAATAAATAAAATATGCAGAGCATGTGGGAAAAAAATATTTTTTTCTATAACTCTTTTCTTACCAACTACTAACTTGCCCTTCAAAAATATAGACTGGTTTGATGCTGATTAAACTCTTGGGCTATATTTGTGTATCTACTTTTTTGCAATTGTGAATAATTTTAATACCATATTTTCATATTTGTTTGGAGTATCATATTTGTCTTTTTAGTGTATTGTCATTTTCATAACTATATTTTTGTTGTTGTTCATTGCATTTAGTTAATTTTTCCATTAAAGGCATCATGGCCACCATCAGGGCAACATTTATTCAATGCCTGCTAGGTAGGTGTCCCAGGTACTTTCTGGTTTTATCCTTGTGGAACTTCAAAGTAGGCATTGCTATTGATTTTCTCTGTTTTAATGAGGGATTTTGAAACCAAATAATATAAGTTATATGGCCCAAAGACTCACAAGTTCTCATTTATCATTTGAACTCCAGGCATCTTTCATTTCAAAATCTTTCTACTTATTTAAGTATATTAATTACTTCATTATTATTTATATAAATTTATAATGTACGGTGAATTTTTTCTCTCCTTTTTTCTTTTTTTTCTTTTAAAGTTGTAAAGTTCAAGTCAGGATTGGGTACATAAGTGGCTTATGTACAGGTGAAGTTTTGGTCTCCCATTTGATCTCAATTTGCCTCTACTTTTTCTGAAAAAAACTCATGAAATGAGCACTTCTAAGACTCACAAATATAAAACAGTCAGTTAATCCTGACTCTAAATAATTGGTGTTAAAAATGATGTTTTATATGTACATAATATATGATGTTTTTACATATAATGTATATATTATAAATAGGTTTCCATAGGCTGATGGTAAAACAGAATAACTAGAAGAGAAGGTAGAAGATTCTGGAATAGATCTTGATGTTTTACAGAAAGTATGAATATAAGCCACAAAGTTTTTCTTATTTTTCTGAAAGATTTCAACTTTTTAACTTCTCCATTTTGAAACTTATAAGTTCAGTGATCATTTTTTAACTCCACTATGTTTGAATGATCTGGATGAATATAGTCATAATTGGCATAGTAGATTTTTCTCATTTGATTTTTCTTATTCATCACTCTAATTAGCAGACAGGTTTAAATCTTTGTATCTGCAGCCTTTTTTTGAGGTCATTTTATTATTTCCACTTTAACTTTTTTTTTTACTATAAGCCTAAAGTCACGTCACATTTTTCTCTTTCTTCTATCAATCCTGTATGCATTTGCCAGAAGACAGTCTTGTCCCACCAGCAGTCCTTGGTTTAGAGTGGATAGGGACTAAATTATCTATTGAATAGAAGGAAAATGGTTTATTGTTCAAAGTCCTTCTTTAATTACTACCTCATTTTTGAAGTTTTTATATATTGTCCTCTGTCAAGATTGAATTACTCTCTCTTTCTCTCTGAACTGTCTACATCCTAAGTGATACGTTCCCTTTAACCTCTTCTCACTGGTACTTGTGGAATGAGGATTATTAATAATTAGTCTAATGTTTACATCTCATGACTCTTCATGGCAAGAAAAAAAAAGATATTTATGGATACTGCTATATACCAGAAATTACAATGGGAAGAGAGCCTAACCAGATAGAGAAGAGTTCTACCCTTCTTGTCATGTATAGGCTAGTGACCGCTATACTTATCTTGGTTACTTTGAGGCAGAGATCGCACCAAGATGTATGTATTAAATGGACAAATAACTAAATCGCCTTGTAAATAAATGTATATGGTATGAACTATGAAGATAATTCAGTTTCTTTAAAAAACAAAAACAATTAATTTATTGGATTTGACTAGTATTTTCAGAAACTAAGTGATAAAAGTCTGTCATTGCCATTTCCAAGCAAAACTACTAAAGGAGAGGTAATCACCCAACTGAATGACTGTAATGTGCTCTTAGATATGAAAGGCAGACTGGGAGACACATCTCAGCTCATCTTACCATCCTACTTGGAGCTTTCCAGAGGTGCATTCACATAATTCTGAACTCTATTATAGTCATGCCTAGGCTTGTCTTCAATAGCTCTGATAATAGCAAACCCCTCACCTCCCGGCACAATGTGTTCTATTAACAATTGCAAATTTTTTTAGCAACTGAGGAAACAAAAAAATTATGTCTGTATAGACTTTCAGCAACTTGCTATTGAACTTTTACTGGTGAAATTAAGACTAATCTTTAAAAACTAAAAAAGAAATGGACATACAGTACACTGAATGAAAAAGAAAAAAGGATATTTTTTCCAATCGAATAACATGATAGTGAAGAAATTAAAGTTCATCTAGTTCAACATCATGGGGTACAAATGTCCAGTACTAATGTCCAAAACTACCTACCTGGACAGGCTGATTATTTGATGGATAAGGAAGGACTGGAGCATTCATCTGCCCAATTGCTTTTCTACCACTCCATCTCCTCTAAGGGCTTTATCTGAGCAAGATTTTATAAATGTATTTTTGACTTTCCTACCTTTCCTAGTTTCCATACTAAAACATATTATTTTATAATTTTGATGACAGAATAAAATTCAGTAATGTTAATATATGTACTACATGTTCCCTGTCCCCTGCCTCATTCTGTCTCTAACTTGGCCAAACACACAGTGATCACTAACATAGCCTTTCCTTACTCTGAGAAGATGCTTTCTCTTTCTGACAGGTTCATAGGGTCTTTGTTACATACATATACAATAATTTTGAAAGGACAGACTCTGAGAAGCAGAGGAAGAAAGAAAGATCTAAGGAAAATCATTACAATCATGCATCACTTAATAATTGAGGTATGTACTGAAAAATGCCTTGTTAGGCAATTTTGTCATTGGATGAACATTGTAAAGGGTATTAACACAAACCTAGATGGTACAGTCTGTTACACACCTAAGTTATATGATGTAATTATGTTCCTAAGCTATAAACTGTACAGCATGTTACTATGCTATAAAATGTAAGCAATTGCAACAGCGGTAAGCAATTGTATCTCTAATCCTGCCTAAAAATAAAAAGATACAGGAAAAATATGGTAGAGAAAATTTTAAAAATGGCACATTTGTATGGAATACTTACTATGGATGGAGCTTACAGGACTAGAAGTTGTTCTGGGTGAGGCAGAAGTGAGTGGTGGGTGGATGTGAAGACCTAGGATATTACTGTATACTACTGTAGACTTTATAAACACTACACTTAGGCTACACCAAATTTATAAAAAAAATAATGGTGCTACAAGCGTTATGATGGCTATGATGTCACTAGGTGACAGGAATTTTTCAGTTTCATTGTACCCTTATAGAACCAACTTCATATATGTGATCCATCTTTGACTAAAATATCATTATGAGGCCTGACTGTACACAAATCTGCAAGAATCTAGAGAGAGGGGAAGGATAGAGGTTATGAGATCCTTTTTAGCTTGGAAAAGAAAAACTTTTGTAGTGGAGGTTGAGGAGGAAGAAATGTCAAGTGAGTTTCCAGAGGGTGCTAACTGCAAGATTAAATAGGAAGGGTCCCTTAGGGTTATGTCTTAAACCCCCTTTATAATCAAATAAAGAGTTGAATTTTGTCATTGTTGTCATTATGGTTAGGCCAGTTTGGACTGTTTCAACAGACATGACTTTAGCTTTACTTAGGCTAAATTAGTCAAGCAAATGAAAATTCTTGCATAAGTACTTGTAAATGCACTTAAGAATATTATGTTATAGGCTACAATTTGTCAAATTAGAGCCCGTTTGTGTATGACTCATTATCTCATAATGGATTTCTACATTTTTGAAGGGTTTTAAAGATGGCAACAACAACAAAAGAATAACTGGAAGTCAAATTCTAAGATATTTATTACCTAACTCTTTACAGAAGACATTTGCTGACCCCTGTTCTAGACAAAGGGCAGATAAAGATCTTTTTGAATTTTTCTATATCTTCAGAATTCTAGATATTTGTATTTCAGAGTCCCTTAAAAATGAGTCAGAATATTAGCCAAACGTAGAAATTGGGACCTGAAGTGCCGAGCTGTGACTAAGTGAGACAATCAGGAGTGGCTAGAGCTAGAATTTTAGGCCAGTACTGTTCAAGGAGATGGGAATGCCAAGTTATGAAGCTGCTGTGGCTACTCTCAAGAGGCTTACAGGTTAAGGGGAGCAGAGTCAACATGGAAAGTATTTTAAATGTAGGAGACATTTATTGAAAAATGATATTTTAATGTTAGCATAAGGGTCACCAAAGCTTTGGAGTAAGATTAAAGTTAATATTTGAACAAGTCACAAGACTTCAATAGTCTTTTCTTTCATATAATGAAAATGAAATTGATATCTCTTTTATAATATTGTTGCAATATTTTGTTATCTTTAGTATCCCCTGGCACAGATAAGTGATAATTAGAAATTATTAAATTGTGAATGCTCAATTTTTGTGACTTAAAAAAATAATCTCCAGTTCTTACAACTAGTTGTAAAGCAATTAAGATTTTTCTTACAGCTCGGTAAGGCAGCCAAGATTCAAATGCCAGAGCTATTTTAATATATAAAAGACATGAGATGCTTAGTTTCCTCCCCAGGTACGTTTAGGTGTCCAGGTGGAGGGGAATTATTACTTCCTTTATGATTAGTGTAAGTAGTGAGGGGTCTATACAAAACTGTTTTAAACACCTTGCTTGATTCATTTCTTACAGTTGAATTCCCAGTGTTTAGCAAATAACTAAACTACAGAGAGTCCCTAAAGGACACAAGTAGTCTCAAGAGTTCTATATGAGGTAACGATATCTATGGTGTTTACAACTTGGTTAAAACAAGCCAACAAACAAAAACACACAAACACAACAAACACAAAACTGAAAATTAATAGTTTTTTACAAGCTTCATCAAAACTTCCTTCTGCCCTTCAAAATGTTCACATATTCATATGCCATGTAGCTGGGGATCACTTAGCGATTTTCTGCTTTGAATAACTAAATAAATTTTATACTAGTCATGTGAGAAAGATGATCTGGATATCATAGCATCATTTTATTTTAATAACCATATTGAGTAAAAACTGAAATAGGATTTGTTATGCCAGACTCTTTGACAGCATAAATTATTTATACTGGTAGGTATGGGCAAGTAAGAGAGTGAATGTTGCAGCATTTTTAAGAACCAACTGTTTCCCAAGTAGGGAAATATCTGGCTGTCTTAAATGATCGATTGTAAGAAAAGGTCCAAGCTTTGCAAATTTCTATCAAGATATTCTGTGGAGTTCTCCATCTACCTAAACAAGCTCATTCTAGCAACCAAATTGACGGACTGAGAGCTTCAGCTTTATGCTTATAGATATGTTTTCCTTACCCCAGAGTGTCACCAAATTGGAAATGTCACAACCCTTGGGGGCACATGAAAAATGTATATTATTTCACATCTGTTTTTCACTTGATCCCAATGGGCCTGATATTTTCCCAAATTGTTATGTGGAAAAACCAATTTAATTTGATTGAGGTATGAACAGAAACTTACAAGCAAAATAGAATACTTCCTTTAAGGATAAAATGGAAAATTTTGCCTTGTATTATTTTTACTGAGAAATGTTGCTGGAAGTATTGTTTTCTTTTTAAAAACTTATTTTTTTGCTTCTATTTATGCAACTCTGACTCATCTCTTTAAGATATAGTTCAGGAAGCATTTCAAGATTTCATCAAAAAAGATGTTTTTCTTTTTCTGAAATCCTACTGCATGTTTAATCTCTAAAGGCATATAATGAAAAGATGAGGGTTTGGAAGAAAATAAACCAATTTAAAGGTGCAACTCTGCTTCTTAATAGCTGTGTAACCTTGGTGAAGTTAAATAACCTCTCTGAGACTCACCTCATATGCCAAGTGGAAATAATGGGGGATCATGAAGATCAGATATGGGATAGAAGCACCTTAGTATCTATGCAGAACCAAAGGAATGCTCATCCTACTCGTTTTTAAACTAAGCTTTAGAGGATTCAAAAGGTAACTGCTCCCTGTTTGATAACATTGTTGTTCAATTTTAATAAACATTTACTATTGCCTTCACATATTTTAAAGTTTAAATAACCTGTAAAACATGATTTTGGCTACCAGGACATTTAAAAAAATCCCTCCAAATGCAAGGAATGTAAAGTGTATCAGGACCATGTTGATAGAAAATATTGGTCTTCTAAAGGAGAATGTAATATACCCTGATCCATAAACCTCTGATCATCTCCAAATTCCTGCCAATCTCCCCAGGGGGAGGCGTCAGATTCGATTTAACACAATTCATTTTTTAGAGAGCCTGTGTGTGCTCTGATAAGCCTGCCATGCGGCGGGTAGAGCATTGTCTGTGGCTTCTCTCTAGAGCACTGGCTATTTATTTCACTTCTACCCCAATTGAGCAAAGACATTTACTATATTTTCCTTGAATTTTGCCATAGGATCCCTTTGAAAAGCACTCTGTTTCCAGCCAGGCTGAACTGGTTGGCAAAGGAAGATGCCTTATGATGAGCTTACAGGACTGCACTGGCATGTGTGGGATTTCTTGGGGGAAATTATCCCTTAACCGGGTAATTAAAACCCATCTGTTTACTCTGCCAGCTGAAGAATTCAGTGAATTCAGTGCCAGCCACTCTCAGGTATGGATGTCTCAAATTTCCTGTGAATGAGATGTTGAGAACGTTCATTGTGCAATGATATACCCCTTGTGAAATTTTGTTAAAAATACAGAATAGGAAAAGAGGGTCATAGGACCACAGAATTGTCTAGCAAAATTTTTTCATCATTTTTGTGCCATTAACCTCTTTGACCATCTGGTAAAGTCTGTGAACTCCTTTCTCAAAATAATACTCTAAATGCATGAAATACCCAGCATTGCAAATAACTAATTATGTTTAAATAAAATTATGAATATCTATATCTATATATCTTAAATAATAAGTTAAAGCAGCAGGTCTGATAGCTGATATAATTTCCAAAAATTGATAAGTATAAATGTTGTCTTCAACACATATGCCCCATGTTTAATATGATATAAAATTATTTTTGTTTCTACTGATGATAAAGTGAGAAGAATGGCTAACACTATTGAAGCTGTTGTCCACACTCATAAATCAAGGAAATACTTGAATTTCAATTAGAAACTAATGGTAGTAAAGATGTTATTTGTCCATTCAAGCACACAGCCCTCAACTTATTAATACCTCTCAGTGGGAAAAGCACTGGTCTCAGAGTAAAAAATCAGGCTGGGAATATAAAGCTGCCACACTCTAAAGGTATGAATCAGGTAAGACATTTTAAGAACACTGAATCCTTTCTTTAACTTTATTTTGCAGGAAATTTTGTGGAAGATGAATACTATGATAACACCAACAATGATATTTATTGAGTATTTGCCCTGTGTCAGGTACTATGCTAATTGTTTTAAGGGCATTAACTCAAAACATATATGAAAGGATTCTTGATATAATCCAAAATTGTATCCAAATATATACAAAATTTCTTAAATAAGACTGGATACATTTTAAAAATTCATTTTGGCTTAGACTATGGATGAGGAAACTAAGGTTTGCAGGAATTCCAGAGAAATTTTTACTGTTATATTAGCATCATTTTAGCAGAAGAGGAACTTTAGGAGGCTAATTCCAAACTCCTTATTGTGTTGAGTGCTATTTTGAGAACTAGAGGGGCTGCCCACCAAAAAATGCTTCATTAATACTGAGGGACCCAAGTGACTTAAGAAGCTATACTTGCCATCTATCCCTACCTTACATTCATTGTATTTTATATATCCCTGCCTCACATTCACTATATTTTATGAATTCTTAGTATTTTAAATCCTACCTCAAACCCTGTAGAATTAGGCACATGTCGGGTGCTGGGCAGTGACTGGTTATATGTTTTAAGCAGTGTTTGTACTTAGAACTTTAAGTTTAATTTTTGTTTGCCTCATAAAATAACCGATTGTTTCTGCAACTGCTGCTAGCAGTGTGTGAATGTTAACCAATAAGCCCCTCCCGGACATTCCTTTGCTTAGATAATGATAGACTGGTGGCGCCACCCACCCCACCCCCAGAAACAAGGGTTCTGCCTTGTTTCAAACCTCCTGCCTGCTTGCTAAACCTAGCTTATCTGGCATTCCATTCCACCCGTTTGGCAGTTACTTGTCCATCACAAGTAACTAAGCCTGAGCCCGCGCAAATCAAATTTGAATCAACCAATTAAAGTCTTTGTAACTGCGCCATATAATTTTTATCCAATCCTGTGTACACAAGTTTGTAAAGCCACCCCACCCCTTCAGAATTATGTATAAAAGGTGCATGTTAGCCTGGGTTGGGTCTCTCATCCCTGAAGCTGCTGCATCGGCTTCATACGTAAGTCCAGACTCGAGCCTGAATAAAGACCCTCGTGTGTTTGCATCGGAGCTGGCTCTTTGGTGGTCTCTGGGATTTTGAATCTTGGGTTTAACAGACTCTGGTGTATACTACTGTTCTTGACAAAGCTCCTCTCTCTCAACACAGTATTGGGGTGACGGCTCTTGGGGAAATCATCAGGATATCTAAACACCTAGGCACAGACTAATCACAGAGGACTTCTGATGATTAGAAAAAAAATGCTGGTATTGAGCAAAGGGCTAATACCTTAAGAAAAATATTTTAATGCCATTTTAAAAGATTTAAAGCATAGAAAAAGAAGGAAATGCTCCACATTATTTTAATGAAGTAAGCATACGTCTGATACCAAACCCAACAATAACTGGTTAAAAAAATTCACACACACACACACACACACACACACACACACACACACACACACACAAGAGAAAAGAACTCTCCCATAACCAAAGGGATTTTATTCCAGGAATATAGGCATGCATTGATATTAAGAAATAATCTTTGCAATTTACCATATTAATGAAATAAGAGAAAAATTGTGTGAACATTTCTTTTAATACTTACAAACCAGTTGAAAATTTTTTATTAAAAATATGATATATATATTGATATTATTAAACAGATTTCTCAAGTTCAAAGTCAACAGCATACTTAATAGAAAAACATTAGATGATAATTATGAACTCTATAATCATAATTCTAGTTATTATTTTTTAAAATATAAACACATATAAAAAGTGAAAAGAGTTATAATGTCAAATTTAGAAGCCAGTGATAAATATAATTATATATTTGGAAATGCAAGGAAACGATCTTAACAATTTTTGTCAATAATGAGAGAAGTTTTTATGGTTCTAGGCACAAAATATTAACAATAAAACAAAAACTTCCATATATGCAAATAAGATCCAGTTAAAGAATATAATGAAAAAATTCACTAAGACCTGCAATGAAATAGATAAGTTACTGCTTAATAAACCTAACACAAAGTGTCAAGATCTGTAGAAAAATGCATTTTAAATGCTCTTGAGGCATCCAAAGACAATTATGACAAATTTAAAAAGTATACGGTGTTTGGAAAAGAAAATTCAACATCATAGTGATGCCTGTTCTCCCTAAGTTACTCCTAGTACAAATCATAGTATTTATCATAGTACAAATCATAGTATTTATCATAGTACAAATACCATAAAAACCCACACTTTTCACAGGTTTTAAGTAAACAAGCGGATTATAAATTTTGAAAAAAAAACTGGCAAGAATTATTTAAAAACTAAAAAAAAAAAAACATAGATTGGTGTTCAGGTGTATAAAACTACCAAATATCTATAGTTTGAATAAAGACATATGATACTGGTAAATAAATAGAAAGTTTAATGTCTCAGATTAGAAAGTCTAAAAATAGAGCTAAATATGTATTGGAGTCTAGTGTATGAAACATTACAAATAAGAAATAATGAAACTAGTGAAAATTTCTGTAACAATTTGATGACCAGATGGGATAAAATGGCTTTGATCTATGCATCACTCACAACAGTAGGACACATCTAAATGAATCAGACATTTTAATATAAATTTTTTGAGGCTGAAACTATGGAAGTGTTTATACAAAGCTTCTAATGATTTAAAAGTAATAAGAGGTTGGAAAATGCATTTTTAAGGATAATCCAAGTCATTAAACAATGTTTAACTGCATAACTAGATGGCAAAATTTACCATAAGCAAAATAATAAATACATATAAAAATATTTTCAACTCATTATATAAAAAATAGAAAATTGATTTCAATGAGGTTCAACATATTTCAAATAAAAGTTTTATTAAATATTATTAAAATTAATTAAATATTATTAAAATTTAAATACCAAAAGCTAATAAAATAATGGGAAAAGAATAAGAGTTTACATAAAAGAAAATGCAAATGCCTCAAACATATAGAAGGCTGTTTAGTCTCATTCAAAATATATAAAAAAATCCAATTAAATTATACTAGTATTTCATTTTTAACCCATTCAATTGCTAAAAGTAGAAAAATTTGATAATTCAGTGTTAATAAGTATATAGGAAAACAAGCACTCATATTCCTGGTAAGCATAAAATTTGTACATCTAAGAAATATAATTTCACAATATTCAAGAAAAACCCACATTATGTGTGCATAAATGATTTATATGTAGTAATTCCTTGCAGAAATAATATATAAAAATATTGAGAGCAGTCCAAGTGTCCATCAACAGAAAGCTGGCTAAGCAAATCATGGTACTTTAAAACAGTGTCTCTCCTATGGTTACTAAGAATTTTTATACATAGTTCAGCTATATTTATATATCTTTACTTTTTTTGCTTGATTAAATAATAAATTCACAATATTTGTAAAGTTCTTTAAGTTAAACTATCAATAACACATGAAACTTTTCTAAGTAGTTTGTTGTATTCTATGTTTAAAATAGGTTAATGTAACAAATTATAAAAAAAAAGTTGCAAACTTGATTTTTAAAAACTGCAAAAGTCTTATAGATTATTACCATCCACCTGTCATCTGTCACTCTTAGCATTTATATATTAGCAGGTGAACTTTTCATTCATCAGAAGTTTTTATGTCATTGATTGCAGGGGACTCATAACAATCATTCCAAGATAGATCTTAAGAAAACAAATATGAGCATTGTTTTTATTTATTTATTTATAGAGTTAGGTAAGTAGTAAATACATAGACTGGCGAGTTTAAAAAAATGGAGATTAATGGAGAGATGGAAGGGTATACTGATAGATAGAGACGGTGTATAATTATTTCAGCTTCTTCATCAATGTCATTCCCCAATCACACACATACACACACCCACATACTTCTACGTCAGACCCTGAGTCTATCTTTTAATTCAGAAAGTCTTACTACAGTACAGCATGAAAGAATTTAAGTCAGAGTGGTATTTTCCCCTAAGGCAACATTTTCAAAAAATGGATTTCAAGTAAAATGATCTTAAAAGAAATTTAGTGGGTCATACACAACATTTTATTTGAAGACAATAATAACATAACAAAATGAATATCAACATGCATGATAAATAGGTTTAAATCTTGTCTTATGAAATTTCTTTCCATTTTAATTATAACTTCATTCATGTGAGAACTGGTTTTGACAAAAAATATATTTCTGAAAGTGGGACAGGATAAAAAGCCAAAAATTTCTGAAAATTATTGCCAGATTTTAGTACCAAAAAGCAGATGGAAGTTCTTACTCTAAGATTGTGAAAAGAAATTATTTTCTAGGGCTTTGCAAATTACATTCTAGCTACAGCAATTAATATTTACATTGAATTTACTAAATGTTTTTACATTCATCTTTCAATTGATCTTTCAAACCATTCCCCTTATGCAGATAAGACAAGTGAGATTTAGTAGAGTTGAGTGTCTTTTTCAAGTTTATTTAGCTAAAAAGCTATGAAGTAGAATTGGGAATCCAGCCCATGCTGAATTCTACACCTTCTTAACTGATGGCTATGGCAAGTCAATTTATTCATTTATTTATTCTCCCATTTAAAAATGTTTGTTACATACTCCTTGTTCATTTGAAACAAAAGATAATTTTTATTATAAATGTTCCAGTCATATTACTGGAAACAGGTAGTATACTGAGGGCAAAAAAGACATGGATTTTAGTTTTGTTTGTTTGTTTCTTGGTATCTTCTAAATGGTCCTTGATTTGATGGAGCAAGTTTCTGAAGAACTGAGAAATGAAGACCTGCACTGGCAGATGTTTCATACAGTTTAACATGAGTAATACTGGCAAGTAGCAAAATGTGAGTGGACCTCAAGAAGGTTTTTCTCTGAGTAATGATTTCATTGATTCTTAAGAACCATTACAATGTACATGACAAAACAGTTTTGAATCTTCACTTCTTTCTCTACCTTGCTTGTTTGCTTTTTGACATTGGCCTACTTACTTCTTATTCTCAGCTTTCTTATCCTTAGATGGAGAATAGAACATCTAACGTTCAGGGCTATTTGATGAGGGATTTGAGATAGTACAGTAAAAATGCAGGGTCCCATATTTTGCAGCTGGTAGATATTACCACTAGCTACTACTGTCAATAAGTTCTCACAAATTCTTTAGAATACTTGCTGAAAACATAAGAACTCAGAGGATCCTACATAAGTGCTAACGGGGATAGGGATGAAGATGCTCTAATAAGTGCCTGTCAAGTCTCTTGCATGTGTAAATGCTAATTTGTAGTCCTTGGAAAATATAAATATAAAAGCTGTCTATAAATAATGTGTTTAATGAGAACAATAAAACACAACACAACCCAGAGAAAATTAACTGCTCAACATTCCCATCAGTACCAAAGTTCATCTACAAAAATCTGTAAAGCCAAAGTTGCTTAAAAAATAATCTTAATTTGGTAGTAACAGGTCCTGCTTAAAGCATCCATATCTACCTAAGTGTAAAATACTCCCCTGAGGGCTTTGATGAAGGCTGAAGCTATTTGACATCAGTTTTTTTAAAGTTTCCTGTACACATTTATCTTGACCCTTGATACCTTTCCATTCTCTGAAGTCGGTGTCCCCAGAACACAAATTATGTGGAATTAGGTGGTGGCTAGAGGTTGTAAATAAGTCTACTAAAAAAGTGAAAAGTAACAGAATTCTATAAATTTGTTTAGAGCAAAAAACCCATTGTTACCTTGGGAAAGGTTTACTTAAGTTCTGACATTTCAGAATGAGGTATCAAATATTTTTGGCTGCTTGATTTTTGTAAGTTGGGATGCTTGTGCTTTTGAAAGACAAAAGAAGAAAAAGAGCATTTAAAGAATCTCTTTTTGCTCATCCATTCTGTCAACTTAAACCAGACTTAAGGGTTCCCTGAGCAAAGGCTTTTCATGAGGCTAAAGTAAAGAACTTAAGAAAACAAAGAAAAAAGGTTATTTTATTCACATTAAGCGAACAATCCTTGAAACAAAAGTAAACAGTTCACAATGAGGAAATAAATGAATTCTTCTAGTTTACTGCAATGGAAGGGGTAATTTACTAAATACTATACAAATGCCCTCAAAATAACATTTCATGCACATTCCTTTATTCCCCCTCCCCTCCAAATCTCAACCCAAACCATCGACTTTATTCAAATACTAAGATTAGGAATATTCAGGAATCCAGACTTCTAACTTATTAACAGTTCAATAACAAACATGGCTAACATGGATGATTCTGTACTAACGGCTCAGGAGCTTCACATTCTCAGAACCCTAACTAACAGTAGACTAGAACTGTCCCTTTGTTTCTCCTGCAGAGTCTGATTTCCTTAGTATAGAAGGCTTCCCCCAGACTCTGGCCTTATGTATTCCAAAGACCCCTCCACCTGCCCAGTGCATCCAAAGAAGAAAGATAACAACTTAGAAGTTTTAAAATGGCAAATTGGAACATATGCATAACTTTTATGATAGTAGAATTACCATTTTAAGGAGAGAGAAATTCTCCAGTGAAATAGCTAAACACTTTGTTTGCAGGAGAAATATAAGTATAATTAATATTCACAGATAAGAATGGTTCTTTATAGTGTTTTAACCTTGGCACTGTTAGTTATCTATCCAACATATCTAGCAAAGATAACAAAATTCAGAAAGGAAAAAACCAAGTAAGTTTGCATCAGGGTCTCCACTGACCTAATGGTGTCTTTTTGCAAAATAATAATAATATTAATAAAAACCTCCTCTACCTTAACAACTCTAAAAATCTTTGATAACTGAAGAAAGAACTCCCTGCTTAAGGTTGTACCCTTACAACCTTTGCATACCATTTGGTTTTCAGATCTGGGATAGATTTCAGCTTCTTCCTTCTCTAGATTTTTCAGGCAGTCTTCAACTGTTCAGTCCTACCTGACTTCCATTCAGAGTTAAGACCACAGCTATGTACTTCCTACATCTCCAACTCTAAAGTCAAAGTTTCTGCCTTTTCTTTCCAGGCAGTTGAAACAGACAAGAGGGAGAAAATAATTGTGCCCCATACCCACAGTCTATGCTGAGGACTTGAGAATGCCTAAGATAAAAAAGGAAGGGAATGACAGAGGACAGTCAAGAACAAAGAACTGAATACCACATGTTCTCAATCATAAGGAGGCCCTGAACATTAGTCACTCTAGCACAAGAGTGGGATCAACAGTCATTGGGCACTGCTAGGGGAGGGAGGGGAGCACATGGCAATGCAATGGGAATCTGGTCTGCTACCAGGCGAAGTGAGGGACAGCTAGAAGCCCAAACTTCACCCGCATGCAACCTACTTATATAGCAATCCTCACTTGTGCCCCACAACTCTAAAATAAAATTAAATTAAAAAATAAAAAAGTAAAATACAAAAAATGGAGTTTAAAACAGAAAGAACCTAGAGCTGGTAGCAGAGAAGAGTTGAAATGATCTGGGCCCCTGGAGAGAGGGAGAAAAGGGAATCTTGTGGAATAGTGCACCCTGGGCCATATAGCAAGTTTCTGAAGAACTGAGAAATGAAGACCTGCACTGACAGATGTTACATAAACTTAATATAGCTGAACTGCAGTCTTTGAATCAGTTTTCATACCACCTTACTGCTAATCACTCCCATTCTCTCTTCCTCAACTGAGCAATAAATGCTATTTCCGTAAACCTTAAGTAAATAAGTAATTATATAATACATACATACATGACTACATACATACATACCTTAGGGGTTTTCATGGCTGTATGTTCTGGCAATGGTTACATTACTCTATTATCACCAGGAGGCTTCTGATTGTCCTTCAGCATGAGGAATACGATAAACTGGCCAGTTAAACAATTTTTCTAAAATTCCTGACCCATCTTTATAGTTGCTAACTCCACCTTCCAAGATAAGAAGTCTACTCCCTGATCTCCAGGTAGCAGTCAGAGAAACTATGTGAAAAACCATTAACTTTAGTAGACCAGTGCTTTTCAATCTTAGTTCTCTGGAAACCTGATTAAGGTTACTGTAGCTCAAATCTCATTCTTTCTCCCTTGCTTCTAAGAAGAACTGATGATAGCAGAGAAAACTATAACATGACTAAATTGGAAATATAGGCAAGGACCAGATCACAGAAAATTCTGTACATCATGTTAAACACTAAAAAGTTATACATTTACTCATAATCTACCCTATTCCTTTTGTTGTGAATTCTCAACTCTAAATTTTGAATTTGTTATTAAATATTCAATCTATGTCTTAGCTAAAGATGTTCAGATTAAACAAATTTTAGAATAGAAGACCCTCCAATATAAATCTGTAATATCTAGAGTAGACAATCTTTATTCAAATGTTTAAAGAAATAAAGCCAGAGTTACATCAGAGGGAGTAAAAAGGTTTTGAGTCTGTATTGCCCTTTGATTCTTACATACCAACAACATAGAGGCAGCCTGCTATAATCTGAATGTTTATGCTTTTCCCCAAATCTCTGTGTTGAAACTTTATGCCCAAAGTGATAATATTAAGAGGTTGGGTCTTCTGGAAGGTGATTAATTCATGACAGCAGAACCCGTGTAAATGGCATCAGTGCTCTTAAGAGACCTAAGGAGGTTGCTTGACTCTCCCACCATGAGAGGGCAGAATATAGACGGTGGTTATCTAGGAGGAACAGAACCTCATTGGACACCAAATCTGCCTGTGCTTTGATCTTGTATTTCTCAGCCTCTAGAACTGTAAGAAACAAATTTCTGTTGTTTAGAAGCTACTAAGGCTATGATATTTTGTTACAGCAGCTGGAACAGACTAAGATACAGTTTCTTTACATTTAACTAAAATCCTGTGGGAGCTCTTCTGTAAAACAAAAACATGAAAGAGACAGAATTACGTCTATCACTAATTCAGATCTTGTTGTAGATCATCTGGGCATAATTTGTAGAAAATATAACTAAATCTGAAGGAAAGAGAGCCAAATAAAAGAACACTGAGTTAAACCCAGTCTGATATCTAAAATTGAAATAACTTGAAACACAGAGAAAAAGAAAAGTTGATTTGTAAGACAAAATCTTGCTTTAATAACTAGATTCTGCAACTTTATTTATTGTTTGAACTTGAGCAAGTCATATAACCTAACCTAGCCATATGTGTGAATATATTACTATTTGGTTTATTTTCTTCACAGTATTCTTTGTAATAATAACCCAGTGGCATATAATATATTAAAGACCTTTATAAAATCTAAAAGGATACCTACATGCATTCTTTTATTTTTAGCTATATATACTGAAAATATGAGTCAATACATAACAAATTAATATATAAGTTATTTTTCAGAGCACCTTTGTTGTGGGAAGTAAGATATTAGCATATGAGCTAGATAGGGTTGTACAGCTGTGAGTTCTTTTAATCACAAATGATTTTTACCTGCTGTGAGTTCACAGTGCCTTTGAAGTTTCAAGTATGACCCTTTTGTTTACAATTCGTAAAGTAATATATGTTCTGTCTTGGCATTGAGGAATTGCCATAGCCCAAATAGTTCTGATTAGGAATCCCTGCCAAAACAACTAAAAACGAGCTTGGACTTATTTCTCCATTCCACGCTCAAGCAAAAGGAGAAAAAAGTGATCCATTTAAGGTTGGAATAATACGATATTCCTCCCAACTCACAGACGAATACTTCTGTAATGAAGTGCAATTTTCCTCAGAAAATAAACTCCAATAAAAGGAAAATTGGGGTCACAATGTGTGCATTGCAAAGTAATAGTCACTTAAGCATTGAATCCAGCCAAAGGACAATTGGAAAAAATGGAGGACATTCAAACAAGAGACTAGAAATCTGGTAAAGATGAAATGAGGTCCACTGCAAGCTGTATGAAACAGCAATTGCAAGTGTAATAACAACATGACTCAGGTCTGCAAGATAGAAGGGTTTGAGAGGGCACTTACACCTTGGTTCATGGTCTACAGTCATGGACAGATCATGGTCCAGTGTATGACCTCACAGGAGCAAAATACAAAATAAAATGACTTGATATTAAAATACAAAAAGAATTTCAAAAAATTAGCAACCTATCTTAAGACAAACAAAGTCAAAATAAACTTAATTCCCAAATGTACATTTGTAGGGGATTCTGATATTCTGAAAATGCCTTATTTCCACATGACCCATTTATTTTTATAACCAGCATTTATTAAGTGCTTACTATATGCTAGGCATTAAAAATGCATGATGAACAGCAGAAGAAAATAGACATGGTAACTTTGCTCATGGAGTTTCAAACTAATGATTTTCACTTGATTTCAGTGACGTACAGCATACTTTGTTACTGAGATTACTAGTAGGTTGAAGTATAACAGACTGCCATTTAAATAGGTCAAAAACTTTCTAGTATTCACAATTTTAAAAGATTCAGCCTAATACTATCCTATAACCTTTTTTCAAATTGTGGAAGGCTTTTAATAAATGTTCTTTGCCCTAATAAATTTTTTTCCCTGTGAGCAGTATTTTCTTCTTGCTCGATTTAAAAGGTCTCTACCTTTGCTATTTCCTTAAGACTCACTTAAAATCTCCAAATTAAATATTGTATCATGTTATATAGGATGCAACTGTGGTTACCCTAATGTACCAAGGGACGGATGTGATACAGTACAGTTTTCTTAGAATTAATCACTCTAGCCAGTTACAGTAGCTCAGTGCTTTGGGAGGCCAAGGTGAGAGGATTGCCTGAGCCCCTGTGTTCGAGACCAGCTGGGGCAACTTAGTAAGACCTCATCTCTACAATAAATCAAAAAAATTAGCTGGACATGGTGGCGCATACCTGTAGTTCCGCTACTTGGAAGGCTGAGGAGGAAGGATCACCTGAGCCCAGCGGAAATCTCTATAGAGATTTCTTGTCAGGCACAGTTTATTGAAGTCAGGGAGATACCTTAAATTCAGGGTAGCACCCCTAGTTTTTTTTTGAAATTTCAAGCAGTTTATTTAGAATGTGAATGAGAGAGAGAGGAAATTACCTCCCCAAGGTAGGGGAGGTGGTCAAAGCTCAGCACCCCTATTCTTGTGCAGCTTTACTGTGCAAGGAAACTTTTCACTGAGATTATTATTATTATTTTTTTTTGAGTTGGAGTCTCACTCGGTCACCCAGACTGGAGTGCAGTGGCCGCTTCCAGCCACCGCAGCCTCGCCTCCCGGGCTCTGGCAATCCTTCTGCCTCAGCCTTCCAAGTAGCCGGAATTACAGGCATGTGCTACCACACCCAGCTGATTTTTTTATTTATTGTAGAGATGAGGTCTCGCTGCCCAGGCGGGTCTCGAACCTGCAGGCTCAGGCAATCCACTCACCTAAGCCTCCCAAAGGCGCGGGATTACAGGCTGAGCCACCGAGCCCAGCCACTGAGATTCTTTAAGTTACATTCTGGAGTCATTCCATCCCTTCTGGGTCTAAGAAGAAGACCTCCACTCACTCCATTGACCATGACTGGGTTGCCTCTCTCCCCTTATCATCACCAAGTTATTTGTTTAAAATGGTAGTTTTCAAAGTATGGTCTCAAACTAGCAACAACAGTACTATGTATTGGGGTATTTGTGAGAAATGCAAACACTCAAGCTCCATTCCAGACCTACTAAATAGGAAACTCTGGGGATAGAGCCCCGCCATCCTGTTTAACAAGCCCTCCAAGTAATTCTGATACTGCTAAAGTGAAAGAACCACTTAGTGGTCCTCGATCTTGACTGCATACTAAAATCAGCTGGATAATATTGATATCAATCAGTATGAGTGTCTAGACCTACCTCTAGCAATCCTGCTCTTGTTGGAAGTTGGTGCATACTCTATTGTTTGTTTAATAAGTTCTGCAGGTGTTACTAATGAACAGCCATGGTCAAAATACACTCTTCTACTAAATAGTGCTTACAAAAATATTATGAACAAGCACAAACTTTAACAAACTTGAACTCACCAAACTCCTATTTCAAAGTACATCTCAAGTATCACCTCTTTTATGTAGTAATAATCTCCAGTCTTCCTGAGGAAAATGCCTTACTCCATTTATGTGTTGCTCAGTTCAGTTTATTTGTCATACTTAAAGACAACACTCTATGCTCTGAGCACTATACACAGTGTTAGCACCTTATTAATATGTTTATTATAATATTTGTTTTTCAGAGGTCTAAATATTTTTTACCAGCCTGTTTCCACAGCCAAACTGTGACTTGATTAAAGGCAGACCCTATGTCTCATGTATCTATCCCACTAGAAGTGCCCATCATAGCACCAAGCATCCTCTGTGTCAACCATAGCAGAAATAAAGATGAAAAAAGACACAGCGTCTCAGCTCATATCGTCAAAGTACTTACAATCTAGTTATGAGGGTGTAGAATAAAATTTTCAAGCATTAAACACCAGGAGAAGTCTGTGAATATAGGTAAACATGGATACAAAATTCTCACCCATGTTATGAAACAGGGTGACTTAGATACCAATTAACATTATGGTTTCTAGCCTGAGAGAATTTTAAGTAAACTAGTTGGGAAGCTGATTGCTTATGGGACCCATTCATATTATTTCAGATAAAGTTAAATGTCAAGATCCATTGTGGAAGAGTGAGACCTGACCCAGTGTGAATATGCGCTGCCTGACCCAGGCAGCAGTGTGAGAAGGGCAAAAGAAAAACACATGAACAAGAGAAAGTAGCACAATTTAAATTACAAAAGCTGCTGGTTTTCCCAGTTCCAGTGACCCACTAAAAAACAAGGAGCTTAAAACAAGAAGTAGCAGGCAGAGGTGACTGTTATCTACCACACCGACATATAGAAATAGCTACAAAGTTCCAGGATTTAACTGTCAAAAGAAACTGGTATGTCCTAAATTTTTAGTCTCAGTTCTGGCCACAGATCTCCTAAAGGAGGGAGTGACTTGGGTTATAGACACAAAGACAAGGCAAATGATCAGAGTATGCAATAAGAGAACCATAATAGAGTATACCATAGACTTAGGTTAAGAGCATGCTATAACCCAATAAATATGTAATCGACTTGTGAACAATAGCACAGCCATTTTAGTTTTCTGCTTTAAAACATAACCTGTAGCTGTTTAAAGTTTCAGTTATGGGAAAAACTGCAAAGCTCCAGTTCACGCTTCAACCCCTTCCCTTAACCCACTTTCCCCTTAGCAACAACCAATCAGGTGCCAGGGGAAAATCGCCTAAAGTTTCCAAATGTCTCTGCAACTTCCCTAGCTAGTGGACCAAGGTCAGCCCGAGTCAAGCTAGCCAATCCTCCACGATTAAGCTGACCACCAGAGGTTACTACCCAATTAAATGGTAACAAGACTGGAAAGTTCCCACAAACTCCTCCTCCCTTTGTGTAAAAACATAAAAGGTGTCTGCTTAAGAAAGTCAGGGCCTCTGGGTGTACTCCACTGCGTTGGTTGTCAACAGAGGTCCAGGCTCGAGCTTGCAAATAAAAACCCTCTTGAACTTTCATCAGAATTGGCTCTTGGTGGTCTCTCGGATTGAACATTCGGCCACTACAGTAAGGCTCCTTGTCACTGCCTTACTGGCCCTTAAATCTCTTCCCATTAACTGGTGTGGTACCTAAAATTTCTACAATTGTTTGTTTTTTTAGTAGGAACGCTGCTAGTTCCTGTTGGAATAGTGTTACAAGAAGACATAAAGAGTAGAATGTGAGAATAGTAATAAACGCTAAGAAATGACTCACTCCAAAATTCACTTTAGAGATTGAAAAACAAAAACAAATGAAGGATAAAATGGAATTGTCCAAGGCATAGAGGTTGTGACATGAGAGTGATTGAAACTGATTTATTACCAACTAAACAACAGGTACAGTGTTAGGTGATGCTATAGTTGTTACCCCATTTAATCCTCAGCATGACTCTGCAAGTAGGGTTTTATGTCTTCATTTTACAAATGAGAAAGGTAAGGTTCAGGGGTATTAATCAGTTTTCTTCAATTTGTAGAGTTAGTGAATGACAGGAGATCCAGAATATACACTATAGTCTAAGTGAAAGCAAAGTCAATAATATGAACCTAATTAATCATAGTTTTTAAAGAGCTGACAATCAGCACAATTTTTTATTACATTCTTTTCCAAACTTTAAATGACCATTTTGGCTAAATATAAGCAACATTTTAGTATTCAATTTTGAGATTTTTTACAATAATTTCTTTTCCTTCACCAAGAAGGTTTTCTCTTTTTGTGTATGTGTTGAGGTTTCATCCATGTCTAGCAAGGGCCCTGGCCATTGTCATAAAATCTACTTTTTCACTGGCTGAGAATGCTGCACATGCCTGGAAAATCATTAAAAGAAGCACTTCCATCTCACATACTTTAAAATCCATTTCTCTGTCCTCATTCTTGGACCAGAGAGATGTTTGTCAAAAAATTGAGGCTATCAAGTATAGTTTGCCATTTCTACTTTCCTCTACAAAGCTCTTCCCCTACCACACACCCCCGCACTATGCTTAACATCATCTGCAATCTTCATACTGACTCATCTGTCCATTACTGAAGCTCAGTCACTCACAGTGTACAAACGGATCAAGTCCTACAAGAGGGCATCCAACAACATAGCCAAATAGCATTAGTATTTACAGGTTGAGAACAGCCCATAAGTGGATAGAAACTAGCATTTTTGAGGACACGCTATGTTCCAAGCACTGTGTTATATAATTTACAAACGACATGTAGGTTATTCCTAATTATATCAGGAAGATAATTATAATTGGGCTCTTACCAAGTACGAAACACTAATAGAAATGTTAAACAGGCATTGACTTGTTTAATTTTTAAAAGTTTTGAAAGCCTTTAAAAAAAATTAGGACAGTAACCATCAAGACTGTCGAAATTCCAAAGACACTTTAACTTGTAAGTAACATTATTTTTTCCTTGATTTTGTTTTCAAGTGAAAGTATACTTTGGAATTATGTTTAATTGCATTTTGTGTTTTAAATTTCTTGGGATTAGTAATCAGGCTGGATCATTTTCAAGAAGATAAAAGGCAAAAGTTGTCAACGATAGTCACAAAAATCATAGAAGGCAACTATGCTAAGAATGTTATCTATTTAATGTTAACTATTTCAACAGTCCTTCACCCAAACCCTGATAGATGACATGCTCCAAGCCATACAGCTAGTTGATGGCAATGTTCAAATTTAGTTCTTCTATTACCCATTTTCATTGTCCTTTAGAATAATCTGGTCCCCTAAGATGGAGAATTACTGCCTTTGTTATAGAAAACAAAACAGAAACCCAAGCATACAAAACCTATGATGCTTAAAAAGACCCTTTTAGCTGTATAAAGTGCTATTTTAATCATGGCCTAACTATTCAATGACAGTATTGTAAGTGACAAACCACATAATCTTTCTCTGTTGACTATAAAAACTGTCCACGTTTCATATTCCATATTATTTTTAGAAGTCCCTTAATTATGTTTGATTCTTGCTTACTTTTCAGCTTATGCTGCTATGGTTATTTACCTCAAAATAAATATTTTGGTCTCACTTGAAATTATACAACCCAATCTCCAATTGCTCTTCTTACATTTTCCCCCCTTCTTCAGTATAACATTGCAAATTTTATAACCAAATGACTCTTATTATCATTTACATATATGCTCATATTAAAATATATGTGTCTATATATTATATGTATAGAATAGGTATACTGTGTAACCTCATAGGCCTGCCTTAAAGCGGTGTTTCCTCAATGTTCATTTAGTGAAAAGAGGAATTTATTATTATGTCACATAATATACAAAACACAATTAATTTTTTTACCCAACCATATTTTCTTATCCCATTATGTAGCATCTTTTCTCCAGAAGGAATTCCTTCTCCCTGATGGACACTAAACAAACAAACAAACAAACAAAAATCTTCAAATGTTCAAATTTAGAGATGTAAACATATTCAAAAGAATATATTATTTCATTTTTTTTCCTATCCTAAATGATTCTACAGTGACAGGAAATACATGCCACAGTCTCCCAAAGTAAGTGCAGGTTTCTGAGAAAGCTCTTTTTTAGGAGTACTCACAACTCATTTTTATAAAAGCAAATGAAAACTACGATTCTTGCCACTAAAATTGAAAGTGTTACATACATTGCTCAGTGAAACCCTGGAAGGTTCAGAGAGAATCTAATCTAGTGCAGTGTAAGTGGGAGACAATGATATTTCCAACAAATTAATCTAATTGGTTCTACAATAGCAAAAGGAAGTAGCTGCACGCATTTTGATGTTCCCTTGGGAGCAGAGCTGAAAGTGGTTCTTAGAATACACAGGAAATCTACTGTAAATCAAAAGCTCTTACAGAACCCAGTTCTTACTGTGTTACCTAATTGTCATGCAATTTTATATCCAAATCATTTGTGCTGTCTTATCAGTTCTTTGAAACAAAAATACTTGCAGAATGCATTTAATTAAATAACACTTTCATAATAAGTTAGGAGAATTCATGTTAATAGGATATAATATCAACTGATGAATATAATCAAGTGTTCTTACCTATGTAATTTGTTACTGCCAGATAAATGTATCCAATTATAGCTTTTTTTTTTTTTTTTAACCATTTTAAGAATTTGGAAGAGCTTGAGAGGTTATATAATCATGAAAGCTCATGATTACATGATTATAGTAGGGACTAAGGCCTTTGTTTTACTCATCCGTGATTTTTTTTGTATTTCCTATAATGAATACATCTTATTTTTGAAATAAAAAAGCACACATTATTTTTAGATGATTTAGGTGCTTTAAAAGAGGAAAGTTTAAGTTACAACAGGAGCTATAGGTGACAGCTGTCAGATGCAATCAGAAAAGGCTTTATGGATAAAAATGTGTACCAGCTAGAGCTCCAGATCTAGGGAAAATATTTCAAGTAGAAAAAACAGTGTTAGTTAATAGCCGATATTATATATTTGAGGGAGTAAATTAACTAATAAAGTTGGGAATAACAATTTTCTGTCTGAGTAAAAACAAATGGTCTAGGTATAATAGAGAGAATGACGTAAAAATGTGTTAAAATTGAGTATCTTTAAAGGAGGCATTCTGCTATCTACTTTCATATATGCTAATTAATCTGGTAAGGTGAAAGGGAGGTAATATTTGTTTATCTTACAGAGAACAAAATGAACAACGTGGTTTTAATGATTTATTTTCTCATTCATTCATAAATTTATATTGAGAACCTACACTGTGTCAGGCATTATTTTGAATGCTGGAGAGTAAGAAAGAAATACAAGAGATAGTCTCTCTCCTTATAAGGGAGAGTCCCTGTCTGATGGAAGGGAGTTTTTGAAGTGGGGCCTGGGAATATTCATTTGTATCCAGTTTCCAAGTTATACATCTCTGCCAGCCTGGAAATCACACAAGGAAATCACGTGGGTGGAGCCTAATATATCATGGGCATGTAGAGGTAGATAAGGTGAGACAGGGAGGCAGGAGCACCCTTGAGGGTTTTATGGGTCTTGTTGATAATTTGGAACTCTATCTTTAAGGTCAGTCATTAAAAACTACTAAGGGAGGCTTAAGTTGTGGAGACTGGGTAAGATTAGTGAGTTTCTAAAGGACTATTTTTATTGTAGGATGAAGAGTGGTGTGGAGAGAAGAAAGATCAGGTTAGATGCTGACAAAACAATTAAGAGACAATGCAGAAGTTAGGAAATGATGGTGGCTTGAACTAGGCTCATAGCAAGAGAGAGAAAAGTGAATGGGAGGACTTAACCTAGGCTTTTTAGCTAGTAAACAGAATATGTATATTGTTTGAATTCAGAATATTTTGACTGTATGATCAGTGCTCTATTAAATTGCTGATGAAGTAAGGTTCAGGATCAACAGCAACACCACTGAGAAGTTTCTAGAAATACAGGAGCTTAAGCTCCACCCGAGACCTACTAAATCAGAATTTGCACTTCAGCAAGATTCCTAGGTGATTCATGTTCACTTGAATGTATGTAAAGCACGTCTCTATTATAAAACAGCTACATTGTAGCTTACAAATTTAGGTAACAATGGTTTTGAATGGCACAATTTATGAAGGGAATCCAACATCTCTCCCAATACAGTAGAAAATTGTCTGTTAAGACATGCATATTAATTTTTAAAAAAGGAGTTGCAGAAATGATATCCTATAGATCTTACAGATTACAATAAAATTCAAAAGAGATTTGAGCTCATGACTATAATCTGTTATAGTAAGTTTCTGGGGTTGTCCAGGAGAAGAAAATTTGTGAATGTAAGGTAACCTTCATACACTTAACTACTGGCAAATCAAGATTTATATTAATTCAGTATGTTATTTTATGCAAAGGCATAAAATATTAGGCAAGTCCCCTTTCATGCTGTCATAAATATTCACAAGCCAAACAAAAGATTTACAGATTCTAATAGCTCGCCCATTCCTAGTGTGCTGAAAACCAATAACAAAGGTCCTGATGATAGTTTATATTTTAGGGGTATATTTAAGCACTTATTTCTGGAATTTTTTCACTTCAGTTTTATTCTTTCCTCCATAACTAACAGTCGATTGGACTTAAGGTCAGTTAGGACCTGATAGCAATTAAAGTTGAAGCAAATCTAATAATTTCTATCTTTCTTTAATTGTACTGAGTTTGTGTAACTTATGCCTATTCTCACCAGTCTTTGCAATTTCATATTTTCCTTTCCACTTATTTTTATAAACTAGTAAAAACAAAGTGGATGAAACATTAAAATAATTTCACAAATGGATATTGCTTTACAAGCAGAAGTGTATATATATATCTGAATCGCAATATACATATATCTGAATCGCAGGTGTGTAGGTGAAGCCATTGCTGGATAGATTGAAATGTCCTTACTGCACTGATAGAGTTTGAAGTTAGTACAGAAAATGGCTCGGAGGTCTCACTGTATAATGCATGAAAATGTAGATCCTTGAATATTGTCATTTCATTCAGCCTCATTCTGTTGTAATATTAATGAGAAAAAAAACTTGGTTTCTGGCCAGGGCCACTGAAATGTGGAGTTTCCATGTTCTCCTCATGTCTGAGTGGGTTCTCTCCAGGTACTCCGGTTTCCTCTCACATCCCAAAGGTGTGTCCTTTAGGTGAACTGATGTATCTAAATTGTCCCAGTCTGAGTGAGTGTAAGTGTGTGAATATACCCTGTGATGAGATGGAGTCCTGGCTAGGGCTGGTTCCTGCTGAGATAGGATATAGCTACCTGAGACCCTGCACTGGTATAAGCAGGTTAGGCAATGTATAGATGAATGAATGAAAATTATTGTTAAGGCCATTGCCTTGTGAGACTCTGGTGTGGCCATGTGCTCCTCAAGGTATGGCTGTCACCATGCTTCCTGGCTTTGGCCCCCTCCTCTAACTTGGGAAGGTGAATCTCCTCTTTCTCTTTCCCTAATTTACTTTCTAAATAAACTATATTTTCTAATCTAAACTCTGTGTTTACTTCTGAGTATCAGCCCCCTTTCCAATCTGTGAAAGTTGAATAATAAACTTTACTTCTTTCTACTTTCTTAAAAAAAGTATTGTAAAATAAAAATTTGTAAAATGTAGACATGACAATAAACAATGCAAGACATAAGCACTCAGTGAGCCCACCGTATTTGTGACAGTTTTTGAACCATGTGGTGAGAGAAGGTGTTCCTTAAAATTTTCACTTTGAAAATATTCATTCCTTGATTTAACCCACTACCACTGACTGTCATCACTCACTGATTCACCAAAAATTGGATAGTTTTCTTATTTGTTTTTATTAATTTTTCTGAAATACATGTATAGTTCACATTTATTTCAGTGTTTAAAACTAGAAGTATTGATGATCCTTATTTAAATGTTTGGTGATGTTTTTGTGACCAGAAATATGTCATTGTTACATAACTCCTGTTTGTATTAACTAGCCTTCTGCAAAACTGGTCTATGTATTTGTTGTTTCATTTAAAGTCACAATTTCAAAAAATCTGACTAGGAGGTTACATAAAGACTTATTGTACAGAATGTGAAAGAATAACTCAGTAACTGTCTGTGAAAATTTATTTCAACAAATTAATATTGAAGGTCTATTTTTCAACTAATATGTATTGAGGCACTACGTTAAATAATAATATGAACCCTTGTCTTCAATAGATACTGTTTGGGGGAAAAAAGTAACAGTCAAAAGTGACAGTATTACAATTGTACATTTGAGAGGTAATATTTTAAGACCTTGGATTTCAATAGGTAGAAATAAGAAAGTATGTGCATTTCAAAGGAGCAAAATATAATGAATAAAATTAGAAAATACTGTGTATTCATGATAAAATACAAAGCAGAAAAATTATGGATCATACCGTAATTATAGCTAACAATTTTTTTGTCATTGGTTTTTTAAATAACTTGTTTTTTATTGCTATTCTCTCTTCTAAGAATCACTGCATTTAATCTTCATAATAACCCTGTGTAGTATCTTGTTCTCTATTTTACACATAAGGAAACTATAGCACAGGAAAGTACAATAAGTTGCACAAGGCCACATAGCTAGTAAGTGGATAGGTAGAACTGGACCATTGTCTGTTTAAGCAGAAAGTCTATATTTGTCAATACCTTTATTTGTGGTATGCATAACAAAAAATAATAGAAAATAAGGCTAGAAGATAAATTTCTAATTTTGAAATTCCTGACTATTGAGTTACTTATGAGTTATCCACAAAACTTATGCCAAGATATGACCATCCCTTCTGACTACATCTGGCTCCTGCAACTGTCTCCATTCTCAATTCCATTTATCCCAATGTAGTATCACTATAAAATATATGATTCTCTCAGACTAGTCTATGGATATAAACAATTTCACCCATATCCATAACTCCAATATCTAGCCTAGATTAGGTAGTCACTCACTAAACAAATGTTGAATGGAATCAGAAGAGGAATGAAATCACCCTTTTGAATTATCATGTCACTATTTCATAAAGATTATTCCCAGGTGGAAAAATATTGACTTGATGTTAAAGGAAACCCTCTGTGTTCTAGGGTACCAAATCCTTATCTGTTAACAATTTTGTGTTCAGAGAAGCAGCACAATATAGTGATCATCAAGAAAACATTTATGAGTTGCTGCAAATTCATATGAAATAACTAGGTAGCAGCCTAACTTCTTATTTGAAAAATCAACTCCCAGTTGTCTTTTAAAATTCACATTGAATCATAAGGTGTAGGATTAGACAGAAAATAAAATACAACATATAACCCTTTATGATCTGGTGGTCAAATTAGCAAATAAGCACCACTCGTTAACGTGATTTATATACTTTGTAAGTCCTGAGGTGGTTAACATTACAAACATTTTGATAATTTCTTTATAGATTAAAATAAAGTTTCTATGGGTGTATTGAACTATTAATAGCTTCATTCTTTCCCCTTTAGGATTTTATACACAATGTCTCCATAACCTTCATGTTGTTGGAACACATTTTAGAGATGGTTTTATTATAATCATGGCTATTCGGTATTCTGAGAATTAATTACTTTGGCGATAACCTGCAGTATATCTTAACTGCTGCATTCTTCTCTAGGATTGTCTGGGCCAGATCAAATTACCAGAGAAAACACCACCACCTTCAGTTGAGCCACCCTGACATTCCTTCCATTAGGAACTGACTAGTTAACGCTTTTTTGTGACTCCAGCAGGATAAAAATAAAGGGAAACTAATATGGCTCAAGATTTAAGAAGCAGAAAATCAGGCAACCCATTCCCCTCCTCTTGTGCCCAATGAGTCCGCATGCATCTCTGAACCAAATTGGCTGTATAGCATTTATACTTATTCATTGTATACAGCAAACTGCTATGGAATACCACTATTACTGTCTTCATTTTATATGAGCAAACCAAATGATAGGATGTATAAGGAATTAATAGCTATTAATAACATAGCTAGGAATTTGATGTTCAAATTCAGGTAGAATACACCATAGGTGATAACTTAAACACTTTAACCATTGCTTCTCCTACCACAACCACCCACCAGCCCTATTTCTTCCGGGATTACTACCATCGTCACTCTTGACTGCACTCTTTACTCTTATTGAGCATTTGTTCCATGTCAGGCATTGTGATAAGGACTTTACTAATATTAATGAAGTCTCTGGAAAAGTGATTCCTATTTTGCAGACTCAGAGAGGTTAAAACTAAGCCCACTAAACTAAGCCTTTCTGAGGCTCAAACTGAGGCTAAGAGAGGTTAAGTAACCATCAGTAATCAAGATTATGGAGCTAATAAATGCATGTGGCCAACAGTCAAATTCAAATCCCTGTGATTCCAAAAATGGGCTCTCAATGACCAGATGCACCTTTCCTTGTTTTATATCCCAGTGTTCTCAACCAGGATCCATACCTCTCCCTAGAGGACTTTTGAAAATATGGGGGTATTTTGTGGTTGTCTCAAAGCATTGAAAATAGTATCAGAATTCAATGGGTGGTTTTATAAACATACTTCATTGAGCTGGAATGTCCTATTTGAGAAATACTAAATTATCATTTTCAATATTATTTCGTTTTCCCATCACAAAGTTATTTCTCATATTGTGCATTAGCTCAAGTGTTTTCACACAGCTGTTGCCATCTTCCATATCTAGAGGGGCTCTGGAAAATGGTGAAGGTCCTTTAACATGGGATACACATGGTAGTGATTTTTCTCAGGCTCTAGTCAGTTATCATTCATGCTCCTCTAGGCATGGGGATCATTTTTAGTTTTTAATAGCAGATAAAGGCAGTTGATATGTTAATACTGCAATTCAGACCCTTTGATCTTCTCGGAAGTAAAGTGAATGATTCTGATAACTGCCTAAATCAAATATTCAATGAGAAAAATACAAGATTACTGTTATGCATGATGCAGGAATTGTTCACTGCTGCTAGTGGTATTGGTGATGGTTGTTGATGATTTGTTTGTTCACTTTTAGATATTCCAGGTGGAAATCTATTTGTCTACCTGTACCTATTGCAGCCACTAGAAATGTTCACACAGTACAACAGTTGGAATTCTTGACTATATCCCTTTTGATGTTACAACTCCTCCCCTCCACAATGACGGGTGGTATGAATGTTGTTTTATAAGTTATTACTACATGTTAATGAGCAATGATTTGGGAAGGAGACAAATGTGATGACAATTAAAACGCCAGTAGCGGGCGGTATAAAGATCTTTGTCTTCAAAGGATAACTTAGCTACCTCATAAGGTGAGAAGTATGTTTAAATCTCTTGAGGTGATTACTGTTATAAATCAAATGCAGAAAATGTTTTGCTTTTCCTTGAAAATAGAGAAGAAAAGGGGGAAAAAGCAACAGTAGTGTTGCCATAGGGTAACTCATGGAGAGAATCTATTTCAGTTGCCACGTTTATCAATCTTAGTGAATTGGCACATATTTCTCAGAGGCATTATTCTCACAATGGCCCTGTGAGGTCAAAGTAACATTTCATGGATGAAGAAAGTAAGGCTTAGAAATTTTAGTACCTCATCCAGGTCATAGAGCTAGCAAATATCAAAGTCAGGATTTTAACCTAAGACAACCTATCATGATGTCCTATGCTGAGCTCACTAGGTCATGCCAAGTTAACCAAGCTGATGGGTCAAAGGAGTGGTAAACACACTATACATTTTGTGTATTATCTAAATATTTTCAACAAACATTCACATACCGAATCGATTTGTTTTTCATAACACTATCAAGAAGCAGTTAGGGAATAAAAAAAATGATTTTTTTTTACATAGTAGGACAGTTGGGATCAGAGACCTGAAGGCAGTGAGGATCAGAGACGTGAAGGAAGGAAAGTTTCCAAAATCACACACACAGAAAATGATGCTTTCCACTATATTTCATTTCTTTGATAAGTAAAACTGATGGTTATAGTCTCAAAAATGCACTTGCATTTATAAATCAGTTGAATTTCACCAACCAGAAAATAAAAAAGTTTATACTTAGCATTGTAAGTCTTATGAATAGTCACAAAATAATAGCCACATAAATTGTTGATTAATTCTTCAATAATTCTTTCTACAGATGTGTTACATTAGCTTAAGTGGCATCCTTTGTTCAACCAAAAACTATGTGCTCCCCCATGAAAAAAACACTTAAATATCTCAAAATCTTCTTTCTTATCTGTAAAAGACAGAGATTATAAAGCATTTTTATTCACAAAACGGCATTAAGAATAAATTAAAAATAATTGTAAAATATTTTTATAAATTTGAAATTACCAGATACAGACTGGTTTACACTTCTGTTTCTTTTGATTTCTGCCAAAACTTTTAAAATAGTAAATTATCATGAACATTTCATCAACACATACACCCTTTTGCTAGTGATCCTGTTTGTAAAATATGTGAACACAATGTTTTCCCAGTTTTATATTAAAATTCATAATTCGGGTTTTGATTAGCAACATTTTAGTAAATATTTTTTACAGCTTAGTTTCTTATTAAGCTGTAAGTTTCTTAACTAACTTTTGAGAGGATAAGACTTAGCCAGTGTTTGGGAAAAAATCTTGCTCTGAATTTGGCTTTCCCTTTGGGAAATCAAATCAGAATGCAAATTTTGCTTTGTTTTTGCTCAAAAGTTATAACAAATAAAATGATAATTTTACATTAGTCAATACTATCCATTGAGAATTTTTTTTTCTGATTTTTTTTTAGCATGCCTTTTTAAGACAGGAAAAAATTTTAAAACAATTCTGCTCAGAATTCTCCACCACATCTCTGACTGGGTTTTAAATGGGAAATAAACCCTTTTGGGATAAACACATTGATTCTGAGATAACAGCTTCTGGGAGAAATGTAGTAAGAAGCTGGCCCTTCTCAGATGGGTGGAAGTAAGTACAGAGAGTTACTTCATTAGGCATTACACATATATCAGGACAAAACCCAATAACCACCACATCCCTCCAGCATTTCTAGAATTAAAGCAGGGAGACTGTGGATGCTAAAACACCTCTATCTTGGATGCTAATTTGCCATATTAATTTTTTATTAACTCTGTTATGGAAAGACCTCTAAGATTTCTAGTTGATCTACCCTTCCTTGTGTAAGAGCAGGTACTTTCTGTAAATCGCGCCTTTAGGTCAAACAATCCTGCTGTCATTAAACCTCAATTGTCCTGCATATCCTTTCTGAATCACGTTTTCCTTATGATAGATAAGTCCTGGATATGGGTGGTAATGGTGCTGGGATCCACCATCTTGTCTCACCACCACCTGAGACATAGACATGGCTACTGTTCATAAGTTCCTATTAAATGTATCCTTCTAAGAAACTGGATATGTTAGCCTCTTTCTTCAGCCTCTTAGCTCCTCAGACTTTTGGGTATAGGTTTGCATAGACTTGCTCACTATGAAACAGAGACTCATGCATTCAGCCTAGGACCAGGAGAAAATAAGAGAAGGTATGTGGGCACTTGTAAAAATTCCTCTCCTGAGGGGAAAAGAAAAACAACAAGTGGCAGGACTGTTTCTTTTTGTTCTAACTGATAGTATATGAACCTTCTTTTCCCTTCTTAGGAGCTCAGTGGTACAGAGTGCTAAATTAATCTGTAAGTGGACTAATGGGATTTTTAAGAGGTTATAAATTATGCTAGTTAACCCACAGAGGTCATGCTGAAGAAAACTCCATGTTTTAGAAAATATAATAAATACATCAATATGTATGAGACCCATAACAATTTTTATAGGATCTGGGAGAGTGAGTGATGGCGTAACTCAGTTTCACTACGATTGATGCAGCACTGAAGTGAGAGAAAGCAAGATGCATTTATGCAACTGAATCTGCTCTTGCCACAGACCATTAGAGGGCAGCCAAGAGGAGGTGTGAAGGGCATGTTATCATATCATGAAGGGCCTGTGGGCAATGATAAAGACCTCAATGTGCAGAGAAAGAGAAGTGGGAGACATTATGTGAAATAGTAAACTAAGAGTTCAAGAGTTCAAGAATAGTACACTCAGTCTTTACTAAAGTCCACATGCAAGAAAATAAGATTCAGTTATAATCGTAAGAGCAGCTATTTATAGAGCAACTGCCATGTGCCAGGAAATTTATACGTAATTCAACACAAGTTTGTATTCTAAGTATCATTCTCCCCATTTTATAAATGAGAAAACAGAGGCTCAGTCATGTTAACTAATTTGTTTACAAATCCACACAATAAGTGGCAGAGCAGAAGAGTTTTATGAAAATCTGATTCTAAAACTTAGGTTATTGATCTCCATGCAGTAGTGAGTCAGGGAGAAGAGCAACTGCATGAATGACAAGCTGATATTTATAATGAAGAAGGTCTAAGGTTTTCCTGCATGAAATGGGTTTATTATAGCCCTGAGCAAAACTCTTCATATCTTGGCTGTCCAAGAAGGTAGATACTAGTGACCTTGTGGCTACTAAGATTTGAGATGGGTCTTGTCCTGATATGTATGAATCAGAATATACTTTAGTCATCTTTATATTGTTTACGTATTAAAATGATAATATTGTGGGTAAGGTTTGGGGGTTAAATAAAATGTGTTATTAAAATTAACTTCACCTGTTTCTTTTTATTTTTTAAAAATGTAGCTACTCTATAGTTGGAGGCTTTACATTTAAGACCTTGATCCATTTTGAGTTGATTTTTGCATATGGTGATAGGTAGGGGTCCAGTTTCATTATTCTGCATGTGGCTAGTAATTTTTCTAGCATCATTTGCTAAGTACAGTTCCTTTTCCCCAGTGTTTGTTGTGTATGGCTTTGTCGAAGCTGAGGTAGTTGAGGAACTGTGGTTTTAGGGAACACTTTCCTAGACATTGGAGTAGGCAATGAATTCATGGCCAAGTCCTCAATACCAATGCAACAAAAGCTAAGATCGACAGGTGGGACCCTATCAACTAAAAAGCTTTTGCACTGCAAAAGAAATCATGAAGAGAGTAAAGAGACAACACATGGAATGGGAAAAAAAATATTTGCAAGCTATTCATCGGACAAAGGCCTAACATCTAGAATCTACAAGGAACTCAAACAAATTGAAAGGAAAACAAGAAAAACAAGTAACCCCATTAAAAAGTGGATAAGAGACATGAACAGATAATTCTTAAAAGAAGACATAGAAACAGCCAATCGACCCACAAAAAATGCCCAGCCTCACAAATAATCAGAGAAATGCAAATCAAATCTACAATGAGATACTACCTAACACCTATAAGGATTGCTATCATTAATAGATAAAAAGACAACAGGTGCTGGCATGACTGTGTAGAAAAAAGAACACTTCTGCACTGCGGTGGGAATGTACGCTAGTTCAACCTTTGTGGAAAACAGTATGGCAATTTCTCAAATAATTAAAAATTCCATATGATCCAGTCGACCTTCTTCTGGGAATATACCCAGAGGAACATAAATAACTCTACAAAAAGGACACACTATGAAGAGGAGAGAGGGCCAGATTGGAGCCCAAATTGCACCCTCATGCAACCTAGTTTTGTAGTAAATCCAAATTCATACCCCACAACTCTAAAATAATAAAATAAACAATTAAATACATGTAGCTACACTAGAAAATGTAATTTTACACATGTGAATTACGTTATTAGACAGCACTGGTCCAGATTCTAAAATTTTATATCTATATTTGCCTTCGAAGACTTTGCCTTTTGTCAAAGGATGAAAAAGATTCCAGGATATATGGATGTTGTTGAACTTCTGTTTTAAAAAATGGGAGCTTCTTTTGTTATCTGAGCCATGGGAAGTCCATTATCACGGACACTGGACTAGGAAAAAGCTGGTTACAATTTCATTTCATTTTGTCTTAAGTAGGAGTTCTTTAAAAATGTTGCCTTCTCAGTACCTCTGTGCTTTCACTTGAAAAATGGGAATAATAGTATCAACCCCAAGTAATTGTTATGAAAAATAAATGAATTAATCTATGCAAAATGCCCAGTCCAGGGACTGACGTGTTAAATGCTCAATAACTGTAAATTTGTTTCCTCTGTTCCTCTTTCCCCTTTCTGTATCTGTCACTAAAGAATACTAGTCCATTTACCCTAAAATGTTATCTTTTTTATTGCCTCGTGAATGATCTTTTTTCTAATCTCAAGTTTTCTCTGGCATCTCATCACCCAGTCAGTGATAAGAGTGTTGCTTTTCTTAAAGGTCAGCAGGTCGGGGCTAAATTTGTATCAAATATGAAAAATATCTCAAAGTAAATTCAATGTATTAATATTTACTTGTTTATATAAACTTTGGTTTTCAATTTAGTGAGTAAAATGCTAAACATTTATGAGGAAACTAAGTTATGTATGGCATTTTTTGTTTTAAAATACCACAAGGCGAGCCGGGCTCGGTGGCTCAGCCTGTAATCCCGTGCCTTTGGGAGGCTGAGGTGAGTGGATTGCCTGAGCCCGCGGGTTCGAGACCCGCCTGGGCAGCAAGACCTCATCTCTACAATAAATCAAAAAATCAGCCGGGCGTGGTAGCGCATGCCTGTAATTCCGGCTACTCGGAAGGCTGAGGCGGAAGGATCGCCGGAGCCCAGCAGGTCGAGGCTGCGGTGGCCGGGAGCGGCCACTGCACTCCAGTCTGGGTGACAGAGTGAGACTCCAACTCAAAAAAAAAAAAAAAATAAAATAAAATAAAATAAAATACCACAAGGCTTTTTAAAAAGCCAATATTGCTTTCCTATTTATTTCTCCTTTAATTTTCTGTATTGAAATCTCTTCCAAGCCGGACTTGGTGGCTCAGCCTGTAATCCCGCACCTTTGGGAGGCTGTGAGTGGATTGCCTGAGTCTGTGGGTTTGAGACCCGCCTGGGCAGCGAGACCTCATCTCTACAATAAAAATCAAAAAATTAGCCGGGTGTGGTAGCGCATGCCTGTAATTCCGGCTACTTGGAAGGTTGAGGCGGAAGGATCACCGGAGCCCAGCAGGTCGAGGCTGCGGTGACCAGGAGCGGCCACTGCACTCCAGTCTGGGCGACAGAGTGAGACTCCAACTCGAAAAAAAAAAAAGAAGAAATCTCTTCCAAAGTTTCTCCTTTTCTCAGCTCAAAAGTTTGAAGCACTTTTTATTTCTAGATGCACTGTAAAACACCTATGACTACTCCTTCTGACTGTGGTCTCTGATTCTTAACTAGATGTTCATTTATATAATTATTCAATCACTTGATAAATATTTATTGAATACCTGCTATGCGCTAGACACTACAGAAGTGATTGGGGGTATAGTGTTTAATTAATTGGGTTCAGTCCCTGTACTCTCAAAGTGTATACATTGAAGAGACAGACCTATGTTCTATAGCTACAAAGCATAAGGATAAACAAGTGGGAAGCCACAGGAAACTAAGGGAACACAAAAGGGACTTGACTCGATAGCCAAGGTAGTAGTCTTTGAAACAGTAATGCTAAAACCAAGTCTATTAGAAGGAGTTAGTCAGAACACATTTCATGACTCCACACTTCAAGCCACATCCATGACTCCAATTCACATTCATGGTTCCATACTCCAAAAACATTGCCTACTATTGCAGTGTCATTAAAAATAAAATAAAATTAGGTATTCTAGGAAGTCGCTTTGTCCATGGGATGTCAATATGTAGCCCAGGACAATATGGGTATTTATATGCAATTAATTTCTCAAAACTACATCCAGGATCATGCTACACTTGAATTGTACCTTGCAGAATTTATGGTCTACATTTTTAAAAAGGGATTGTTCATCTCTGAATATTAAGTAAATATTGGAGTATCCCAGAGGGATATCAAATAAGCTTTCAATGACCTGTAAAATTACTCTTAATGGAATTCCAGGTATTATTCAATTTTTTATTAAGTGAATTAATTCAAAGAGACATCCCAAATATAGGAGGAAAAAGAAATCCTCTGAGAGTCATTCTCCAAAGACTACATCATCAAGAACTTCAGAGGTAGTTTTGAATTTATAATCATTTGAAACTTTTTGAATACTTTTTTTTTCTTTTTGTTTTTACAGACTGGGTCTCACTGTGTTGCTCAAGCTAGAGTGCTGTGGCTATTCACAGGTGCAATCACAGCACACTGCACTCTTGAATGCCTAGGCTCAAGAGAACCTCCTGCCTAGCCTCCAGAATAGGTAGGATTATAGGTGCACAATCCTGAGCCTGGCTTGAACACCTCCTTGATGCTGGGCATTTTTCTTCAAGATCTTTTTATTGGATTCTCTTATTCTCAAACTAACCTTCAAAGAAAGACTTTTCAACCTTTATTTTAAACCTAAGAAAACTGAAACTCACAGGATGCAGTTGATTTTACAACCTCACAGAGAAAATAAAATAGTAGTAAATGTTAATACCCGTGTGTGATTTCTGACTCTTGATTAAGCATACATTGATTAAACAAAAATTGATAAAATTAGCAATGGCTGGATATAGAAGAAGCTGTAAGTGGTCTAGGTCATGCTGGTATTTAGAGTGGAACCCCAGATACAATTCACTACAGTGAGAAGACTTTCTTTACTAAGTGCCTCCACATTCTAAAACTACTCTTTCAAAACTGCCGTTGGAGAATTATGGACCTCTGCCTTACAGAAAAACAGCTTAGGATGACACATAATCAAATATGCCCTCTATGACAAAAATCTAAGCATTCCTTAATAATGCTTCTTAGCGTTATCTTTGTAAAATGTATGCAAATCTCATCCTGGGTCATCCCATTCACCTATTTTAAAAATCTTTATGTCTAAGAGTAAAATAAAACCTTTATAATTACTTTCTTGTAAATCCATCCTCCTTTCCCACAATCCCAATACAGAGATACAGAGACACCCAAAGACCCATATGGTTTTGCTTGGTCAACTCCTACTCACCCCCAACATCTCAGGTTTGACACCACTTCTTCCAAAAAATCTGTTTTAGCCTCCAAAGTAAGAATCATATTTTTGGACTATGCATGCTTATGGTACTTGATGTTTCCTTATTTCAGCCCTAATAACTTTTTATCTTAAATTTATGTTTACTGGCCTGTCTCCCCATGGAACTATAATGTGTAAACAGAGGTAGATTCTAGTTTTTTTATAGAGCCTCAAGTATATATAAATGGGGGTTGGTGATCTCTTTAATAAAAATAATCCAAAATTACAAATATAAAATTAGATGTACCAGTGAATATTTATTTAGAGTGAGAAAAGAAATCACATTAAACTAGAAACTTTAAAAGTTGACAAATATACAAACATCCTCATTCACAGGCTATTGAAATGCCTAAGGTACCCCTACATACTTTTTAACAGACAAACTTCTGGATCTGGTAATTTCTAATCTAGCTTTTCTTCCATCATTTACATCCTTCCAATGTCCAGCACTAATGGACTTGTTTATATAATGTGGCAGTTTATGGACTAGCATCTTCTGAACAAAAAGCCCGGTGAGTATACACACTGAACAGTGAGATTTCTAGATATGATTTCATTCTGAGACAGCTTGTCCTTAGTTAATATACACAGAGGGTACTGTGAACAACAAACATATAATCTACTAAGTCTTAATTACATTTTTATACATAAAAATTAAACTCCTATACGAATCTGTCTGTCTGCCTGTCTATCTATCTGTTTACTTATCTGTCTGTTATCTATCTCCTGAACTCCAGTTCCCCTTTAGGTCTCCCAAATTATCCTGGTAACTCCAATGCCATGCTTCTTGGAAGTAAGTGTGTGGTAGGAGCAAAGCTGTAGTGTAAAGAGACACAGGTTTTAACCAATTACTTTTTTTTTTTGAGTTGGAGTCTCACTCTGTCACCCAGACTGGAGTGCAGTGGCCACTCCCGGCCACCGCAGCCTCGACCTGCTGGGCTCCAGCGATCCTTCTGCCTCAGCCTTCCAAGTAGCTGGAACTACAGGTGCGCGCTACCACACCCGGCTTATTTTTTTTGATTTATTGTGGAGATGAAGTCTCATCAAGTTGCCCAGGCAGGTTTCAAACCCGCGGGCTCAGGCAATCCACTCACCTCAGCCTCCCAAAGGCGCGGGATTACAGGCTGAGCCACCGAGCCCAGCTCAATTACATTTTTAATATGTTAGTTTTGCAAATTCTACAAAATACATGACCATATAAAAACACTGTTAAGTCCGTGGATTTGGGAGGGCCTTTTCACGTAAGAGACCCAAAGCTTACAATTTGCAATAGCGTCATAATAAATACACTTTTGAATATGAAAGAACAAGCGTGTATCCTTTTAAATCCCTTATTCCCAGTTCTATGCCTGACATATAGTGGGCCCACAAAACATAGTTATTAAGTGAATGACTCAAATTCAGTCATGTTTGGTTTTGATCACATCTTCATAATCAATCTATTGTCTAGTAAAATAATTAAAAATAAAAGATATGGGGAAAAATCACAACTGTCACATTGTGTTCAGATTGAAACAAAAGAAAATTTCATCTAGTGCTATGCACATCATCAGAATATTATCATTGTAAATATTGTAATTCTGCCCAAGTATATTTTTTAGGGTCTCCTTTTCTCTCTATAATCTAGAGAAAATTGACAACTTAGCTATGAAAATATTTTGTTCGGAAAAGATTTATTAATATCAGGATTATGAGACCAAAGGTCATGAAAGGTAAGTGAAAGCCAAGGGACCTTTGCCTACCGACAGATGGATTACATCTGTAATATCTATACCATTGAATACTACTCTAGAAATAAAAAAAGAAATATACCACTGATACTTGCTTCAATATAAATGAATCTTCAAATAATTATGTTGAGTGAAGTAAGCTAATAATGTAATACATGATATTATTTCTCTAAAATTATAAAAGCTACAAATTTATGACAGAAAGTAAGTTAGGAGTTGTGAGGAGGAGTGCCAAGGGGTGAGGGACAAGATTACAATAGGACAACAGGAAACTTTTGGGCATGATGGATGTGTTTTTTGTCTTGACTGTGGTGATGGTTTCATGAGTATAAACCAATGCAAAAACTGTCAAATCACATATTTTAAATATATGCAGCTTATTGCATATCAACTACATAGCAACAAAACTGTTAAAAAGTCAAAGAGGCATGAATTTATTGCTGTGTTACAAAAATAAAAATAACTAATCAGCACTATATAGCATAGGTTCTTGTAGGGGTAGATACAGATCTGTCCTGGATGTGTTCTCTTTTGCCCAGATTTGTATGTCTATTTATGCAATTCTATGCAGTGCAATACCAATTTCTGAGCATCCTCTAAGATTTTTAAAGAGTGCTATTTAGAACATTCTTACCAGTATTTCTAAAGAATCTCTATTTCTTGAGTGTGCTCAAAGCCAAGAGGGATTTGACAAAGCAAATAATAACCTTTGTAATGAAAGAGCAATCCGTATTCTAAAACAAAGGCATATAAATCTTAGACAAATGGATGAGATAAATCTTATTGTACTGGATCAACCTTTGGGCATATATAACACAGAGTAATTTCAAGTGAAGGAATACTGGCTTTTTCTTTTTCTTTCTTTTCCAAAAGAAGACCAGACTAATGATTAGTGTTAAGGATACTCAAACTATTTATTAAAAACTCTGACAATTTACTTGGAAACCACTGCAAGATTGACTTCATTACTTCAGATCTGGAGAGGGCTTTTACATAAATGATCTGCACCAGATACTTAGGTCTCCTTTGCCTTTTTTTTTTTTTTTTTTTTTTGAGTTGGAGTCTCACTCTGTCGCCCAGACTGGAGTGCAGTGACTGCTCCCGGCTACCGCAGCCTCGACCTGCTGGGCTCCGGCGATCCTTCCACCTCCGCCTTCTGAGTAGCCGGAATTACAGTCATGCGCTACCATGCCCGGCTAATTTTTTTTTTTAAATTTATTGTAGAGATGAGATCTCGCTGCCCAGGCGGGTCTCGAACCCGCGGGCTCAGGCAATCCACTCACCTCAGCCTCCCAAGGGCGCGGGATTACAGGCTGAGCTACCGAGCCCAGCTACTTTGCCTTAATTTTTACACCACATGGAATGTTTGCTGAATGGTTACCTGAAGAAGTCTTAGGGCTTGGCACAGTGGCTCATGACTGTAATCCCAACATTTTGTTTCTTCTATTTTGATGGGCCAGGGAGGGAGGATTGCTTGAGACCAGCCTGGGCAACATAATGAGACCTTGTCTATACAAAAAATAAAAAATAAAAAAATTCACTGGGCGTAGTGGCATGTGCCTGTAGTCCCAAATACTCAGGAGGCTGGGGCCAGGAGCCGCCATCATGCCACTGCACTTCAACTTGGGCAACAGAATAAAACCTGATTCAAAAAAAAATAATATACATATATATGTAAATAATAAACAGTATTACAATGACTATAGCTTGACTTTTCTTTTTTATTTCTATTTTTTTATTTTAAAGATGCGGGATAAGAACCAGAATAAGGTACATGAGTATTCATCGTACATGTGAAGTTTGGGCTTCCTTTAATTCATTTTCTTTTGGAAAAAACTGTTTAAATAAAATTTCAAGGGGTCAGGAGACAAATAGTTACTGCCAGGAAGTTGAGCTGCAGATCTTTTTTTTTTTTGAGTTGAAGTCTCACTCTGTTACCCAGGCTGAAGTGCAGTGGCAGGCTCATGATCACCACAGCCTTGACCTGCTGGCCTCAGGAGATTCTTTCACCTCAGCCTTCCAAGTAGCCAGAACTGCAGGTGTGTGCTATCACGTCCGACTTAAGTTGCAGATCTTAACAATAACTGCTTTCTTCTGTGTAATGCTTGTCTCAAGTGTTACAATAACCCAGGAGATACATAAGGCAGGTATTAGTCTTCACAATTCATTTTTAAAATAAATACCTCTTATAAATTCACTCCAGTTTCATAGTCTTGAAATTTTGGTATAAATGGAGAACTGAAAGCCCTTTATACCCCCTTGGTCTGGCCTCCTCTGATGGTAACAACCTGGTCCTTCTATACTCTGACTGTTTTCTGTGTGTGTACAGACAGGTTAAGACACTGGGGTGTTTTGTTTTGTTTTGTTTTTACTTATTTCACCCTTGACTTTTTGTGGTTCCCTCAGCACACTATATTCTTTCAAGGCTTAGTCTGAACCCTTGTTTAAGCGATTTGAGGACATGTAATGTTATGATTCCACTAATGAATTACCTCTCTGTGGATATTCTGACCTCTCCTTTGTAGGGTTAACAACTTTCCCTAAAGATAGATTAAAAATAGCACTTAGCACATATTACTTCCCTTGCCCTTTAAACATACAGATAGTTTAATGAAAAGCACAATTGTATAATAGTTACTTAAATTTTTATTCCCAACTAGACTCTGAGCTTCTTCATGTTAGACTAAAGATGATTTGCAATTGTTAGAAATTTCCTGAAGTCAGACTGAACTGAGTTTGAATGTCGTCTCTAACACTTACTAGGAATCTGGTTTTGAACAAATTACTTGATCTCTTTGATCTCCTACTGTCTCCTGGTTTTTTTATGTATAAAATAGAAATGATAATATTTGCCTTGCTAACATATGGTAAAGAAGATGTTATAAAATAATGTCTGTAAGGCATGCCTGGCACATAATATATGTTCAGTAAATGATAACTAATGTTGATATTGTTTTGTTGCTATTATTACTTTCACAGTGACAGCTGATATCCAGCAAATCAAAATGTGTTTTTGAAAAACTTTCAGTTACTCCCCAAGTGTCAAGTCCTTGCAGATTTTCAGGCAGAAGAATAAAACAGAGATAACAGAACAATATTTCTCTAAGCAAACTGACCCTCACAAACATATTGGCTTGATTTGACAGACCTTATCATAGTGCAAATGAAGAGAATTGATGTCAGAATAAGCCATCTGGGGTCTTCTGAGGTATCAAGCCCTTAGGAGATAATGAAAATATACATCACTGTAACCTTTTAGGCCAACCGGGCTATTGAACATAACAGGAACATAATGGCTTTCCTGGTGTGTCAGAAACTCTCCACCCCTGCCTATAGGTAGTTCATCAAATTGCTCCATGCTTATTGCTTCAATCTGAATTCAGCTTTAATATGTCCTGTAAGGCTCAATCCTTTCCCTCAGAACTTTCAAGGCCTCAGAAAATTGGTGTGTCTGACTGCTGTACTGCCTAAATGACAAAGACCCTGAAAGTCGAAAATCAAGCCTGCTACACTATGGAAAAAAAGAAAAGGAGGGAAATCATGTTAAAAATAAACAGTTTCAAAGATTTCATGAAAAAAAGTCAATGCAATTTGCAACTTCATTTGTTCCAGTGACAAGCTGATAAAATGTTGGTGGTACAAATGCATCAGAAAATTTGACACAAATTGAAAGTGACTACACATTCCATTATCCCAAACTCCCTTGGTAATGGAAAATGATTGTTAAAGACAGTTTCTAATATGTCTTAGAAGCATGAGACTGTCTATGGGAAATAATATCCTTGATTATCAGGAAAGATAAGCATTCAAAAGGAAGCAAGAGCTGCAGTGACTCTGTGATCCAAGCCTCCATATTCTGATTACAAGCTGTGCAAACACTTTCATTAAGCAATTTTAAAATAGGCAAAGAAAATTGTTATCAATGGACCACATTTTAAAAATTGGGTATAGAAATGACTCAAGGGGGCAGTGAGTCATCAACAAAAAAGGCAAAGTGGTCAGTCAATAATTAAAACTTGCCAAGATATTTCATATACTCTTCTAAAAGGGTTTTTTACATAGGCTTAAATGGCATTCTATTCAGGGAAAGCAGTTATTTTAAAGAAACTTTAAAAATATGAAATATCAAATTGAATTTCTTATAGAAACTTTTGAAAGAAATGAGCAAAATCAGAATCTAGTATGTAGTCTTTTGAATTAACTTCTTTTTTATAATGCTGCTTTGTAACATTAGTATGTTGTGTCTCATGCAAAATATAGTTATATATTGCAAAGAATAGTTGTACAATCAAAGACTCTAGGATACAAGAGTTCGAGAAGGTAAAAAGATACTAAATACTTATGGTAATACTTAAAACAACATCATGAAAATACTTATTTTCTTTATGCTAGAATTGGAAAAATTGATCTCAGAGAAATTAAGGATAAGTCTCAAGACCACCCAACTGACAAGTGATAAAGTTGAGATTTGAATTTAAATCAGCCTCACTCAGAAGACTTGGGTGTCTCTTCTATGCCATCTTTTCTATAAATTCTGTATTGTATTCGATTCTAAATAAATATATTTCATAGCATACTTCATAATCATATAGGAATTAAGAGAAATTTAACTTATTTATTTAATTCATTCAAAAACATTTACTGAGAAACTAATAGTTTTTTATTTTTATTTTTATTTTTTTAATTTTTTTTTTAAAGTGGTGGGATAATATTCAGGGTTAGGTATACAAATGTGCATTAGGCAGAACTAATAGTTCTTAAGTGTCATTCTTAGTGTCAATTCACCTATCACCATAGTAGCAGCAGTAATAGTATTAGTCATAATTCTTTTAGTTACAAGTAGGAGAAACTCAGTGCAAAACTGACTTAATGTATACATGCGTTTCCAACACATGCTTTTTGCGGGGGACACACTGAAACCATGGCACTACACTGCAAGCATTATTCTGAACATTTTATGTGTATTACATTATTTAATCATCACAATAATAATACAAAATAGGTTACATTATCATCTCCAATAAACATTAGCATATTAAGGGTTAGAGATGTTAAATTGCTCTAGGAGGTATAACCAGTAGCTAGGAAAGGTTGAACTGAGCACAATGTATGTCTGATAGCTCTCGCAACCAATCTATGCCACCTCCAGGTTTGGAACCTGTCTTAGTCCATTTGGGCTACTATAACAAAAATATTATAAACTGGGTGACTTAAACAACAAACATTTATCATTGCTCTGGAGGTGGAAAAAGCCAAGATCATGACAGTAGATTCAATGTCGGTAGGGAGCTGCTTCCTGGTTCATAGACATCCATCTTCTTGCTGTGTCCTCTTGTGACAGAAGAGATGCAAAAGTCCTCTGGTATCTCTCTTGCTTTGTTTTATTTTATTAATTTATTTTATTGTAGAGACTGGGACTCTCTATGCTGGAGTACGGTGGCTATTTTCAGGCATGATTACAAGCACACTGTGACCGTAACCTCCTGGGTTCAAGCAATCCTCCTGCCTCAGTCTCTCAAGTAGCTGAGACTACAGGCCCAAGTCACTGTACTCATATTTTAGAGTCTCTTTTATAAGGACATTTATTCTATTTATGAGGCTTTACTCTCATGACCTTGTCACCTCCCAAAGCCACACCTTATAATATCATCTCGTTGGAAATTAGAATTCCAGTGAATAAATTTGGGGGAGATAGATTCACTCTATAACTGAACTGTTTTTCTTTAGTTAATTGTTACTATAAATAATGTAGTTCATAGGTACTGGGTGCCTTATTTTGTGGGTATTTTATCTTTTTAATGTCCTTAAAATATAAAGTTTAGGAGCAAATGCCATATATCAGATGTATTTGTAAATCATGGAGTAGTAATATCTATCCATAATTTAGACCCTTGATCATTTATTAAATGAAGTCATTGGGTTAATTGGAAATAATACTAGCATAAATATGGTTTATGCTTTGGGTAAAATATAATACTTTAAGCCTTTTCAGATAATCTGATGCCAAAGCAGATTATGGTCTCTTTTTGAAATTAAAAACTTGATAGTGTCTACCTTTCTCCCCTATGTTGAGTTTTGTATATATCCGTTCCTAGATTGATATGTTTTCTTGATCATGATCATCAGTCTCACCAGCAAATGTGCTGCAACATGACCTTTTCATTCATTGTATTAGATATTATCAAATCACTACCACATTAGAGGCCATACATTATTTAACTGAATTTTTGCTGTTGTTTAATGTTTGTTTCCTCATTAGATAATAAACTTTCTGAGTATAGGAAACATGTCTGCTTCATTCACCATTGAATCCTCTGTTGCTAGATAAGTGTTAGGTAGAATAGTCAACAAATAAGTCATTTTAAGCAAATTGATGAATTTACTAATATTCAATATATAAAGCATACATTTTACATAATTCAAAGAATCAAATTTTGTTATTGCTGTTGTTTTGTTTTGTACTTAAAGTTAAGATAAAATTCTACAGCAGGAAATATCTGATGTTTTCCCACTTTAGCTCATGTGTCAAGTGCAAACATGTTCTGATTTGTTCATATCACCCTGTCTTTGTTCAACAGAATTTGCCCAGACCCCTGCTTTTATACTGGGTAAATTCATAGTCTTCAACCTAATTTTTTTTCTATTATCACATCATCTGTAAATCTGTTTTTTCTCCTCATGGTAGATTTTTCTCCACCCATGTTTCTATGGTACAATTCAATTATTGTCCTTATTATCTTTCACAGTTATTACTTGTTTAAATGCTTATACCTTAGAAGCGAGAATGTAGCTCTAAATCTATCTCCATATTCCTGAGAACTAATAGATTATCTGGATCATAGTTGCTATTATCATGTTCATCATTATTATGATCAACCGAATCTCTTTTTTCATGTGTGAAATTTATCTGTAAACATTACCAGAGGTCCTACCACAGAACCACATTCTGAAGATGACAATGATTCTGAAGCTGATGGAGTTTAGTTGCTTAGAAGCTAACAAAACACAACTCTTGAGAAAATGACAGTTTACTGAAGCAAGCACAAACTTGTACAAGAATGAAGGAATTTTTTGTGGGGGGGATTATTAAAGTAATAAAAACTTAAGCAGTAGGAGAGTATATTTTTCAACACTGTGCAAATGTCCCCAACCAGAACTTATATTATAGATCCATGAAGATAAACAGCTCATCTTATGTTTTACTTCTATTTCTTTTCCCTTTTCTCTTTCAGATTATTTTCTGCATTTTAACAGCATCAATCCTCCCCTCTTTCTGCCCGGCCCCTTATTTGACATTTAGCATGTCACATTAACTCCACGGTAAATAGAATTTGCAAGACACAACCAAGAGGAGGTATAGGAGGTATATTTTTCTAGTAATAGATCACGTTTTAAAATACAAAATAAAATAATCTATAATAACGATGACTCATAATTAGAGAAGCAGCTGGGACTCTGGAATCATAACAACTTGGGTTCAAATGCTATTATTACTCATTAGTTGTAAAAATTGGATTAGTTAATTAATCCTCTGAACTCCAGTTTCCTCATCTGTAGACTGGATAATAACTACTTTATAAGGTGATTGAGAAAAAGAAATAAAATAACTCATACTGAGTGTCTGGAAAATAAGTGCTCAATAAATGGTTACTGAATTCAACTGAATTAAAAGAAAATTGTATGTTCCTTAGATATTTAACTTATTTTATTCAAATTATGTCCCATTTTATAATTTTAAGGAACTTAGATTTAAATAAATGAATTAATTTGTTCAAAATTATCAAATTAATAACTGAAACAATCAGTATTAGAATCTACAAAGGACAAAGGAAAAGATATTTCAAGATAAATATTATATCAACTAGTGTGTCACAAAGATTCTGGAGAATGTAGATAATATAATGTGACATATGAGGAGAAGTGTACTTTATGTTTCCTATAAATAGTGAAGAATAATAATAAATTAGCATGCATTTTAATTTCAACCAATTAAATGGGAATGACCAATTCTTTTCTGTTTAATAACCTGTATTAAATCAAATACATGGCTTTGCTCAACTGGTATCACTGAAAAAAATATTTGAAGATCTGAGAGCTATTGCTTATTGCATGGAAGACATTATTTATCTCTTTGGAACCCCAGTGGACACTTTTTGGAATAGAAACTTGATGGAGCTTTGTTAACTTCGGAGAATAATCCTAGATTTTAGAGAAAAAAATCAAAACAAAGATAATCTCAGACTAATAAGACAGTAGTCTCATGAATCCATTCCACTCAGTAGCAGTCTTTTTCTAACTCTCATTACAAATCTGAAGATTTCAGAGCACTTAAGCTTTATTCTGGAAAATTAAGCCCATCTGGACCAGGAATGTATTAATGCACTATTAACAGAAGCCTAGATATTTATGGAGTTATGGTCCTAGAAACAAGTGCAGATGGAAGTTATTTTCCTTCTCCCGCTCTCTTAATCAGGGAGGTGCCTGAGGCATTTTTCGATGAAGTTGCTTTGGGCAGACCTTAAGGGCCTGTCTTACTGCTAAGCATACCCATACAAGACAAATGAGTAGGAGGTTATGAAACTGGAAAAGATTTAAAAGAATCTCAACTGCAGGCCCACTTTAACTTTCGTTCAATCATGAAGCATCTAGTAAACAAGATTCAGATCACACAGGCCCCTATATCAGAGCCTGTGATCAGCTGGCCAGGCACAGGTCCCTCCACTGTACTTAGCAGCCCAGAAAATCACACCTGAGGCATGGTCAGCCACCTTTGTCAAAGCAGGAGAGGTCTTTTTGTTCTGAGGCCTGGGTAGGTAAGTCAGGAATCAGGTACTGAGACCTTGAGATGCAGACACCCATGTATCCCATGCATTTGGAGATTTGATCTGGAAAGGGCTTTCGAGACTGTTTGCACACTCTGCCTCCTGAACATATGGGAGATACCTTTGTGAAGTGTCTGAGTTAAAGTTTTCCAGAGTCAGAACTACAAGTACATCTCCAAATCTTTGATACACGTTGCTTCTGTTCCAAACAAAATTAAATAAATGCTCTTTGAGACGAGTTATTCATCCCCAATCCTCTATGATTTCTTTCAGTATCTCTTCTAGATAGAGCTAAACTCTGATTTTCAAAACATCCAACTCAGTACTTGTTTGGATAAGTGAGGTACCCGGAAAAAAAAGCATTATGTCCAGAGATCTTAGAGGCTATGCTAATCTGGGGGTGATAATACCTTATTATTAAAGAGTAAAAGATAACACATTAATAGTATCTCACTAACAGGGCAACACCTAGAATATCTTGACATTTAATAATAATAGTAGTTATATAAACTACATTTCCTTTGCAACAACATATATGTGTGTGTGTGTGTGTGTGTGTGTGTGTGTGTGTGTGTGTGCACGCGCGCGCATGCGCCTCATCCTTACACTGTGTTGAGATAATTCTATTGTCCTTTCAAATGCAATTATTATAAATTTATCCTTGGTGAAGTTTCTTCCCAGGTGTTTAGCTATCCAAAAACCTAGCTCCCTTCACCTCTGATATTGTTCATCTTCCTCTCACTCTGGCTCTTTTTCTATATGGATGCATGTGCATATATTGCTGCATCCTATTTTCAAACTGAGTTGCCTTTTAGTTTTAGGAATCTGAAGATGCTCAGACAAAAGTCATGACTTAATATATGGTAAGGTAATTCTTAATTGAAACAAAAGCCTGCCTAACAAGCTCTAAAAATATGTATTTTAAGGCAAGATAAAGTATAGTCTCAAACAAAAATCTCTGAAACTTACAAAAAATGCTACCAAAGTTTATGTCAAAAAAAGAATGTTCTTGCTGAATATCTGAAATAGAGTCCTGACTCCCAGTTTCTAGTAAAGAGGCAGAAAGGCAGGGCAGGCCAATTCTTTTCTCCCTTACCTGTGAAATGAGGTTAATCGTTGTCCTTCTCCCAGGCTTGAAGTGAGAGTTATTCACAAAGACACACAGCAACAAACATTCACATCCACGAATCCTTAGTGTGTGCCTGCATCTTAAGTTCTTTGTATGCTATTTTTTAAAGCTTCAATTCCCCACATGACAGACGAAACTTATCCCCATTTCACATAGGAGAAGCAGAAAGTCAAATATGAAGCTATTTGTTTCAATTACTTTTTGACCACAGAATGCCATAAAATGTCATTTATGCCGGGCTCGGTGGCTCAGCCTGTAATCCCGCGCCTTTGGGAGGCTGAGGTGAGTGGATTGCCTGAGCCCGCGGGTTCGAGACCCGCCTGGGCAGCGAGACCTCATCTCTACAATAAATCAAAAAATCAGCTGGGCGTGGTAGCGCATGCCTGTAATTCCAGCTACTCGGAAGGCTGAGGCGGAAGGATCGCCGGAGCCCAGCAGGTCGAGGCTGCGGTGGCCGGGAGCGGCCACTGCACTCCAGTCTGGGCGACAGAGTGAGACTCCAACTCAAAAAAAAAAAAAAAAAAAATGTCATTTATTTGCTATTATTATTTATTCAAAACATGATTAAACACAAATTTTACCAAGATCCATATTTGACTTCTGTCAAGGGAACAAAGTCCTCATTCTGGGAGCACCCCTTCTCTTTCACAGCCAGGTTTGCAAATGTACTGCCTACACTCGCAGACTCTACTTGTTCACGCTTCTTTCCCTGTTTACGCCCCTGCAATATTCATATCATCCCCCCAACTCCCCAAAACAGAGTTGTAAAAAAATAATGATGACATTAAAACAGCAAGGAATTAAAAGAGAGAGAGAGAGAGAGAGAGAGAAAGAAAGGGTAAAAAGAAGCAAGGAAACTAGAAGTTTCATCATCTCTTAATTCATTTTAATTGGAAAATGTCTCTTTTTCCTTCCCTAATATCATGCCTTTCTCTCATTTCCTGTTCAGTCATAAGAACCTACTCTCTTAAATGGAATCAATAAAAAGTTTGAAATACTGGGTATCAACTACACTCTGGGGAAGAATGATGTTAGCTCACTATACCAACTCAAAAAATAAGCTTAGGGTTTTGGGGATTAATTTAGCTTAATCTCGAATTTTCTCCACACATTTCTACTGAGCTATGCTAAGTATGGGGCATACATTAATCAATAAGAGAGATGTACTTTATGCACTTCTGTTCTTGTGGGGTCACACATTAGCAGAGAAGGTAGAGCTTGTCTGTTTCATTTCAAGGTGAAAAGCATGAGTTTGTGCCTTGTTTCACTTATTTGCTAGTAGTAATAGTAGCAGTAGTTATGGCATTTACAGTAGTAGCTCACCTTTATTAATGTCTGCTATATGCCAGGTGTTGTTCTGAGCACCTTGTAGGTATGAACCCATTTAATTACTTTTTAAAATACAAACCCAGCCATATCTCTCTCCTGTTGTAACAGTCCAGAGGTTCTTTGTAGATATTCATTTGTGGGCAAGCATGATGGGCATATAAAGGACATTAGGGTATTATAGAGCACTAAAACATCACTGGAAATAAAGCTTGTTGGGGAAAACAATATTTGCCAAAATGCTTTTTAGGGAGAAGAAAAATAAGGAATGAAAAATAGATGACATAGCTGTTGGGCATGATGGTGGGCACCCTCAGTGGGCATGCTTGAGTTGCAAGTGTTACTTTCTAAAGTGCCTTTAGGAGATGGGTCCTGTTCATTTTCACCTTTGTTTGTCTTTTGTCAGATAGGGTGGGCATGATGAAACCAAAATGAATTGCTCTTCATACTTGCTGAGAGTCTAAGCGCTACCATAATGTCCCCTGCCAGTCATTCATGCAATCCTCAATGTCCTCCAAACATATGTTGGAGAGAACTCAAAAACTAAGACTCAAACAAACACCAAGCTATTTTTTTTTTAATTTTAAAGATGTGGGGTACAATTCAGAATTATATATTCAGGTGGTCATTGTACAGGTAAAGTTTGGGCCTCCCTTTGGTCTGCTTATGAGTGAGCTTGGTGTTTGTTTGAGTCTTAGTGTTTGAGTTCTCTCAAACAAGCTTGGTGTTTGAGTCTTAGTTTTGGAGTTCTCTCAAACAAGCACCAAGTTATTAACTTCCTAAGTTATCTTCATCCTTTAGACTTCTGAACTTCAAAAATATGTCAAACAAATTCCCAGTTTACAAATCCTTCCTATTCCTATTCTGGTATCTATCTATCCTTTACCATGATCATTCTGCTTCTCTACATGCATGCATGCCCACTACTATCTCTCCAATTCTCTTCTAAAAATGTGCTTATCTGACTTCTTTACCAAGTTCTGTATCTGAGTTCCATTAACACAGTAATTTGTCTTATTCATCTCTGAACTCCATAGCTGGTGTCCTGCATGATGCATGATAAGGGTATAATAAACAATTGCTAAGTAATTTTCTACAATAAGAAAAATCCTAGTGACTTGTTTAGTAATCCACACCTCCTACATCTAAAAACAAATTATGCACAGATCAGACATTCAATAAATATTTGTGAATGTTCTTTTAAATAATTTTCATTTTCTCTAAGAACAAATCATTTCCTTCCCTTTTTTTGAATAACCTTTTTTGCTATTCATATATTTCAGAACATCCAGAAGTGCTTTAGATTTTCAAAACTCTGAAGTGTGTTAAAAAAATGTGTTATTTATAGACTAATTGGCAAAACCATATAAGTGCAATGATGGCAGCACAATTTCTGGGTACAGTCTTATTTGGTTCATCATAATTTGACAAGTTGACATGTTTCCGGCTAATGAGAAAATTCATTTTAAATGACACACTAGGCATTTAGGGGAACAACAGTCAGACTAATAAGGAATTGCATGCTACACATACTGTAGCTTTTCTTTAAAAAACTGTACTGAATGATTTACTTTGTTTAACTATAGATAAAAAAAGAAAGGGCAGTACCAAGACTTCTAAAGAGAAACAGATGTATCTTTTTATTCTAAATATTTTATTATATATAATTACTCACATACGAATATACTAGAATATTTAACAAATTATCAATTGTTGCAAGTATCATAGGCTCCCTAGGAATATGACAGCTACAAATATAGGCTGGTCTGAGTGTAGTATATTGCAAGAGATATTATAATAAATTAATTTGGGAGGTAAAAGCATGAAGTGACAATCCAGGTGGGCAAACATGGGCCGTATCCCCTGCCTGTGTGGAAACACAACATGGAATTGGAATATTTGTCTATATTTTCCTGAAAATAATTGTTTATAATTATACCAGGAAAATGTCACTAGTCCTCATCAACATCATTTTAAAATGAGCTAACCCTCTGAATATTGAGAAGCAAATCTTTTACAAAAGCATTCAATTAGAGAGCTGAAAAACATTCACATTAGGTCCATGGGAATAAATAATTCAACAAAATATCATTTACAAAATAAATATTTACCAGCTTCTACTATATGTCAAGCACTCTGCCAGGTGCTAGAAAACAACAGTGACTGGCAGACTTACTGTCATTGTCCTCAAAGAGTACATAGTCTAGTGGGAACAACTTGTAGCTCTAGTAGGTTCAAGGCTAATACACGAGTGGGTGAGAAACTCTACAGACAAGACTACAACAAGCCAATGTTTTCACGAAGAAACAAATCTGGTTCTTGCTGAGGAAACTGGAGGCTATTCCTAATTAGTTTTATGAAGATCTTTTGTGCTAATATTGGTTATTCTGTAAGAACAGAAGAGCAGAGGCATAGTCTCCACTGTGGACAGGGTTGAGAACCATCACTTTATGCAATTTATTTTTTCTGCAATGTCCCTAAGAAGCAGGCTTTACTGATGCTCCACGAACTTTCATGCTTTTCTGTTTTGAGTGTTTCCCCGAGGCACCTCCTCTGGGAAGACTTCCCTAACCACATTTTCCACTGACGTCATTACCACTCAGGCAGATCCAAACCACAAGTACCTCCCACATACCATTTATTCACCATTCTATTCTGCTGTAATTTTTATCATTGTTGCTTATGTTGCTCTCTCTCTTTTATTTGCTTCTGAGCCCCTTAGGGGCATGGACTATTATCTATTCACCCATGTATCTTAAGAATACAGTGTATTACTTGGACATGGTAGGAGTAATATTAATAATGATAATAATAACACATTGTGCTTACTATATGCCAGGCACTATTCATAGCATTTTATATGCATAAATTGATTTAATACTCATGACAACCATGTTAGGTATGTGAGGTAAATACATAATTATCTTAATTTCCAGATGAGGAAACTGAGGCACAAAAAGGAAAGCAACCTAATGTCACACTGCCTGCTTAATGAAGGGTTAGTAACATGGCCATCTTCCAAAAAATGAAGAAAATGCTTTTCATTTTACGAATGAAAGAACAGAAACTCTGTCAATCATAGTAATCCTTTAAGTACTGATTGTTTGTATTGTGTTTTACATACTTGCTCTTACAGTAATTATAATTACAATAAATCGATCTAGAGTTTTGGGGATTGTTCTGACTCAGTGTATCCTGTGCCTAGTGCTTCTTTTACATTGTGCTGTTATCTCTGTTAAATGGGGGAGTACGATGATACCAGCAGAATCACTGTTATGCATATATTTCCAATTGAAAATAGATGATGGTAACGAGCAGTGCCAGCCATCTGTTGACATACTGATTTGCTATGGAAAAAAATGGAATGCATTTGTTCACATTTCCAGATTATTTAAAAATAAGCAGCAATAGGAGCTATTAAATTGGGCAATCCGGGTTTTAAGTAGCATTTATATACTTTTTTTCTAGATGCCTTCTTTAAAATTAAATTTTTAATAACCTTTAAGCCTTGCAGCCTTGAGGGAATAATTTCTTTCACAGTAGTTCAAAGGTTTAATTTCACAGTAAGGCTTTTGAAATATGGTATTATCCCTTTTGTTCTAGAAAATTACTGTTTAAAAAAATCATATTTCAAAGTAATGATTGTAATGAGAAAAAGATATGAGACCCAACTTCAAAAGGGAAAAATGATAACCGCGCCTGTGATGTCCTCTAGTGAGCCATTCCCTTGTGGATTCTAATTTTTAACAGTTTGAAAAATCTTTGGAACCGTGCATTCTCTGTCCAGTATTATAGCCTCAGCTGCCATCCAGGAAGCAGGGGTGATATAGACATAATGAAAGTCATTAACTTTCTTATATAAATAAAACGCAGTGTCTTCAGTCCTGCTGTATGTGTGTGCTTTCGATGATGCTATTTTCAAACAATGTTATCTGTGATAGTCTAAAGTCATTTTCTTGGACATAAAAGTTGTGTGGGTAGTTGCTGAAGAGACAGTGGAAATTGTCAAGGGTAGTAGAGCCTGACAGGGAAAGGGACAAGAGTCAACAAATACTAAGCACCCAGCTTGTGCGAGACATGCTGTATGCTGGGCTTTACACATATATTACATGTTTAAGTCTTCATGGCAGCCACCTCAGAAAAGTAAACTATTAGTCCCATTTTACTGATGGCAAGTCCTCCTCATTTTATAAGGGATGTTATTCAGCTGGTCTAGTAACTTTAAAAATAAAAATCCTCACTGCAACTTCCAATCATATGACCCCTAGCCCATTCAATACTTTATAAAACTACATAAATGAATTTGCTAAACTGCAAATTTAGAATATCATACCATGGTTAATGAATAAAGAAATAATGGCTGGGCTCGGTGGCTCAGCCTGTAATCCCGTGCCTTCGGGAGGCTGAGGTGAGTAGATTGCCTGAGCCCGCGGGTTCGAGATCCACCTGGGCAGCGAGACCTCATCTCTACAATAAATAAAAAAATCAGCTGGGCGTGGTAGTGCATGCCTGTAATTCCAGCTACTTGCAAGGCTGAGGCGGAAGGATCGCTGGAGCCCAGCAGGTCGAGGCTGCGGTGGCCGGGAGCGGCCACTGCACTCCAGTCTGGGCGACAGAGTGAGATTCCAACTCAAAAAAAAAAAAAAAAGAAATAACGGAGTGCATAGTAGAGGTAATATACATTTAGGAGAAATAATGCTACTTTAACCACTAAAGAAGAAATGAAATGAAGGGATTGTGTATAAGTAGTCAGGGACACCAGACAAACACTCAAAATACACAGATATCATTTCTAGGACTGAAAAAATCTTGGACAAATTATTGGAATTATCTTTGCTTCAATTCTGCACCTGAGAAACAGGTGCAAAAAAGACATGCAGTGTTCCCCTCAGATGATAAAAGGACTAAAGATGTGAAGAAGATTTGTGAACTATAAATACCATGCTAAAGACACCCATGGCTCCATGTATAAAGATGTGTGTCCACTGATTGTTAGATGTTTTCAACATAATATTTTTCATTCTGTTTTACAAAGATTTATTTAGACATATCCCCCACAGACATACTCCAAGATCCTTAGTGAAGATATTCTATTTTGTTTTTTATGATATTTACCATATATTATATGCTCTGCACCTGTTTGTTGAAATTTAATGTTACATTACTATTTACGCCTTCATAGATTAATTCCATTAGCACGAACACCCCTTAAGTGAAAGGTAATTATTAGAAGAGTGGAAATATAAAAACTTTAATGAAATAAAAATCTTGAATGGCTCATAGACATATGGGTTCTGAAACAAAGAGCTTTGAGCGAGCTTCCTGGCTTGTGTATGCATGGTTGCACTGAGTAGATAATATTCTCAGAGACAGCCTGGAAGATATATAGCCCTACCCTCCTTCCCCCTTGCCCTATGCATCTCTTTCATGTGGTTGTTCCTGAGTTGTATTCCTCATAACAAAGTTGTGATTGTAAGTAGAGTACAGCCCTTTTCTAAGTTCTGTGAGTTGTTCTAGCAAATCATCAAACCTAAGGGAGGCCACTGGAGGCTTTGAATTTGTAATTGGTCACAGACATGCAGGTAGCGTGGGCACCCCATTTGAAGTTGACATCTAAAGCAGGGACAATTGTGTTGACTGTCTGGGGGGTCTGTACTAAATCTGGGTAGCTTGTATCATAATTAAATTGAATTATAAAACAGTTTGTATCATAGTTTGTTTAGTGTTAGAATAATGTATTTGAACTGTTTGGTAAAATCACACAGAGGTAGTAGGAGTTGAAGTTGATTTCACCAAAGAGTCATGACCAACCTAAAATTCTGATTCTGCTATTTAGAATTTGTGTTACCTTAATTTCTTGGATGTCTTCTTTCCCATTTGTAAAATTGTAATATTCAAAAGAGGATGTTAGAAAAATTTAACTAGTTATTTTAAATACTGGGTATTTCTCAATAGCTGATACCTAATTAGTGTATAGTAATTTTTAATTTCAACCCATACCTTCTTTTCTTTTCTCTCAAGGTAAGTTCTAGAACAGACTACTTAGCAATGACCTAGAAACTTTGTAAAGTTCTGACTATACATATCATAAAAGAGAAATTTCAGTATTCCTCTAAGAACTAATGCTTTTCAGAAAGTCTCACACATCTAGAAATGAGATAGAAAAATAAACATTTTATGTAAATCTCACACCCCATATCTATTTCCTGTTTTTCTAGATGAGAATGTTGTCCTGTGTTTTCAGTCCGTGATGTTTTCAGCCTGTATGTCTCCAGGCACATGTTATGGCCCAGTGTCAGGCCGTATGTCAGGCAATGTATCTTTGTTTGAAGTTTGGAAAGTATAGTCACCAGTTTAAACCATTAGGGAGATTAAAATGCAAGAGAGAGTGCAAGAAATGACACTGAATTAATTAACATTTACAATATATTAGCCACGGAACTTTTTTTTCCAGGGGCAAGAGGCAAGAAAGAAAGGGTAGAGTACTTGTTTCCAAGAAGAAGGTAGAAGTGTTTTAAGGTTTAACCACTGAAGTTCTAACAAAACCACCTTCTCTGATAAGACAGGCTAGCCAGTCTCTGTGTCTTTTGCAATTTTCAATACACAGTTCTGCTTTCACACTTCAATAATTCATTTCCTAGCACCACTTAGAATCCAGAAACCTGCATTCACTGATGTAGCTAAAGTGTAAGGAACAGAGATTTAATAACATACATTTACATTTATCTCATCTCAGTAAATTGTGTTAGGAAACATGTGTAAATAGTACCAAACAAGCAAAGCATTTATGGTCTCCTTTAGAGTGTGTTCTATTTGAATCCTAGATTTAGTGACTTTTACAAGGTAACGACTTTCCTTATCAAAAATGCAAAATTTTCTAAAATGAAGTTTCTAATTCTATCATGGAATCTTCAGAACTTAGATTCATAGAGTACCAACATATATAGAGCATCTAATTTGTTCGTGTACTGCTTTGAATGATTTGAATCCCTGTGTGACAGGTATTATTTCTCCCATTTTATGGACTAGGTGCATTAAAGTATTAGAAGTTAAATTATTTTCCTGAGGTTGGAATAGAGTGTGGAGGTTGTCTATTTTCATGTTTGTCCAATGAAAAAATAATTTCTATTCAATTTTTAAAAGGCTAAACCAAAATAGGCTTGAATGCTTTCTGCAATGATGAACTAATTACTAATTTCATTTGTGACTGTCTAAGTGGTAAAACTCATATTGTTTATCAAGCCGCCTACTACTTAGCTATTCTGCAGAATTTGACTCTGCTAGTCACTTTCTTTCTTGGAAGCCTTGCATCACAGTCTTCTTGTTCTCTTCCTAACCGCACCTCCTCCTGGGCCTCCTTCACTTTTTTCTTCCCTAAAAGAATTGACCACTGCTCTTCTTACTGGAAAAATGTCAGTTTTTCAGTTCCACAGATAGTTTCTCAACAAAACTTATAATATTTTCCCTCAGTGGAATATCATTACTGAATTTACGTATAGAGCTCATATATTCACAGATAAGACATGCATTTGATTCTTTATATGCAGTCTGTATTTTATGTTGCACACTCATGCAAATGACATGTTCTATATATATATCCTATAAACAAAAATGTGACTATGAACATGCAAATCTGGTAACACTATGAACTGAGATATAAATAGGGGAGTTAAATACATGAAACGTTTTCTTCAAGGCAGGAAAAATAGATCAAGAAACACAGAAAAAGATTTGCTTCAGTGCTTAGGACCTTGTTTTTTGCCAAACTCAGGGAATACAAACAACGATATTGACTTTGTAAGGTCAAAGTTACAGAGTTTTAAACAAAATGACTGTGATAGAGGGAATATTTTAATAATGTACATCAAAAAAGAAAACAGCATATTCTTCAGAAAAAAGCTACAGCTTGCAAATCATTAGCATTTTAATACTTAAAAATATAAAACTATTTTTTAGAATATTCTGTAGGGTTACAGGAAAAAGCAACTCGAATTTATTAAAAGTCAAAAATGTACCAGAAATTTTACTCTCTTTCTACATATAGATTCAATTCTAAAGTGACTGTGAAATTAGGAAATTTGCCCCGAGTCTTTAAGGTGATGAGAGGCAGTGTCATGATTTAAAATTGTCTGTTTAATATTGTCAAATGTTATAATTTTAAATAAAATCAGTCTTCAACATTTAGCATCCAAAGCATTTATGATCTTGATAATCTTCAAATTTTATAGGAAGAACTTTAAAATCCTGCTGATGGACACTACAAACACCTAGATATAAGATATATTCTTTGCATTTTATAAGTTGTTATTCTTTGCTATGACATATCTGTTTCTAAACCAACCTCTGATGTCATCTCCATTCTTCCTTCTCCTATGACTAAGTAATTTGGTTTTTAGCACCAATACTCATTCAATATGAGGTATGATTTCCAATGGTACCATATCAACTTCAAAATAACAAAAGAGTAAAGAATGGAATTAGAACATGGCATGTAGTGCCAAATTACCTTATTTAAAATCCTTGCTTGCTCACTTGCTCTGTGTCCTTGATTGTATTGCTCTATCTCTTTTGGTGCTTTAGTTTCAAGACCTGTAAAATGACCGTAATAATAGTTCCTAATTCATCGAGTTATTGTGAGGATCTAATACCTTTATACAAAAACAAGTTTGGTACATTTATTTGGATTCAAAGAAGTATGGAATTTTTAGTGGCAAAGAAGAATTTTATCCTTTAAAATGATCTCAATACTATTTTTGAAAGGGAGGAAAAGAATAGAATTCTAAAAGACTGAGTTTTTACATGGAAGTGATTATTTTAAATTAATGAAAACTTTTTAGACCTAAAGAGAATTGGGAATGTTTTTAGCAAGCTTAAGCTGCAATACTACCCAAAAGGTGGTGAAGGTTCACATATGAAATATAAAGTCAGTTACAAGATATAAAAAAAATCTATGCTTAATTCATGAATTTTAGGTAATACTCAGTAAATAGACAGTCTGGTTATGTCTATTATTGGAGATGAGGACAAAGCACCCTAGAGTGTTTGAGTAGTCTGCCCAAGGTCACACAGTCTGTGTAAAGATGCTGAGTTTAACCCAGGTCATCTTATTTCAAAGCCCTTTGTCTTCACATGTGCCATATTGTCTTTTCTTTCTACACATTGTATTTTTATTGTATGGAGTTTAGTTACTTTTCAACTTGGCAATCTTTACTTTGGAGCTACTTGAAGTTAGAAAGGATAGGGGAAGGATCACTGAATTCAAAATACTTGGAAGGAATTCATTGTTTGATTCAATAATTTTAACTATGGGGGTATAACTGAGTGCATACATCTGCCACATTAAAGAGAACATAAAAGGAAAGGTTCTTTAATACACACTTGAAATGAATCCATGGTTAATAAGGCTCAGCTTTGAAACTAATGAATATTTAATTAAATGTTTGACTTCATCAAGGAGACAAAGTAAATTACTGTCAAAAGTGTTATACCTATTAATATCCTTTCCAGATCATGGATGCACCTAGAGTTAAAGCTCAGACAAGATGATCAAGATTCAGAGGATATTGAGCTGGCAAGGTCTTTAGAGACCACCTCATCTGGGGCTTCCCAACACGTGTTCTGTTCAACATAGTTCCAGATATTATCTAAGAACAAGGGATCTTTTTGTCAAATAAGCAGACAGAACAATCACCTGGGAAACTCATGTGACCCATCAGTCTAGCAAAAAATTCACGAAACAAATACACTATCAAACATATTAAATCCATTTAACCTAATCTTTCCTAAAACTGATTTGACCATTTAAAACTGGTCTGTGTGTGGTTTACCACATATCGTCAACCCAAGGAACAGATGGTTCTTGGAATGCATTTTAGGAAATGTTGACCATATAAGTAGCACATCATTTTTGGTAAAAATGAGGAAAATAAAGTTCAAATATGTCAGATTACCTAGCCCAGACCATCTAGCAAACTAGTGGTAGAGGTGATGGGTCGACTGACCCAACCCCACTGTTTGCTCCATTACAAAGGCTTCAGAACCTTATGTTTAACCAGGCTTCTTCATGTGCCCCACCTGATTTAATGGTTTTCAGTGAACTCACAGGTTTTATAATATACCCTTTTGTTTCAACATACACCTACAGGACTGGATTCCTTATGAACAATTATGCAAAGTTTCAGCTTCTCTTAATTTCAATGTTTAATCAAATCCTGCTTAATATTGCCCCCATTTGTTACCCAGAGCTGCTAATTGCTTTATATACATTTCTACCCTGAATATTCTTGATTGTAAAAAGGTTTGAATGAATACAGAGTTTAAATCTGATATACAAAAATCTCTGAGTGGTCTTCATTGCCTTTATTGGAAAGTATCCTTATGTCTTTTCTGTTTGAAGAGGTGTTAATTAAATACTTTGAGTTAATTTAAAATTAACAATGGTTATAATTTAATGTCTTTCTATGGAATCATCAAGTTCTAAATGAAAGCTCTCCAGTCAAGAAGCTTCCTGTTTTAGGTGTGGTTAATCCAAGTGAATAGAATATTTCTGAGAATGAATTATTTGCTATTCTACAATGAGATTATGTGGAAAGGAAATGTTAAAACAGATCTAATCCACTTTGAGATGGAAAGAGAACTGGCTATCCAGATTCATGAAATCTTTCAGAAAGTCCAGAGGGGCCCTTGGCTTTCTTGAGCTTGTCATCTGATAGCACTAAATTCATAGAATTTTCAGAGATGGCAAGATTCTTGGAGATCACATTGTCCTATTTCCTCATCATAAAGACAAAACATTAGATCCCATACAAGGAAGTGATGAGCCCAGGATCACTCAGTAAATTAATATCACTGTTTGAAATTAGAAGAGTTACCCTTACATTATATGCCATGGAGAACTTTAAACAAGCCAAAAATGGTAAATCAAACCACTCTTCCTTGTGGTGGTTCTGTGGAGGCAATAATCGCTTCAGCAATATGAACTTCAAAGTGTGGCATACTAAACCCTTCTTGTTTCTGTTTATCTGATGGAGTTAGTTTTCTATTGCTGCACAATAAAATTACCCTAAACCTAAGAGCTTAAAATAACACATATTTATTGTCTCACCATTTCTGTGGGTCAGGAGGCCAGGTATGGATCTTTCTGTTGGACCTCTGTTCAGGGTCTCACAAAACAGCAATCAAGATGTCTGCTAAGGCATGCTCCTTTCTGGAGCTTAGAGTCCCATTCTCAACTCACATAGTTGCTGGTAGAGTTAGATTTCTTGCTATTGTGGGGCTGAGGTCCCTATTATCTTGCTGGCTGTCAGTGCTTCATTCTTAACAGCTATTCACAGCTCCTTGCCGTATGTCCTCTCCTGACATGTCAGATTCTTCAAGGGCGGCAGAAGAGCCTTCCCCATTCCTCTTTTAAGGGCTTACTTGATTAGGTCAGTTGCACTCCGGATAATCTCCCTTTAGATTAACTCAGAATCTGCCGACTAGAGATCTTAGTGTCATCTGCAAAATCTCTTCACATTTGCCACAGAAAATAAGCTACTCAGGGAGTAACAACCTTTATATATTCATAGGTCTCAACACATTCAAGAGGAGAGGATTACACAGGGTATATTAGCTAGGCAGGAAGGCAGGTGCGAATCTTGGGGCTATCTTAGTATTATATCTGTTGACACTACTGGACTAGATTTATCTCCTTTCAAAGCAGATGCATAATGAAATTTATGTTGCTTAAATTTCAAGTCATTTTATTAGAATGAGCCACTGTAAATACTGAAAATGACTGGGAGTTAGAGAGTGTTCTAGGCAGATAGAAAAAGCTAAGATTTGATAAGAAAGCATGCTCATATAAGCATTTCTATGTCAGTATTTTTGAGTCAAGAAATTTCCAGTTATTTGTTGTGATTTCTTCTCCCATTCTAAATAAATAGGCACTTATCCCCCCCAATTGTGTGTGTGTTTCTGTGTATGTGTGTGTGTGTGTGTGTGTGTGTGTGTGTGTGTATGTTTTCTGAAGAACTCCAATTTTTGAAATCTTCAGGCCTCAAAATACCTGACTCTGCCATTGCCACCTGCCACTCACCATGACCTTTAGTACTAACGTTTGGAACTTTTGTCCATCTTAGAACCACCAGGATTTGTCAGGTTCACATAGTACAGAGTAAGTGCCCCCAAATGCCAAAAATAAAAATAAAACAGAAAAAAGAAAAATATTAAAGCAAGAAAAAGGAGTAGAACAATAAAAAGACAAAGGGAAGAAGACTACAATTTGATAATCAGAAATTATTCTTCCCATTTTGCAGCTGCAAAACCTGAGGCTAAGAAGATGTGTATTATGTCTAGCATCACACAAACTGATGATGCCAAAATCTAGCTAAATTCACGTATCCTTGCAGAAAGTCTAGTTTTTGTTGCTGAGCTCATCATTGGCTTTTCCTCAAATGCATATCCCATTAGGTATAATTCCTAACTGCTTACAGAGGGTATATCAGTGTTATGAGCAAATCAGGTACACAGAGTAACACGGTTCACAAATCCTACAGTATAATTCTAGATTGAAATGATTCTAGGTTATTCAGCCAATATTATTCTAAATATATTCCTGCTAAAGAGCAAGGAATCCAATGTGATAAAGAGAATAGAAGAAACAGACTGTGGCATGGAAGCTAAGCAGTCAGGTTTATAAGTCAGACTGACAAGTATGAGTGGGAGTCTGCCACTAACTTGGGCAAATAAAGTAACATTATTTTCTGTAAAGTGGAGATAACAATAGGTCGTACCACTTGAGATTGTTGTGCGGATGAAATGACACAATGCTTCTGAAGTTTTCCATACCTGGGTTCTAAGTACCTGGAAGAAATTTCCATAAATGCTGAAACTACAGATTGGCCCAAGCACACCTGCATAAAGGCACTATTCCCATGCAACTTCATATGGGTGCTCCCTGGATGGTTAGTAGCCAACCTCATCCCTGTACCTGGAATGGACAAGAATTTGCATTGCGGCATTATTGTATTTGTAAATGATTTAATTGGAATCATGTGGTTATGTATCACAAATGTATAGTTTGACACAAGATCGTAACACATGTAAATAATTTGCACCCCAGACATCTCTTGTGTTCTCATCCAGTCACTATTTCCTCTGAGGGTTCTTTCCTAACCACCAACAACATAAATTAATTTTGCTTGTTTTGAATTTAGTATCAAATAGATTATTACACTATGTGCTCTGTTTTCTCTGAATGTCACAAACTAAGTTTGTGAGATTTGTCTATATTAGCAAATGTACTCATAATTGTAGATCAACTAATTCTCATTGCTTTAGATTATTCCATTGTATGCATATACAACTAATTTAGCAAATGTACTCATAATTGTAGATCAACTAATTCTCATTGCTTTAGATTATTCCATTGTATGCATCTATGACAAATTTACTCCTTTTACTGTTGATGAACATTTGTGTAGTTTCCAATTTGGGTCAGTTATGAACAGGTTTGCAATAAACATTTTATTATGTGAATTTTGGCCAACAGAAATATACAGCCTGTTGAGTATATACCTAGAATTAAATTGCCAAGGTTGTACATAGGTTCTGCTTTATCACTGATCTCAAAATGTTTGAACCAAATTACACTTCCACCATCAGTGTAGAAGAGTTCTGGTTCGTTTACTTTCCAACATTTGATATATTCCATCTTTTTCATCTTAGCTGCTCTGGTGGGTATGTAGTAGCATAGCATTTTATTTTTAATTCATACTACCTGTTGAGTACGTTTTCATATGTTTTAGCATCTCTTTGGATAGCCTCTTTTGTGAAGTACCCAAGTCCTTTTGTCCTTTTGCCTATTTTTTCATTGGGTTGTCCACCATTTTTTATATTGATTTATGGAAGTTCTTTATATATTTCAGATTACAATTTCTTTGTCATATTTGTGAATTGCAAATATCTTATACTATTCTGCATTTTAAAATTGCCTGATAACTTGATATTCTTAATTATAATATATTGTGATATTTATCATTTAAAAAAATTTTTATGAGTTGTGTTAGCACTGATAAAAGCAACCCCTTCCTTCCTCCCCCCACCAAACAGGAATGCAGCAAAGTTCAAACAGTATAGTTATGCATTGTAACTTTAATGTTTCCATCCCAGGCCTGTGTTTCCCTTTGATCTGCTGGAGGCCTGAGTATATCTATTTTTACTTAAGTTGCCCAAAGCCTTTCTTATTCTCCCATTCTTCCAATATTAATTGTATTAACATATACAAGACAATCATCAGTGTTAGGTGGGTAAAATGGCATCATTTAGTACATTAGAATAAAAGTATGGCAGATAATAAATAAGGCAGATAAGGCAGATTATATGGAGCACAATTATATCCTGGAAGAAGTGGAAAGGTTTTTTTAAATTTTTACCTTAAAGCTGTGGGGTACAATTCAGGTTTAGATATACAAATGGTCATTGTATAGGTAACGTTTGGACCTGACTTTGGTCCCCACACCATCAGGTACCCTTACTGATGAAGTGTGGCCTCCCACTCCCTCCTCTGGCAGTTTCCCACTACTGCCAATCCCTTTCTTACAGTATTACAGACCTTTATAGATATATAATTGGAGTTAAGTAGAATATTCAGAAACTTGACCTACACAATGCATATATAAGGGACTGACATTATAACGCATGACATTATAACCCATTATAACCCATTATAATAACTTTCTATTATTTTATATCACTTTGGTAGTTTTGCCTATATTTATTTAGTGCCTAATTGGACTTGTCCTTGTCCATAGCAAAAATTCGAACTTATTTCAGTCTCAAAAATTCTTACAGATATCCTTTTACATAGAAGAGACATGATATCCTCTGCCAAGGATCACAAAATTTAGTGTATAAGATAAATCTTTGTGAACCTAACAAGACAAGTTGTGATTCTATAAAAGACAGTGTTTTCCACTCAATATTCTCAAAGCATAGAGATATTGAGCATTGGGATGAGAACATCTTGAAAATTAGAGGTGCCTGGAGTTAGATCTTGAAGAATGAGGAATTCTCTAGTAGAATTGGATGGAGCTGGAGACCATAATACTTAGTGATCTATCACAGAAACAAAGAACTGAATATCTAATGTCACGCGTAACTTGAACTTAATCACGTTAGCGCAAGGAAGAGACTGGTAGTCAATGGAAACTGTGGGGGTCTGGGTGGAGGGGCACATAACATCACAAAGTGTACCTGGCCCTAAGCAAGGGGAAGTGAGGGTCAGTGGGAGGTCCAAACTTCACTTGCACATGGCCTGCTTGTGTAGCTAACCCTGACTTGTACCCTACGTGTCTATAATAAAATAAAATAAAATAAAAATAAAAACAAGACTGGTTAACAGGGAAAATCACTACTAGTTGATAGTACATATCATTGAACAATTTGAATTTATTATATTTAAAAAGTATAACAATGTTTTTAAATAAAGCTTTACTTTAGAGTAGTTTTTGATTTACATAGAAGTTGCAAAGAAATGGGAAGAATCAACATTGTTAAGATGTTCATTCTACCCAAAGCAATATACAAATTTAATGCAATACCTATTAAATCCCATCATCTTTCTTCTCAGACCTGGAGAGAACAATACAGAAATTCATATGGAAACATAAAGGACCATGAATAGCCAAAACCATACTCAGCAAAAGAAACAAAGCAGGAGGTATCACCCTCTCAGATATTCAACTTTATTACAAGGCTACAATAATCAAAACAGCCTGGTATTGGTACAAGAATAGGCATATAGACCAATGGAACAGTTTAGAGATTCTGGACACAAAAAGTCAATTTCTCAACCAACTCATTTTCGACAAATCTCCTACCAGCAACCACTGGGGAGAGGCACATTTATTCGGTAAATGGTGCGGGAATACTGGCTGACCACATGGAGAAGAATGAAACAGGACCCTTACCTATCACCATACACCAAAATCAACTCCAAATGGATCAAAAACCAAACCGAAATGTAAAACCTAAAACTATAAGACTCTTAGTAAATGCAGATACCCTTATGGAAATTGGAGTAGGCAACCGATTCCTGACCAAAACTCCAGATGCCCATGACATAAGGGATAAGATAGACAAGTGGGAACTCATCAAATTGAAAAGCTTCTGCAAAGCAAAATAAACCTTTGAGTGAGAGGAGGCAGTCCACAGAATGGGAAAAAGATATTTGTCAACTGTATATCTGACAAAGGCCTAACATCCAGGATTTACAGGGAACTCAAATGTGCCAAAAGGAGAAACAAACAGCTCCATTAAAAAGTGGGCAAAAGACATGAATAGACACTTCTCAAAAGGAGATATACGGGCAGCCAACAGACATATGAAGAAATACTTAGCCTCAGTAATCAACAGGGAAATGCAAATCAAAACCACACTGAGATAACACTTAACTCCAGTAAGAATGGCCATTATTAATAAAACAAAAAATAACAGATGCTAGTGAGGATGCAGAGAAAAGGGAATGCTTCTACACTGTTGGTGGGAGTGCGAACTAGTTCAACCTCTATGGAAAACAGTGTGGCAATTTCTAAAAGAACTAAAAATTGAACTTCCACATGACCCAGCAATCACCCCTCTGGAAATATACCTGTAGGAACTCAAATCATTCTACAACAAAGATACCTGCACATACGTGTATATTGCAGCTCTATTCACAATAGCAAAAACATGGAACTAACCATGCTGCCCATAGAAATTGGACTGGATAAAAAAAAAAAGTGGTGCATATACACAATGGAATATTACACTGCCATAAAGAAGGACAAAATTATGGACTTTGCAGCAACTTGGATGGATTTGGAATCTACCGTACTCAGTGATCTATCACAGAAACAAAGAACTGAATACTACATGTTCTCACTCATAGGTGGATCCTGGACGCCTATCATAATACTACAAAAAAGGGATTGGCGGTAGCAGGATACCACCAGGGGAATGAGAGGGGCACATAACATTAATAAGGGCGCCTTATCCTAATCCAGGGAAAGTGAGGTCCAATGGGAGACCCAAAACTTCACCTGTACCTAGACCACCAACATACCCAATCCTGACTTGTACCCCACCTCTTTAAAAGAAAGAAAATGCAGAGATTTCCCATGTTGCTCCAACCTAGTTTCCTTTCTTATTAACATCTTCTGACAATACATATCACAGCTAACATCTTTTACCATTTATTAATAAATAATATCAATAATATTATTAATATTAATAATATAAATTATAATTATAATATTAATAATATAAATATAATTAATATTGATAATATCAATAATATTATTAATAAATAATATCAATAGTCTAGTAATTTTTTAAAAAGTAAGGAAATGGTAATTTGTCTTTTTCTTTTTTTAAAATCACCAAGAATCATCTAGGAGTTAACTTTAATGAAGTCATCCATATGCTTCTGTGTTCACATAAACCACCATTCACTTCAGGCAATGGGAGTTTTTAAGGCTGGGATATAGTCACACATCATTCATAGAAAGACCTCCTGTTACAGATAAAAGGAAAATAAGTATATCTCTTTATCTGCCTTTGGTATATACTGACTACAAGGTATCTCAGAGAATTTTGTGAGAAGAATAATCCACAGAGTAATCTTAGAAGCACAGCAAATGACCCAGCAGGCAAAAATCTGAGTTGAGAATTTAGGCTCCCAGATCATGTATCAAATTGTTTGGTCTTAGGTTCTATCTCAGGCAAGTGAATAACTATATGTAAAAAGGTTCAAACTTTTCATTTTAATTAATTCCTCAGTGCTGAGTTTTTGTCTGTGTGTGTATATATGTGTAACACACACACACATATGTACATATGGGGTGCCAAAAAAAAGTATGCACATTTTAAGTATGATGTTAGCTCAGAAGATAGTGTTAATCATATGAATACTAACATCACCATGCAACAGGCAGAGCAGTCAAAGAAAATGGCAGAAGCATGACTGAGCAAGCATCATACCACACATTGCTACCATAATTCAATTCAACTTTGAAATGTAATACATAGATAACATCACTTGTAATATGTATATTACATTGTGTGTATATGTATGGAAACCACGCATGTACAAGAATTTGCACAGATGCACAAAAAACATATCTTATCCCTCTAAAAGGCTCAAAAATAGCATTGCTAATTGCTTAAAGTCATGCTATCCAACTAAAACACAATGCTAGTCACATATAAAATTTTAGCTATTTTAGTAGCCTCGTTAAAAAAATAAAAAGAAGCCAGGCTCGGTGGCTCAGTCTGTAATCCCGCGCCTTTGGGAGGCTGAGGTGAGTGAATTGCCTGAGCCCGCAGGTTCGAGACCCGCCTGGGCAGCGAGACCTCATCTCTACAATAAATCAAAAAATCAGCTGGGCGTGGTGGCGCATGCCTGTAATTCTGGCTACTTGGAAGGCTGAGGCGGAAGGATCGCCGGAGCCCAGCAGGCCGAGGCTGCGGTGGCCGGGAGCGGCCACTGCACTCCAGTCTGGGTGACAGAGTGAGACTCCAACTCAAAAAAAAAATTAAAATAAAAAAATAAAAAGAAAAAGAATTAATTTTAAGAATATATTGTATTTAATGCAATATATCCAAAATACTATTATTTCAATATAAAGTGAATTAGAATGTTTTACTTTTTTTATGGGTTAAGTCTTCTAAATCAAGAACAATCTCATTTTGAACTAGCCACATTTTAGGTGCCCCATATTCATATGTGGCTAGTAACTACCATATTGTACAGTGAGAATAATTTAAAAAGAAAGTATTAAAAATTGAGTTTAAAACTATTAACATCATTTTAGGAATACCTTGCATACTATCTACTTTATATAATAGGTAAACCTGAAACAATTTTAGGTTTACAGAAAAGATAATAGAGAGTATATCCTGCACTCAGTTTTCTCTGTTGTTAATAATGTATAATAGTATGGCACATTTGTTACAATTAACAGGCCAATATTAATACATTATTGTTAACTGAACTCTATACTTTCTTCATATTTTATTAGCTGTTTAAAAAATATCGCTTTCCTGTTCCAGTATTCTACTCAGGATATCACATTCCATTTAGTTGTCGTGTCTCCTTGGGTTTCTCTAGATCAACATAACAGTTTCTCAGATTTTCTTTGATGATCTTGACAGTTTTGAAGGCTACTAGTCAAATATATTATTGAACATTCTTCTAGTTACATTTGTCTAATGTTATGGGTTTTGAAAAGGAAGACACCCTCATAGGCAAAGTACCATTCTCAACGTATATCAAGGCTACACGCTTGCAAAGTGGCATCATTGATATTCTCTAGTCAGCTGTCTAAATCTAGTATTTGCAGGATTCTCCAAGGTAACCCCCCTATGTTGTATTTTTTGAAAGAAAGTCATTAAGCATAGCCCATAATTAATAGGTAGATTTAAAATTGTTTACATAAATTGTTTTAAATTATCCTGTATAATTGTCTCTTCTCCATTTATTTTTTTATTCTACCATTTATTTGTACTGGCGTGGGCTTTATGTTATACTTTGGGGTATAGACCAATTCTACATTATTTATTGCATTTTTCAAATTTTTCTATTTGGGACATTGGGAGCTTTATCAGCCATCGTGTGTGTGTGTGTGTGTGTGTGTGTGTGTGTGTGTGTGTGTGTGTGTGTGTTTTGGATATAGTCTTATAATTTTGCTTTTTGAGTAATTCCTTAGTTTCTGGCACTACAAGTCAATACAAGTTTGTCTTGGAAATTCCACGCCCATAACTAAACTCAGTTATTTGTTCAAGGAGCTTTGGTAACTTTCATTGGAGAGTGGTGCTAGAAATCAAGATCCGGGTTACAGTGTCTTTTGATGGAAGAGTTCTGTCCACTTCTATACACATACAGACTGTAGCATAATTTGATAAGTTTAATATGTCAGGTCTAGTTTTGACTTGATGCACCTTTTGTATGCATCTTTCAATCCCATCTCCCACTTCCATGGCAGCTGTAGTCTAAGAAAGACTAGCTGTAGGCTGGTCTTTCACAGAGAACCCCTCTTTGTTTAAATGAAGATTGCCAGGTGGTCTCCATGCATTAATGCCTAACTGATAATTTTCTATGAAGCATTCAAAAAAATAAAAAGAAAACTGAAAATGGAAAGCTTTCTAAGAAAATTTTACAAAAAGAAATAATCTCGTAGATTTATCTATCCCTCAGAATTGGTGCTTTGCAACAATGTTTCCCTTGAACTAGAGGGGAAAAAAGAAGAGAGAAAATGAGAGAGCTGGATATGGAGACCTACACAGCATGAGGCATCGGCAACCACATCTACAGTTTATTCAAAATAATGTGACTTGCCAGCCACTGAGTAATTAATCTGCAATGTATTCTCATTTAGTTTTTTTAAAAAAAATCCCATACACAGGGGCTGGTACTATTATTTATACTTAACTGAAAGATTAGCTTGCCCATGGCCACACAACTAATGAGTGATAGAGGTGATGATCTGGGTGCTAATTTCTCTGAGATTGATGAACCTCACTTATGTGACCTCACTTAACCCCTACACAATGTAGGCTGCAATAAAGCCAGTCTCCTTAGACTGTTTTGCTTTATAGACTTTTAAAGGGGTTTTAAATATTTGTGCTTAGTATAAAGTTTTATATGTGATTTTAAGAGGAAGCAATATATGTTTTCAGAACACTTACATTTTGGCTCAGCAAGTGTGATCATCATAAACATGGTTGAAAAATTTAACCAAAACTCATCTATATAAAGACTCAGGAGAAAAGAAGACATACTCAATGGAAAAATATCTGGAAAATCATGCTGTTGATAAGAAAATATACATTTGCTTTTGCAATTTATCTTTATAATTGGACACTGACATAAATATACAGATTTGGTTAGTGATATAACTATACTAAAGGGTCTCCACTAACAAATATTTCTTTAAAAAAAAAATTTTACCTAGAAAGCTGCATTGTATAATGGAAAACACATACATTTAGAAATCAGAGAGAAATTTACTCAAATTCAAATTCTTATTAACTGAACGACTTAAGAAATTTTCTTAAATGTTCTGTGCTTGGTTACCTTAGTGGTAAAATGAGAAAAATAGAAGATTTTTTAAATGAGTTTAATAAACGATTATTATGAAGGCTAAATAAAATAGCACACACAAGGTATCTGACCCATAGTTAATCCCACTACTTCACTATGCCCAACTACAAATAATTATAACTTGTGATGTACAAATGATAATGCACATAGTACAGGTTGCTGAGATAAAAGTGATTTGCATGCATAATGCCATGCGATTCTCCTTTGCATTCTCCATGAAATTCGAGATGTGCATCACTGTTATATTATTATTATTATTGATATTATTATTATTATTAGAGTTGGAGTCTCACTCTGTCACCCAGACTGGAGTGCAGTGGCCACGCCCGGCCACTGCAGCTTCGACCTGCTGGGCTCCGGCGATCCTTCCGCCTCAGCCTTCCAAGTAGCTGGAACTACAGGTGTGCGCTACCACACCTGGCTAATTTTTAAATTTATTGTAGAGATGACGTCTCGCCAAGTTGCCCAGGCGGGTCTGCGGGCTCAGGCAATCCATTCACCTCAGCCTCCCAAAGTGCGGGATTACAGGCTGAGCCACTGAGCCCAGCTTAGATTACTATTAACGTATTACAGTTGTTGTTGTCTTGCTGTTAATTACAAATAAGAAAAAAAAGACTTAAAAATATTAAAAATGCGGAGAAGTTTGTAAGAGAACCAGTGCAGGGAAAAGCAGTGTTTGAATCTAGCATTGTATGAGGCTAAAGAATATAGTTTAACTCCTCTGTTCTCCTATTTTCCACTGTGAACCCCATGACTAGAAGGAGAGTGTCTAACCTGTTCATATTGTATCCTTACTGTTTTGATTAATGCACGATGATGCAGAGTTGGCTCAATAAACACTTGATGGACTAGTGAATGAGAACTCTCTTTATGACAAATAAAATTCAGCCAAAATTTAAGAGACACATTTATTTATCCATAAGCTCACATTTATTCCCTTTTTATCCTTCCTGGCAAAAATAATTTTGTAACAGGAATGAAACACTCATTGTTCATTCTTTTGTGTGAAAACTACATAGGCAGCCTCCAGACCCATCCAACTCAGAATAAAAAGGGAAAATGACAAGTCTATTATTATACTTTTGATTAGTACTATTAGCCAAGGTCCAAAGAGAGTTTTTGTTCAATAGTTCTGAAAAACCAAAAAGGCACATTTAATGTTGGTTTCTATGTATTTGCCATGAAATGAATGACTGACACTTCAGATTGTCAAAATGTTGAATGCCTTTAAAGGCTTCCAAACATGATGGAGTACAGGTAACTGCTTTATACATTTCCAGAAAGGTTGCTAATTTTAGAGCTTAACCTCTGCTTTACCGAATTACTTTAGGTTCTGAATTCTTACTTTCTACTCTCTCTACTCTTAGAAATAATCTAATCAGGGTTGGATTAGAGATGCTGTTCTTGATCCAGTATGGAGCCCTGTGCCCAGATATAGCATCATGACCTATAAAATTCGTTGTCCTTAAGCAAGAATAAGAATCACCATTCTCATTTATTTCAATCTGTACAGCTCTGGGGAGGATATTAGAACTCAACTTTTATTATAAAATAAAGAGGTGTAGATATGATTCCTGAGTGGTACAGCATGCTCCTGCCATGGGAAAGTATAGCTTATTCTGCTTCCATTAACAGGCATCGCAGCAGGCCCAGACATGATATACCATCTTGCTTACTTCTGAATTGAAAAAAATCTTGAACATTCTCATTTCATTACAAGTCCTCATCACCACTAAGCTTTGGAATAGAATTGGTATCCAGGTAGGGGAGGGCAGGTGTATTTGCAAAAGAAATGGGCTTGAAATCAGACAGGCTTGGATAAGTCACAGCTCTATAACTTGGGAGCTTGTATGCCAATGAGGGGCAATTTGTGTTAAATGGCTAAAGAATAAGTCCCTAAACCCACCAACACCATGTTTCAAACAGTTACTAATTATTTCACTGGAAATCCTGCAGAAATTATTTGGAATATTTGTTGCAATTTAATTACCATGTTAAAATGTGTGTGTGTGTGTGTGTGTGTGTGTGTGTGTGTGTGTGTGTGTGTGTGTGTGTGTTTTGCCAGTCTTTCCCCTTCACAGCTGCCAGTTATATTGGTAAAATGCAAATAATGTCCCTATCCCAAGACAGTAGTGCCAACTTATCTCTGGCTCTGCTTTCCACGAGTTTCAGTTACCTGAGCTCAACTAAAGTCCAAAAATATTAAATACAAAATTCCGGAAATAAACAATTCTTAAGTTTTACATTGAGCACCCTTCTGACTAGCATGATGAAATCTCTCGCAGTCTCACACTATCTCAGATGGGATGCAAATTACCCCTTTGCCCAGGATATCCAGGCTGCACACAAAACCTGCCCATTAATCACTTAGGAGCCATCTAGTTATCAGATCATCACAGTTCTTGAGTTCATGTAGCTGTTGTTTTACCTCATAATGGCCTCAAAATGCAAGAATAGTGATGCTCTCAATTCAAAGATGCCAAAAGGAAGCAATAATGTAATTAAATAAAAACTGATATAGTAAAAGTGCTTGACTTAATAAGGAAATAAAAAATCATTTAGGTTGTTATAATTGTTCTGCTTTTGTATTGCTTATTGTTAATCTCTTACTGTACCAAACTTACAAGTTATACTTTCTCATAAGTGTGTAGGTATAAGGAAAAACTACAGTGTGTATGTGTGTGTGTGTGTGTGTGTGTGTATGTGTGTGTGTGTATGTGTGTGTATGGTTCAGGACTATCCGTGGATTCAGGCATTTATTGGGAGTCTTGGAATGCATCCCTTGCAAATAAGGGGGAGAACTACTGTGACATCCTCCCAGGGCTTGCCAGTAGTTGAAGAACATAGTCCAAAGCTCTGAGCAGGCTGAGGAAATTCCTTGTGCACCACCCTTACTCTCTGGATCCTAACATTGTCCATTTCAATCTCTATTTTCCAACTCTTTCAAACCTCTGTACTTTTGTTTTACTTTATACTTTGATAGTCCTTCACACATACATAAACACACACACACACACACACACACACACACACACACACACACACACACACACGCATCATGAAACCATCACCAGTATTCAGATAATTAATATATGCATCACCCCCCAAAGTTTCCCTTGTCTGTTTTTAATCCCTTTCTCCTGTCATCTCTAAGTCCCCAGGAAACTACTGATTTGTTTTCTGTCTCTACGGATTACTTTGCATTTTCTAAAATTTTATATAAATGGAAGTCACACAGTTGCTTTTTTAAAAAGTCTGGTTTCTTTATATCAGCATAATTATGACATTCTTCGATATTGTTGCATTTATTATTAGCTCATTGGTTTTTGTTCTTTACTGTAAAATTCGATTGTATGACTATACCATAGTTTATATATTCATTTGCCTGTTAATGGACATTTGCATTTTTTTTTCAATTTGGAAACATTATAAATAATGTTTCTGTAAAAATTAATCTGTAATTCCTTTTATGACTGTATGCTTTAAATATCTTTGGTATATACATATGACTGTAATAACTTAAGGTCATTTAGAAGTGTGTTTAAATTTCCAAGATATCAAAATGTTTTCCCAAGGTTTTGTATGGTTTTATATGCCTACCAGCAGTATACAAGAATTCCAGTTGCTTCACATCCTTGCCAAAACATGATGTGGTCATTCTTTTTAATTTTAGATATTCTAATAGACGTGTACAAGCATCTACAGTGGTTTTAATTTATATTTTCCTAATGATTATGAGAAATATTTATTTTCCATCTATATGTATTTTTTTGTAAAGTTATCTATAAAAAAAACTTTTGCCTGCTATTTTTTCTTATTTCTTAACATCATATTTGAATAATTATTTTATAAATTCTGGAATAAAACTTTTTACCACATATTTGTAAAAACTTTTTCCAAGACTGTGGCTTTTAACATATCTTAGCAGTGTCTTCCAAAAAGCAAAAATATTTATTTTTGATGAAATCCAATGTAACAATATTTATTTTTTATTGCTGTATTTAAGAAATCATTGCCTAATGCAAGGGAACAATTTTTGTTTCTAGGTTTTCTTCTGGAAGTTTCATACATTCACATTTAGGTATATGATCCCTTTTGAGTTCATTTTGTACATAGTGAGAGGTATAAGTCTACATGACATTTGTTACATAAGAATAACATCTAACTGCTCAAACCCATTTGCTGAAAAGACTCTTCATTGAAATCCTTTGTCAAAAATCAATTGTTCATACAGGTATGGATCTATTTATATGGATCTCTACTCTATTCCATTGATCCATATATCTATCTTTAAGCCACCCCACACTGTTTTGCTCTTGTAGCATTAAGTAGTGCAATTTCTCTAAGAGTACACTTCGTTTTTAAACCTGTTATAGCTATTCTAGGTACTTTGTATTGCCCTTCCTTTTCTTCCTTCCTGTATTTCCTTCTCATCTCTCCCTTTCTTTCCTCCCCTTCCCTCTCTGCTCACCTTCTAGTTTTTCCTTTCTTTCTTTCTTTCTTTCTTTCTTTCTTTCTTTCTTTCTTTCTTTCTTTCTTTCTTTCTTTCTTTCTTTCTTTCTTTCTTTCTTTCTTTCTTTCTCTCATTGCTTTGATTAGAAACCTTCAATTAAATATTAAATAAAAGTGGTGAGGGTAGATATTTTTACCTTGTTCTTGGTCCCAGTCTTTTATTGTCTTTTACTATTTTCTGATCTTTAATAGGATTAACAATTTCTCTTCTAGTCTAAATTTTTGTTTTTAAGTTGGAGTCTCACTCTGTCACCCAGACTGGAGTGCAGTGGCCGCTCCCGGCCACCGCAGCCTCGACCTGCTGGGCTCCGGCGATCCTTCTGCCTCAGCTTTCCAAGTAGCCAGAATTACAAGCATGCGCTACCACGCACGGCTGATTTTTTTTTTTTAATTTATTTACTGTAGAGATGAGGTCTCACTGCCCAGGCGGGTCTCGAATCCGCGGGTTCGGGCAATCCACTCACCTCAGCCTCCCAAAGGGGCGGGATTACAGGCTGAGTCACCGAGCCCGGCTTAGTCTAAATTTAATGTAAGTTTTTACCAGAAAATTATGTTGAATTTTTTCAAATAATTTTTATGACTTCATTTAGATGAGCATATTGTTTACCTTTTAATTAGATAATATAATGAATTACACTGAGAGGTTTTCAGATGTTAAGTCAACCTTGCATTTCTATAATAAATTTCAATTATATAGCATGTATTATTCATTTTATATGTTTTGAACTAAAGTTAGTACCTTTTGTTAATAATTTTTTCATGTATGTTTATGAGACTATTACCCTGTGGCACTTTTTCTGGCTTAGGTATGAAGTTAAAACTAGTCTTAAATAGTTGGAAAATAAAACTTTTCTTCAATTTTATGAAATAATTTGAACAGAGATGATACTATTTCTCCATTAACTCTTTAGCGAAATTCACAAGTAAAGCGATCCTGACCTGGGAAGCCCTTTAAGGGAAGCTTATTAACTACAAATTCAAGTTTCTTAGCAGTTATAAAGTCACTCAATTTTCTTCTTTAGTGAATATATTAGCTTTCTATTACTACCATAGTAAATTACCACAAATTGGTGGTAATTTGTTGAAACAAAATTTATTTTTTCACAATACTTGCAACCAGAACTCCAAAACCAAAATGTCTATAGGGCCAGACTCCCTCTGAAAGCTCTAAAGGAAAATCCTTCTCTATCTTCTGCAGTTTCTGATGACTCTTGTCATTCCTTGGCTTGTGGCAGCATAACTTCAATCTATGCCTCATCTTCATATGGACTGCTTTTCTGTATCTCTCACCATGAAAATCTCACTCTCCTTTCTCTTATAAGGACACAGTCATTTGATTTAGGACCCATCTAACTCCAGAAGAATTTCATCTTGAGATCCTTAAAATTATATCTGCAGTGACTAATTTTGGAATCACCATCTAATCCATTACAGTTAGCTTCCATACTTTATGTCTTTCAAGACATTTGTTCACTTCTTCCAACTTGTCAAATTTATTCTGATCAAATTTTTCATAGTATTCACCTCTCCCTTTCTTGATATTGGTAATGTGTATCTTTTCTGTTTTTATTCCTGATCAATCTGGTTAGAGTTTTATCAGTATTACTAAACTTTCCAGAGTTTTTGGTTTCATTTTCCTTATTTTTTTTTGTTGTTGCTATTTCAGTGAAGAAGATTGTATTGCATTCTTATTATTTCCTATTTTTTGCTTATTTTGCACTGAATTTTCTCTTTGTTCTTTCAGCTTTTTAAGGCAGAAGCTGAGATCATTTGACTTTCCTTATTTTTCAAAATAGACATTTAGTGCTATCAAATTTTCTCTAAGTTCTGTCTTAGCTACATCCTATAAATTTTGATGTACTGAATTTCACTTTTTTTCCAGTCAAAATACTTCTCTAACTTCCCTCTTAATTTCTTTTTTGGGCCATGGATTATTTTGAAAGGTGTTATTTAGCTTCCCAATATTTGAGGATTTTCCAGACATCTTTTGTTACAGATTTTTAATTTAATGCCATTATGGTCATAGAAGATACCTATTCGACTTGAATTATTTTAAATTTATTAAACTATATTTAATGACCTAGAATATGATTTATATTAATAAATATTTTATAAGCACTTGAAAAAAAGTATATTCTGCTCTGGCTGGGTAGAGTATTCTATAAATGTCAATTATTTCAAGATGGTTTTTAGTGTAGTTCAAGTCATCTATAATCTTGCTAATTATTTGCTTTCTTGTACTGTTTGTTATGAGAAAAGTGTTGAAGTCCCAAATTATTATTGCAGATTTATGGATTTATACTTTCTGCTCTGACAGTTTTTGTTTAATGCATCTTGAAGCTTTGCTATTAGGTGCATAATAGTTTAGAATTGTTACTTCCACTTTGTGTGTTGTCACCCTTTATAGTTATGAAATGATAATGACTCTGTTTGTGGTATTATTCTTTATCTGAAATCTACTTTGATATTATTAGAGCTACTTCAGCTAAAATATATCACATTGCCATTATATGTTTTTCCATCTTTTTTCTTCTAGTCTCTTTGTATCTCTGTATTTAACATGTGTTACTTCTTGATGGTATATATTATTTGATCTCATAATCTCTAACTTTTCATTGATGGGTTTAGACTATTTATATTTATTGTTACTATTCATATTGTGAGCTTGGCATCTGTCATACTTTTTTTTTACATGATTTGTCCCATATATTTTGTTGTCTTTTTATTTTTATTCTGCATTCTTTTGGATTAACTAAGTGTTTGTAAATTGCTTTTGACCTCATTTTGAATCTATAATTCTTTCATTTCTTATTCTAGTAGTTGTTTAAGGCTATATTGTTTACATCATTAAACTAATTACATTCTATGTTCAAATTCTGTGACAACATTACATGTATAGTATAAGAACATTACAATCATATACTTTCATTTCCTTCCTCCTAGACTTTTGCTATTATTGTCATATAGTTTATTTTTTACATATGTTATAAACCCCACAATACTTAATATTGTAACTATTTTTGTTTTAAACTATCAATTATGTTTAAATATATTTAAATAAGAATTATCTTAATATTCATCCATGTATTTACCACCTTTGGTGTTCTGCATTACTTTTGGTGTATGTGTATTTTTAACAATTTTTTATTTTTAAGTATAAATACCGTAGCTAAACATTAAATATAAGAAACATCTTTTCATGTCATGGATGAAGTTTTGGGGTTTTTGAATAGTCCTTTCATGTAATTTTTCTACTCACGCCGATAATTGACTTTTGTAAAGTCTCAGGTTACAAAATCAACATGCAAAAGGCAGTTTTTCTATTCACTAGCAGCAGGCAGATGGAGAACCTAATAAAAAACACATTCACAATAGCCAAAAAAAGAGAGAAAGAAATACCTTGGCATTCACCTAACTTCTGAAATGAAAGATATTTTTGATGAGAACTATAAATCACTGCCCAAAAAAATCGAAGATGATGCAAACAAATAGCAAAACACACCATGCTCGTGGGTCGGAAGAACCAATATCTTCAAGACGTTCATCTTACACAAGGCTATCTACAGATTCAACGCAATACCCATCAAATTACCAACATCTTTTTTCACAAATCTGGAAGCGACGATATAGAAATTCATTTAGTAACCAAAAAGAGCATGAATAGCTAAAACAATCCTCAGCAAAAGGAACAACATGGGAAGTATCATACTTCCAGACTTTAACCTTTGTTACAAAGCTACAGTATCCGAGATGGCATGATATTAATACAGAAATGGGCAAATAGACCAATGGAACAGGACAGAGATTCAGGAAGTAAAAACACAATCTCTCAACCATCTCATCTTTGACAAAGCCACCAATAACAATTGCTAGGGAAAGGAGACCATGTTTAGCAAATGGTGTGGGGGAAACTGGCTGACCACATGAAGAAAAATGAAACTGGACCCCTACGTCTCACCATATACAAAAATCAAGTCAAAATAGATCAAAGACCTAAATGTCAAACCTCAAACTATAAGAATCCTGGAAGAAAACATAGGAAACACTCTTCTAGACCAAAACTCCAGAAAGCAAAATGCTACAAAAGTTAAGAAAGACATGTGAGATCTCATCAAGCTAAAAATACTTTTGCACAGCAAAATAAAGTATCAAGAGAGTAAAGAGACAATCCACAGAATGGAAAAAAATTTTGCAAATTATGTGCTTCTGACAAAGGCTTTACATCCAGGATCTACAAGGAACTCAAATGAAGTGAAAGGAAAAACATAAACAAAAACAAAAACTAATAACCTCATTAAAAATTTGGGCAAAAGACATGAACAGACACTTCTCAAAAGATGACAGTAAAGCAGCCAACAGACACATAAAAAAATGCTCAGCCTCATGAATCATAAAAAAAATGCAAATCAAAACTACAATGAGATACCACCTGACTCCCATTTGGATGGTTATCATTAATAAGTCAAAAACAAACAAATAAACAAAAACCAAAAATGTTGTTGGCAAGGCTGCAGAAAATAGGGAACAATTCTACACTATTGGTAGGAATGTAACTAATTCAACCTTTCTGGAAATCAGTGTAATGATTCTTAAAATAACTAAAAATTTATTTTCCGTACAATCCAGCAATTCCTCCCTTGGGAATATACCTGGAGGAATATGCATTGCTCTTACCAAAAGGACACCTGTACATGCATGTTTATTGCTACATTATTCACAATAGCAAAAACATGGAAACAATCCTGCTTCCTATCGAAAGTGTGCTGGACAAAGAAAATGGGGTTCATGTGTATGATGGAATATTATGCAGCCATAAAGAAGAACAAAATCCTGGTCTTTGCAGCAGCTTGGATGCAGTTGAAGGCTCATACTAAATGAATTATTCAAAAGAATACTGAATGTCACATGTTCTCACTCATAAGTGGGTCCTGATACTAGGCACATTAACACAAGGGTTGGATTGGCAGTTGCTGGACACTGCTGGGGGGGGAGAAAGGAGAAGGGTTGGATAACGTGACAACACAGAAGGTACCTGGTCCACTACCAGGGTGAGTGAGGGTCACCTAGATGCTCAAACTTCGTCTTCATGCAGTCTACTTATGTAGTAAATTCTCAGTTGTATGCCACAACTCTATAGTAAATATATAATTTATAAAAATAATTCTCATATGATGTAATTCACCCATTTTAAGCACAGAATTCAGATTTTTGATAGATTCATAGTTGTACAATCATTGCCATAATCTAATTGTAGAATATTTTAAGCACCAATCAAAAAAAGAAAACATCATTCATTCTTCATTTTACCCCAGTTCTCCTTTTACTTCTACTAGGCCACCAGTCTACTTTTTGTTCTTGTCGATTCAGCTATTGTGCACATTTTATTTACATGGAATCATAGCCATGATTGATCTTTTATTGTCTTTTGTGCATAGCATAATATCTTTTCACACAACATAATATTTTCAGGATTTCTCCATATTGTCAGAACTTTTTTCTTTTTATTGCTTAATAATATTCTATTATGTGAATATACTATATATTGTTTATCTACTCATAAGTTGACAGAAATTTGAGGTGTTTCAACATTTTATCTGCTATGTCTTTGCTGTAATGAACACCTGTATACCGGTTTGGCGTAAAAATATGTTTTCAGTCCTCTGGGATATATAACCAGGAGTAAAATTGCTGACTCATCATTCTATGCATATCATTTTGAAGAACTGTCAAAGGGTTTTCCAATGTATCTGCATCATTATATCAAATAATATTTTATAAGGGACTTGGGTTCAGAAATTACACATATTTTCTATTTTAAGTGGATTTTATGCTAACTTTATTGATGATTTCATTTACAGCATAATTTTTTTAATTTTGTGAAGTTTAGTTTCTCCTTTTTTTTATTTTATCACATACTTTTGATGTCATATCTATTTAGTAAGCACTTTATAACAACTACTGACCTAAACACTAGGGAATGCATATATAATCCAAAGAGATATGGTTCCTACTTTTCTGTAAATTCAGTTTAGTGGAAGAGACAGACATCTATAAAAGCATACAAACATGCAATTGCAAACTAGTTAGTACTATGAAAGAAAAAGAGAGGCATGAGGAACATAACAGGGACTAGATCTAATTGGCGTTTATGCATATGTGCATGTGTGTGTATGTGTGTGTATTTCAGAAGAGAATTGTCAAGAAAGTGTTTCCCAATGAAGCTGTGTTTGAAATGAGATCTATAATACCGTAATGGAAGTGGCAATGGAGAAAACTATCTAGGCGAAAAAGACCTGAGCAGACACATTGCCTGGAGCAACTCGAATGAACAGTGTAGAGTTGCAGGGGTAAGAGAGAATCCAATAAGACTACAGAAATAAGCAGGGGTTATAGCATCATAATCTTATAGACTATGTAAATAATTTTAATTTTTTCAAAAATGCAATAGAAAATGATTGGATGATTAATCACCTCGGCTTCAGTCTGTAAGACAGACTGTGCAGAGAATTAGTGTTAGTCAGCTGACCAGTTAAGAGGCAACTGCAGTCATTCAGGCACTAGAGATAAAATGAAGAAAAGAAACCAGAGAGACGTCTGCTTAGGTTATATAGAATATGGGACGTAGCGCAGGTGATTGATTGCTACATTTATTCTAGATGGATGAAAGTGTCCTTTGAGCCTCAAGTCTTCCCATACATTTAGGGACTGCTCAGTAAAATAGAGTATCTAAACTTTTTTTGCTTTGTTTGGCTTACAGATTTTATCTTATTAATTTAGTTTTGTTTCGCTTTGTTTTTATCTCCTGTATTATATTCAGACTTCATATCACTCCTCAGACACAATATTTGATAGAGGTCTTCAAGTGCTAATATTGCATCTACTTCTTAGCTAAATTCTGTGTCTTTATTTCCTTGTATATTTTTTACTCCTGGCAGCCATTAGTACAAACTTTCCAGTCATGTTCAATCTTTTAGAACTTTACCAGGCACTTGCCTGGCATTTTTACAAGTAATACCCTAGCATGGGAAGTGGACAAGACAATTTCCCCCTCCCTGGCCTTTGAAAATCAATATTTAGTAGAGATCAGCAAAGCCTGTAATTGACATGTAATCTTAAACAGCTCTGGAACTCAGATGCTTTGACAATGGGAACATCCTCCATTATCACAATGCCTCCACAATGTTTCCCAAATCAGACTGCCCATTCACCATACTCTCTGCAGAACACAATAATAAATTTAATCTTTTTTTTTCAATCATAAAAATTGATGAACTTCTTCCTAGGTGCTGAAGCTTTAGGGAACATAGTATACAATTACCCTGTAGTCCTATAATTCCCTATATTAAAGTTCCAAATTTTGCAGTGCATATCCCTGTAATTACTTCTATATGTAATCACATTTACATAATACTGAAATAATTGTATCTACATTATATCTAAGGTGATGATTCATTTTTCAGAAACTTTTTAAGGTGATCCAAATCAGGATGCCCTTGAGATACATTTATTTATGATATTATATGCTAGAGAGAAAACAAAGTTTATGCATATTTATATTAATCTGATACAGGCAAGTATGTAGCAATTTGGGGATTGACATTCAAATAGGTATAAGTAAAATGAAGAAAGTGAGGAAAAGGCATACTCACATCAGAGTATGTATCTATTATTTCATTTTAACATCAAGAGAGATATATATTATATCCAAATTGAAGTACTTCATAATGACAGTGAAGACCAAATAAAATGATTTTTCCCTAGGGTTGACATATTTTACACTGGCTATATGTGAAACCCAGTGGGCGTTAACACAACAAGTCATTGGAGTCAACTACATCTGGGTTCAAATTCTAGACTTGCAACTTCCAATTGAGATTTGGACAAGGCATTTAGTTTCTCTGAATTTAATTTTCCCATCGGTAAAATTGGGATAGCAATACATACTTCAGAACATTGCTATAAGAATAAATAAGATAACCAATAGATATTAAAGAGGACTTGGTATACTTTAGATAATCTAAAAATTTTAGTTTTATTCTTTCCTATCACTTATTTTCTTTAGAAAATATTATGTATCTGAATTTTTTCCACTAGTCAGCAAGTCAAGTAATTAAAATTATTTTGTATGTGAAACTAATTTTTGAAGTTTGTTTTTTAATGCAACAATTTTCAAGCATTAGCAAATATGAGAATCACCCAGAGATTTGTTAAGCTATAAGTTGCTTGGTCCTACCATCAGAGTTTTTGATTCAGTAGGTCTGGAGTAGGCCCAAGAGACTGTAGTTCTAAAAAGTGAAGTATTGGTGGTAGGGGCTTACAGTCTGAGAAACATTTTATAATATATGTGCAACTATCAAAATAATATTGTCGGGAAAAAAAAGAAGGGGAGACCACATTTCCCAAAGTCATATTTGAGGTCCTAAGCTTTAAATGTAACCTATAGAAGTGCTAACAAAGTCCCATAGATGGGAATCAGCATATCCAGGTTGTCCCTCTGAATGTGTCCTTGGACATAGTCACTTTGTTATTCTTGACTTCAGATTCTCCATCCTAAAAATCAAGGGACTGAAATAGGTCAGTGTTTTTAAATTGTGCTTTCCAAGAACTGGGAGGTCATCAGAGAAAACTTGATAGTGTTGTTGAGGGAATTGAATGGACAAGAATCCGAGTCACTCCCTTCCCCAAACAGATCAGATCTCCTTATAGAACTTTTATATACAGTGTAGTTCTACATAAGAGATGAAACCAAATCAAAACAAGCTAAAACATCCCAGTCTTTAAAAAATATATCTGAGGCCGAGGTGAACGGATTGCCTGAGCCCGTGGGTTTGAAACCCGCCTGGGCAACTTGGCGAGACCTCATCTCTACAATAAATCAAAAAATTAGCCGGATGTGGTAGTGCGTGCCTGTAGTTCCAGCTACTTGGAAGCCTGAGGCAGAAGGATCGCCAGAGCCCAGCAGGTCGATATAATATATATATATATATATATATATATATGATATATATAGTCACTTTTGTCATTGCATTTTCATACGTTGAACTCTCTATATAGAACATTCTGTACTACTAGGTTTCTATGATTATAGTGATAATCAGTAGTGACAAAGGCCTGAGGCACTGCAAATCTTCAAACTTCCAGCTATATTCAGTATATTTTTAATATCAAAATAATAATTTTCTGTTCTGATTATTTGAAAACAGACAAGCCATTCTCATTCCCTATGCCCCCTCTCTCTTTCATACACACACACACACACACACACACACACACACACACACACACACACATATGAGTGTGTATATATACATATATACATATTATCTCACTCTAATAATCTGTGCAATTTCATGATATGGCTTACATTTTTAAATATTTGTGCTATGTTATCTAGTATACTAAGAACTTGAAATGTATTTTCTAGTTCAATCCTTGGAAAAATGCTGTTAGTTATTCCTAACCTTGAAATACATAAACTGCAGCAAAAAGAATTTAGACTAGCTTACTCATGAGCCATAGCTAGTGAAAGGTAAGAGCAGACTTGAACCTAGGCCTATTTGTCTAAAAGTTTATGTTCTATTTTTCTTATAGATAGATTAAAATGATCAGATAGTTATAAAATGGGACAATCAAAATATATTTAGATGGATCTCTTTGACATCAAAAAGGATAAAGAACAAATATATCAAATCCCTATGTGAGGGAAGTTTGTCTTTCATTAGCAGGATATTTTCATCCAGTGAGCAGGGAAGAAGTGAGTTTGAGTGGTTTGCCCAGAAGCATAGAGGCAGTAGTATGTACTATGAGCAATATTGCTTTATTTCATTATTTATTTGATTTTTCAAAGGCGAACTTGCCTGAAAGACTTTATCTAAGTTAATTAAATTAAAATAAACAACAGCATATGTTAAGTAAACTGCTATGATCAAACGCAGTAACTGATAGGACAGGAGAGATAACAAAATATGAAATAGGAAAGGTAATCATGAAACATAGAAATCCCACTGTAATGCCACCTCCTCAACCAGGAAGTCTAATAACCTCTTCATCATGACTGTTGACTTCAAAGATGCTTCATTTAAATTGCATATGAATAAAACTTTAATGGCCCAATAATAATCTAAAAAGACCTGGATAGTGGTTTTCTACAAACTCTGAGCAGGTCAGTAGTCAGAGGACTCATTACAACTTAAAGATACTCATTCTTCTTAGTAATAATCCTTTTAGCAATTCAGTCAAAAAATAAGGGTCCACTATAAAATCAGTCTGATGATTAGACTGTTGTAGTTAGAAAATAACTTCATCACTCTTTTTTTTTTTTTTTTGAGTTGGAGTCTCACTCTATCACCTAGACTGGAGTGCAGTGGCTGCTCCCGGCCACTGCAGCCTCGACCTGCTGTGCTCCGCGATCCTTCCGCCTCAGCCTTCCAAGTAGCTGGAACTACAGGCGCGCGCTACCACGCCCGGCTAATTTTTTGAATTATTGTAGAGATGAGGTCTCCCCAAGTTGCCCAGGCAGGTCTCGAACCCGCGGGTTCAGGCAATCCACTCACCTCAGCCTCCCAAAGCACGGGATTACAGGTTGAACCACTGAGCCTGGCTGCTTTATCACTCTTGAAGTGATGGTAACTTGCATCCAAAACTGGGGTCTTAAGGTCAACCCACTCGTTCTTTCTTGGGATGTTAGCTAACTAGGCACCTAATACCAGACTGGACAGCTCAGTTTTACTCTGCAGCTTTATTCATTATCTACTCTCAGCAAGTGATTTTGAAGGTTAAAGAAAGGGGATTAATACAAAATTTATTTCAATAATGTTTTTCCAAAAGAAGGAAGAAAAGAGAGAAAGAGAAAGAGAGAGAGAGAGAGAGAGAGAGAGAGAGAGAGAGAGAGAGAGAGAGAGAGAGGAAATCAAGGAAGAAAGAAAAGGAAATTATCTTGGCCTCAACTCTTTCCTTAACTGTGAGTCCTTGACACATACATACATTATATATTTACATTTTTCTCATGACCTACAATTAGTAATTTCAATAAAAAATGCTGAGAAGTAAGCATGGAAATAAGAGATAAATATGATCAATATGAAAGAAATTAGTTAGCTGTTATAAAATCTTCACATTTTTAAAGATTAAGTGTCATAAACAACTGATTTGTATGCTATTCTTGGTCAATAATCACAGGAAACATTTATACAAATAGTAATATACAAATGAATAGTGATAATCCATTAATCGACTCTTCTAATCCAGTTATAAACTAATGCATCTGACATAAAATTCTGATTAGTCTGTTTCTTTATTCATATTTCTCTCAGTCTTTTTGTGAAAATCATAATATCTAAAAGCAAATGGCATTTCATTTTACCAGCATTCCACAGTTGTGTGTTCATATTCCAGAGAAGACAGTTGAGCTATTTCCTAATGTTATCTATCTTGTGGTCATAGGCCTTTACAACTTTGCCCAGTACCCGATTTTCACTTGACATTAATTTTTATCTCACCTTCTTGAAAAAACATATGCAAAGACTATTTTGTTCAATTTGTGGTTTTAGCTCCTACATTCTCAAAGTTAAGGGAACCATCTATCCTACTAATCATTGTTACTTTCATTTCAACAAACAATGCATTCAAATACTGATTAGAATAAGAAGACACTGTGGACTTCCAGTACATATCAAACAGAAGAACAATGATCACTCGGGTTGGACTAAAAGGACTGTGACTGATGACATTTAGACAGAATATGTGTGGATAAGATAATTATTAGGTGAAGTAAATTGCAATGTAAAAGCCTTAACAAGGACTTGTATAGTTTCTTTTCTACAAAAGAGAACTTTCACTAGGAAAAAAGAATTGATCTCTTCTAGTAATTTCTAAAATCAATTGCCTCAAGTTCTACTGAAAGAATATTTTAAAATTAAACATATTATATATGCTTAATTTTTGATGCTGGAAACTGTACCTGATCTGGTGGTATCTTCTTCACCCTGTGCAGTGAGAATCAATAGATTGAGGTTGTAAGACAGCCACCTGGGATGATCTAAAATGAAAAAGGCATTTTAAAATTAGGAAAAAAACTCTACAAACTTCAATAATGATGACCTCCTAATAAGATGTTTTTCAGTCAATCATCAACATGTACTGGGTACCCATTGTATACTGAGCCCAGTTTTATGTGAGCATGGAGAGGCAAAAGAGAGAGTAAAAGGAATCTAGCTTAATGCTGATAAATATTTGTGAAATAAATGAATGGAAAATAAAAATGGAAAACAAAACTCATCGTTTTTCTGGATGAGCAGTTTATAAATAACTTGGGAAGAAAAAATCACATGAAAAAATCTATTAATTATAGTATATCAAATACATATGTCTAAACTGTCATATAAAATTTCTACAAATAATTTTGGAACAAAAAATGAAATGAAAAGTATAATTTGAATGTGGTTAGAAAGAAAGTTTCCTAGGAGGTTGTACTTCTGGAGACCTACTGAAGTTACCAATGTCACAACTTCAAAACCCTAATTCTAGAGAGCAGATGACCCCTGGAAAAGAACATACTCTATAAACACACACACACACACACACACACACACACACACATCAGAAATGGTGTGATGTTGTGTGTTAATAAGTTAAAGATACACATCTCAGTCAGTTCCCTTAATCAAGGACCACACTCCAGTGGTGTTCACCTGGCATTATATCAGAAAAACTATTTTCCAGAGTCAACTACAAGGGCTTCTGTTGTCTACCTCTCCTTCCATCCCTGAGCCTTGGATATTAACCTGATGAATGTCAAAAATAAATTTGCATTGGTGACATTAGTGGCTTGTTAATTATTCTGATGAGCATTAGAGATAAGTTTTGTGATGAAATTGGAGGTATTTAAGATATGTGAATTTTTTCATATACTTTAAAAAGACTCCCCTCCCCATTCATAATCATGATGTAAGGATTGAGTGAGACCTATAAACTATATCCTAAAGTATGGTGCCACAGCTTGATTATAAACAATCTATGCTGAGCCTTTAGTGAAGGATAATTTATAATTACCCAATGACAACTATAAGAGTTACCGAATCCTGCCTGTCTTCACATTTACCAAGAATAAATTTTTCATAGCAGATAGTGGTTAGAACACCTGAAGATACTATATGACTTTTAAGATTACAAGTTTGGGGCCTGGTGTGGTGGCTTATTCCTGTAATTCCAGCACTTTGGGAGGCTGAGACTGGAGAATCACTTGAGCCTAGAAGTTTGAGACCAGCCTAAGCAACATAGTAAGACCTTGTCTCTACAGAAAAATTAAGATAACTAGCAGGATATGGTGGCAAGAGCCTATAGTACCAGCTACTTAGGAGGCTGAAGTGGAAAGATTGGAATGATCACCTGAGCCCAGGAGGTCAAGGCTGTAGTGAACTGGGATCATGCCACTGCACCCAAACCTGGGCAAAAAAGTAGGACCTGTCCAAAAAAAAAAAAGAAATAAAAGATTATAATATTGGTTCAGGAACATTTTTTATTTGATTGCTAAGAAATATCTCTGTTTATTAAATTTCTATGTATAATATGGCAAAATTCAGTTTGACATTTGTTTTGGAATATAACTTGATATTAAATTCTGATGTAGCTTATATTCACCTGAAACTTTTTCAGTATCTAACATTATCTACTAGAAAAAGAATCTAGGAGATGGACATTACCTAATTACCGCAACTCAATTTGCTTCAGTAATCCAACTGGGTACAGTTATCTTAATTTCCATGACCTCTACAGATTCCTGATCTTGATGGAAGTTCTAAAACATCAACCATTTCAATCCGGAAGCAGCCTCTGAATACATTCATTTTGCTAGGCTCTGAGTTTAGCACTGGTGATATAAAAATATGTTAGTTAGAATCACAAAATTGGTAAGATTGTGATGGAACCGATGAAAGTGTGAGTCTCTGTAATGGCAAAGTGTTCATAAAGACAGTCTGTGTGGTGGGTTCGAGACCCGCCTGGGCAGGCGAGACCTCATCTCTACAATAAATCAAAAAAAAAATCAGACGGGCGTGGTAGCGCATGCCTGTAATTCCGGCTACTCGGAAGGCTGAGGCGGAAGGATCACTGGAGCCCAGCAGGTCAAGACTGCAGTGACCAGGAGTGGCCCCTGCACTTCAGTCTGGGTGACTGAGTGAGACTCCAACTCAAAAAAAAAAAAAGACAGTCTGTGTGCATAGGGGTGCACAGGTAGCTGAGTGAAAGTCCTTCTGAGGGGAGACTCAAGATTAAGCACCCAGGATTTCCCTCCAGAGGCAGTTGCAACCGACTACTATTCTGAGATTGGAGCCACCAGAGCACAGGATCATTCACCATTCTCAAGGGTCTCTCAGGAAGAAGCTGATTTATAAATCAGCTGCTTCTCAGTACCTGGCACCTGGCCCACACCACCACCAGTGGCAGTAGGTGGGACACTGGAAGTAGGAACCATACAGAAGGCACCTGGAAGAAATCTGGAGCTGAGCCCCCAACACAGGTGAGGAGATGCCAACAGCCACCATTTTCTCTGTCTGAGACCCCTGACAGAGACATGTGTTGGTCCATCCAACCCTAACCTGAGACTCAGAGGTAATCTCCACTCCCTACTGGATCAACCAATGCTGGCCCAGAAAGGAAGCTTCAGGAGCAGACATCTAGAGACATATGCCCCATCCCACAATGGGCCAAACCCGGACACTCAGACCCAGGTAGGAGACTTGACAGCAGCAACATCAGATGAGTTGGAGTGAGTCTGGATCTGTTTTGCCCTTCTCTCCTAACAGTCCATGGGGCATCTGACCCACACTGAAAGCAAGTCAATCAGCCTGCATTGATAGGGGAGGGGAGGGCCTGGAGACTAGAACATACTCCCCACCCTGGCAGAAGTCAAAAGCACCCATGGTGCTTGGAACCTACCAATTAAAAAATAAATAAATAAATAAAGGAAAGGAACATGAAGTTCCAGAAATGGCCACAGAGGGAGGACCTCTTTCTTATTCTGTTTTTGTTTATGCTTTTGTATTTGTTTTGTTTTGTTGTGTTTTTAGTTTTTCTGTTTGCATATGAGTATTTTTGAAAAAGAGTGCATCACCAGGATCTTTTTGTTGTTTGTATGTTTGCTCGTTTGCTTTTCTTAGTGTCTTTGTTTATCATTAGTTGGTGTGCCTGTCTGTTTTCCTTTTCCTTCTACTCTCTCTTCATCTTCCTTTCATCTCCCTTCCTCCTTTTCTCATTATTTTCATGTTTCTTATCTTATTTTGCTATCAGGGGGCCTAATATGCCCCCACTGCATGGACAGATTGTAAGGCAGAGAGAAGGAGGCCCACACACCAGTCAATAGATACTGTGATCTTCAGATAGCTTCTGAATCACAACTCACTCTATTACACCTTAATCAAATTTCAAAACTGCAAAAACAACAGCCATCATCCCTGCTCTGGCTTCAAAATGCAATAAATCCAGAGAATCTATATAAAGAAGAATAGGGAACTGAGCAAATAGAAGTGAAGTCAATTTCCCCATCATTGAGTAATGGAACTAAAGAAGAGAGAAAAGGGGAGAAAAACCATCACAAATGAAGAAGAACCAAAGAAAGAACACAGGTCCCATCCAGACTCCTGGGAATATAGCAACTGAGAATACAGACTTCAGAACTCAAACAATGAAGAGCCCTCAGAATGACTGGTCTCAAGCCACAAACCCAGACATCAAGATAGTAATTGAGAGAATGAATAGAAATGAAGAGAGCCAAGAGGAAAGAATCAGGGAGTTGATAACTGAGATGACGGCAATAAACAATACAGTAAACAAAATAAATAGCAAACTGACAAGCATGGTAAGCAGAATTAATCAAGAAGAAAAAATTTCAGAGTTTGAGAATGAAAATATGGAATTAACCAAAACTGTTAAAAACATAGAAAAGAAGCTTTAAAAGATGGGACAAAGCCTCCAAGAGATGTGCAATTATATCAAGGACAAACCTATGATTAATTGGCATTCATGAGGCAGATAAAGAGACAGAGACAAACCTAGAACAAATATTCCATGAAATTATCCAAGACAACTTCCTTCATCTTATCAGAGATGTGACCATTCAAACACAAGAGATTCAGAGAGCTCTTGTAAATCATCAAATGAAAAGACTAACTCCTAGACACATAGTAATTTGTTTACACAAAGTAGGTATAAAAAAATCCTAAAGGCAGCGATAGAGAAAGTTCAGACTACCTATGAGGGAAGACCAATCAGAATAGTAGCAGCAGGCTTATCTGGAGTGTAGAGAAACACTAAAGGCTAGAAGAGACTGGAGTCCAATCTTCAAAGTTCTGAAAGACAAACAATTTCAAAAACGAATTTCCTACCCAGGTAAGTTAAGCTTCATCAGCAATGGACAATTAAAATCCTTTCCAGGCATTCAATCCCTTAGAGTTTATGCCACTTCCAGACCAACTCTACAAGAAATGCCTCAAAAGGATTAAGCATAGAAGAAAGAATAAAAAAGAACGACCACCCTCTTCCCAATAATGCAGGAAAAATGTTGAAAACACACATATATCAACCCCCAAATCAAAAGATAATCAACAACAACAATAAAAAAATAAACACACGACAAACTCTATAAGAACATCATAACAGGATAAACTCTTACATCTCAATAATTACCCTGAACATGAATGAACTAAATGTACCACTGAAAACACATAGAATGGCACAATGGATAGAAAAAAAAATATATATGAGGCAACAATATGCACTCTTCAGGAGACTCATCTCACCAGAGTGGACACTGATGGATTCAAAGTTAGAGGTTGGAAAATAAATTTTCATGTGAATGGAAAACAAAAGAAAGCAAGAGTTGTGATCTTAATATCAGACAAAATATCCTAAAGGATATAAAAAAATTTAAAAAGATATGGACGTCACTACATAAAAATAAAAGTTTCAATCCATCAACAAGGAATATCCATCCTAAACATATTTGTACCTAACATAGGAGCACCAATTTTTATAGAGCATTTTCTAGGTAAACTCTAAAAAGGTATTGACTCTAACACTATCATAGCTGGGTGTTAGACATACCCACCAAATACCTCACCAAAAACACTAGATAGATAATTGAGGCAAAAAAAAAAAAAATCAATGAGGAGATCCAGAATCTCAACTTGATGCTTGACCGAAGGGACTTAATAGATACCTACAGAATATTCCATCCAACAGCTACGAGATATATATACTACTCATCAAAACATGGAACATGCTTCAAGATCAACCACATCTTTGGTCACAAATCAAGCATAAATAAATTCCACAATAACAAATTACAGCCATGCACACTCTCAGACCAGAGTGGAATAAAAATAAGTACGGACACCAACAAAGCTCCTCCAAAACCCACAAATACATGGACACTAAATAACATGATGTTGAATAACTCCTGGGTCAACATAGAAGTCAAAGCAGAAATTAAAAGATTTCTGTAAACAAATGAATATAAAGATATGTCTTACCAAAATATCTGGGATCCCACGAAAGCAGTACTGAGAGAGGAATTCATTTATTTTTGAGCACACATCAAGAAAATGGAAAGATTACAAGTTAATAGCCTAACAAATCACCTAAGGGACAAGACAAGAAAGACACGACCCCCAAACCTCTAATTTTAGCAGAAGAATCTAGATCACCAAAGTAAAAACCCAAATACAGAACACAGAAGACAAAAATATAACAGAAAAAAAATCAACAAAACAAAAAGCTGTTTCTTCGAAAGGATAAACAAAGTTGATGGACCCTCCCAGCCATAATGACAAAGGAAAAGAGAGAAAAAGTTCAAATAAACAAAATCAGAAACACAAAAGATCATGTCACAACTGAACCCAAAGAAATATAAAAAAGTATCAGCAATTACTATGCACACTGTATAAAAACAAACTCGGAAACTTAAATGAAATAGAGGACTTTATTACATCACACAATCTCCCAATGTTGAAACAAGAAGACATTGAGCCATTAAAAGACCAATAACAATCCAGGAAATCAGCTCCATCATAAGAATACTACCTACAAAAAAATATCCTGGACCAGACATCTTTGCAGTGGAGTTCTCAAAGTATACAAGGAGGAACTGATACCAATCCTATTGAAGTATTTCAGGCAATTGAGAAAGACAAAACTCTCTTTAAATCATGTTATGAAACTAACAGCACACTGATACCCAATCCAGGAAAAGAAACAACTAAGAAACAGAGCTACATGTCAATATCCCTAATGGAAATGGATGTTAAAATTCTCAACAAGATTTTAGCAAATTGGATCCAATGCCACATCACAAAAATCATCCACCATGAACAAATAGGTTTCATCCCTGGGATGCAGGGTTGGTTCAACATCCATAAGACCATAAATGTCATTAAATACATCAACAGATGCAAAAATAGGAATCACATGATTATATTATTAGATGCAGAAAAAACTTTTGATAAAATCCAGCATCACTTCTTGATAAAAACCCTTGAACACCTAGGCACAGAGAGAACATACCTCAAAATAGAGACATCTACGATAAACCCATAGCCAACATATTGCTAAATGAACAGAAATTGACAGCATTTACCTCAAAAACTGAAACTAGATAAGTCTGCCCACTTTCCTCCTGTTCAACAGTGTTGATAGTCCTCACAAACAACATTTCCCCAAAGCCCACAAAGACATGGACATTAAATAGCATGATGCTGAACAACTACTGGGTAAACACTGAAATCAAAGCATAAATTAAAAGATTCCTGGAAACAAATGGAAATGAAGAAACCTCTTACCAAAACCTCTGGGATGGCATGAAAGCAGTTCTCAGTAGGGAATTTATATCTCTACAAGCACACATCAAAAAAATGGAAAAATCAGAAGTTGAGAGCCTAACAAATCAGCTAAGGGAACTGGAAAGAGAAGACCACCAAAACCCCAACTTTAGCAGAAGAATCCAAAACACCAAAATACAACCCCAAATACAGAAAATAGAAAATGAAAGTATCATAGAAAACATCAACAAAACAAAAAGCTAGTTCTTTGAAAGAATTAGCAAAATTGATGGACCCCTACCCAGAATGACAAGAAAAAGACAGAAAAGTCCAAATAAACACAATCAGAAACACAAAAGATCAAATCACAACTGACCCCGAAGAAATACAAAAGATTATCAGAGATTAGAATGTACACCTATATGGAAACAAACTTGAAAACATAAATGAAATGGAGGACTTTCTGACATCACACAACCTCCCCGTGTTCAAACAAGGAGACATTGAGACACTAAGTAGACCAATAAGAACCCAGGAAATTGACTCTGCCATAGGAAAACTACCTACCAAAAAAAAAAAAAAAAAAAGCCCTGGACCAGATGTTTTTCCAGCAGAATTCTACAAAATGTACAAAGAGGGCTGACACCATTCCTACTGAAAGTATTCCAGGCAATTGAGAAGGATGTAATTCTCCCCAAATCATTTTATGAAGCTAACATCATAACTGATATGCAAAGTAGGCAAAGATCCAATGAAAAAAGAGAACTACAGGCTAATATCCTTTATGAACATATATGCAAAAATCCTCAACAAGATTCTAGCAAAATGGATCCAAAAACACATCTCAAAAATCTTCCACCATGATTATCCCTCCTTACTGATGATATGATCTGATACCTTGAAAATCCAAGAGAATCTGTCGAAAACCTACTTGCACTGATAAAGAACTTTGACAAAGTTTCTGGGTACAAAATAAATGTGCAAAAGACAATTGAATTCCTGTACACCCAACAACAAGCAGGCAGAGGACCAAGTTAAAAGCACAATCCCATTCACAATAGCCCCTCCAAAAAAAATAGAAATACCTCGGCATCATCCTAATCAGAGAAGTGAAAACCTTTACAAAGAGAACTATAACACACTGCTCAAAGAAATTCCAGAAGACACAAACAAATGGAAAAATATTCCATGCTCATGGATAGGAAGGATCAGCATTGTTATAATGTCCATCCTACCAAAGGCAATCTACAGATTCAATGCAATACTCATTAAATTACCAGCATCATTCTTCTCAGATCTAGAAATGACAATACAGAAATTCATATGGAAACATAAATGGCCACGAATAGCCAAACAGTACTTAGCAAAAGAAACAAAGCAGGAGGTATCACACTTCCAGACGTCAAACTTTACTATAAGCTTACAGTAATCAAAATAGCCTGTTATTGGTATAAGAACAGGCATATAGGACAATGGCATAGGATAGAGATTCTGGAAACAAAGCCTAAATTTCTCCACCAACTCATCTATGACAAAGCCTCCAACAACAAACACTGGAGAGAGGAGAAACTATTCAGTAAATGGTGCTGGGAAAACTGGCTGATCACACGCAGGAGATTGAAACAGGACCCCTACTTATCACCATATACAAAAATTAACTCTAAAGTAAAATCTCAAATTGTAAGAATTTTAGAAAACGCAGGGGACACCCTTATGGAAATTAGAACTCGCAACCAATTCCTGTTCAGAACCCTAAATGTCCATACCTTAAGAAATAAGATAGACAAGTGGGACCTCATCAAGCTAACAAGCTTCTGCAAAGCAAAATAAACCATAAGGAGAATAGGGAGACAGTCCACAGAATGGGAAAAAAAATATTTGCCAACTATATATCTCACAAAGACCTAATATCTAGGATCTACAAGGAACTCAAATGCGCCGAAATGAGAAAAACAAACAGCTTCATTAAGAAGTGGACAAATGGCATGAAGAGACACATCTCAAACAAAGATATACGGCAGCCAACAGACACATGAAAAAGTGCTCAGCCTCACTCATCATCAGAGAAATGCAAATCAAAAGTATATTGAAAGCCGACTCCGTGGCTTACCCTGTAATCCCGCGCTTTGGGAGGCTGAGGTGAGTGGATTTCCTGAGCCCGCGGGTTCGAGACCCGCCTGGGCAACTTGGCGAAACCTCATCTCTACAATAAATCAAAAAATCAGCCAGGCGTGGTAGCATGTGCCTGTAATTCTTGCTACTCGGAAGACTGAGGCAGAAGGATCGCTGGAATCCAGCAGGTCAAGGCTGCGGTGGCCAGGAGTGACTGCACTCCAATCTGGGTGACAGAGTGAGACTCCAACTCAAAAAAAAAGTACATTGAGATACCACCTAAACCCAGTAAGAATGACCATCATTAATAAAACAAACAACAACAGATGCTGGCGAGGATGTGGAGAAAAGGAACGTTTCTACACTACTGGTGGGAATGCAGACTAGTGCAACCTCTTTGGAAGACTGTGTGGCAGTTTCTGAAAGAACTAGAAATTGACCTTCCATATGACCCAGCAATTCCCCTATTGGGAATATAACCAGAAGAACTCAAATCATTTTACAGAAAAGATACCTGTACACATATGTTTGTTGCAGCTCTATTTATAATAGCAAAAACACGGAACCAACCATGTTTCTATTGAAGCTGGACTGGATTCAAAAAATGTGATACATATACACAATGGAATATTATACAACAATAAAGATTGACAAACATATGGACTTCACAGCAACTTGGATGGATTTAGAGTCTATCATACTCAGTGATCTATCACAGAAACAAAGAACAGAGTACCATATGTTCCCACTCATAAGCGTACCTTGACCAATTATAATACTATAAGAAATGAAGCTGGGCTCGGTGGCTCAGCCTGTAATCCCGCGCCTTTGAGAGGCTGAGGTGAGTGAATTGCCTGAGCCTGCGGGTTCGAGACCCACCTGGGCAGCGAGACCTCATCTCTACAATAAATCAAAAAATCAGCTGGGCGAGGCAGCGCATGCCTGTAATTCCGGCTACTTGGGAGGCTGAGGCGGAAAGATCGCCGGAGTCCAGCAAGTCGAGGTTGCAGTGGCCGGGAGCGGCCACTGCACTCCGGTCTGGGCAACAGAGTGAGACTCCAACTCAAAAAAAAAAGAAATGGATCAGCAGTAGTGGGAAACTTTCAGGGGAGGGGCGGTGGAATTGGCAGTTGAGGGAATCTGCTAGGGGAGGGAGGAGGATACCTCATCAACAAGGAAGGGTACCTGCATAATAAACGTTTGTATACCTAATGCTGAATTGTACCCCACATCTTTATAGTAAAAAGATAAAAAATATAATGGGGGAGGGGAAAGAAATTCCTAGCTAGAGCAATCAGGGTAAGAGAAGGAAATCAGGGCTATCCAAATAGGAAAAGAAGTCAAGCTATCCCTCTTTGATGACGATATGATTCTATACCTTGAAAACCCAAGAGAATCTGTCAAAAACCTCCTTGCACTGGTATAGGACAAAATCAATGTGCAAAAGACAGTTGCATGCTTATACACTATCAACAAATGGGCAGAGAACCACATAAAAAGCACAATTCCATTCAAATTGCAACAACAACAAATAAATACCTCGGCATCTTCCTAACTAGAGAAGTTAAAGACCTTTACAATGAAAACTACAAAACATTGCTCAAGTAAATCAAAGATGACACAAACAAATGAAAAAATATTCCAAGCTCATGGATTGGAAAAATGAGCGTTGTTAAAATATCCATCCTGTGCTAGGCAGTCTACAGATTTAATGCAATACCCATTAAATTACCAGCATCATTCTTCTTGGACCTGGAATTGATAATACAGAAATTCATATGGGAATATTAATGACCACAGATATTCAAAACAATTCTCAGCAAAAGAAACAAAGCAGGAGGCATCACACTTCCAGATTTTAAACTTTATTATAGGCTGCAATGATCAAAACAGCCTGGTATTGATACAAGAACAGGCATATAGACGAATAGAACAGGATAGAGAATCTGGAAATAAAACCTCAATTTCTAGATCATCCCATATTCAACAAATCCTCCACTTACAACCATGGGGAAGAGGTGAACTTATTCAGTAAACGGTGCTGGGAAAACTGACTGACCGCATGCAGAAGATTAAAACAAGACTGCTATCACCATACAAAAAAATCAACTCCAAATGTATCAAAGGCCTAAACATAAATCCTCAAACTATAAGAACCACAGAAAATGCAGGAAATACCTTTATGAAGATAGGATCTGTAAATCAATTCCTAATCAAAACCCTAGATGCCCATGCCATAAGGGATAAGATAGACAAGTAGGACCTTATCAAACTGAAAAGCTTCTGCAAAGCAACAGAAACCATCAAGTGAACGGGGACACAGACCACAGAATGGAAAAAAAAAATGCCAACTATATATCTGACAAAGCCTTAACATTTAGGAATTTACGATGAACTCAGATGTACTGAAAGCAAAAAAAACAGCCCTATTAAAAAGTGGGCAAAAGATATGAATAGACATTTCTCAAAAGAAGTCATGCGAGCTGTCAATAGATACATAAAAAAATGCTCAGCCTCATTAATCATCAGAGAAATGTAAATTAAAACCACACTGTGATAACACCTAACTTCAGTCAGGATGGCTATCATCAATAACTCAAAAAACAGCACATGCTGGAAAGGATGCGGGGAAAAGAAAACACTTCTACACTGTTGGTGGGAACACAAACTAGTACAACCTCTGTGGAAAACAGTATGGTGATTCCTAAAAGATCTAAAAATTGACCTTTCATATGACCCAGCAATCCCCTGCTGGGAATGTACCCAGAGGAATTTAAATCACTCTATGAAAAAGATACCTGCACACACATGTTTATTGCAGCATTATTCACGATAGCAAAAACGTGGAACCGACCATATTGTCCATCAAAAGTAGATTGGATTTTAAAAAGTGGTACATATACATGATGAAATAATATGCAGCTCTAAAGAAGGAAAAAATTATAACTTCGCAGCAATTCGGATGGATTTAGAGTCTATAATACTCAGTGCTCTGTCGCACAAAGAACTGAGTATCACATGTTTTCACTCATAAGTGAACCCTGAACAATTTTTATAATACAATAAGAAAGAAATTGGCAGTAGTGGGAAACTGCCAGGAGAGGGGAGGTACACTTCATCAATAAGGGTACTTGCTCTCAAACCAGGCGAAGTGGGGACAAAAGCGAGACCCAAACTTTACCTGCACAGTGACCATTTCTATATCTAATCCTGATTTGTACCCCACATCCTTTATTTTATTTTATTTTTTATTGTAGAGATGAGGTCTTGCCAAGTTTCCTGGGTGGTCTCGAACCTGCAGGCTCAGGCAATCCACTCGCCTTGGTCTCCCAAATTGCTGGGATTACATGCTGAGCCACCAAGCCTGGCCATTGTACCCCACATCCTTAAAATAAAAAATAAAATAAATTTTAAAAAACAAAGAATCACAAAATTTTGGAATTTCACAGTCTAGTAAGGGAGCCAGACAGTTCATAAGACAACGCGATTCAGTATAATAAATAAAGAACAACATAACCTAATGGCTATGATTATGTAATCATTCAAAGACATTTTAATTTTTATTGCTTAATATATGCTGGGCAGAGAGAAAGCCACAACCTTCAAGAGCAAGACAGACATGGTACCTGCCAGCTTAAAGTTCTTGTTTTTAAGTTACATATACACTATGGACACAGAGAAACTAAAATTTTTGAGATCCCACTGTGATAAGTGTTTGCCATTACAAGGCTTATTCAGGAAAATATTGTTATATCCTAAAAATATCACATTGTAATACTATTATATGCATGGAAACTGGGTTTAAGGTAATAAATAACATTTACAGTAAAGTAAAATCTAAGCCTTCTACTGCTATCCATTATTCTTGACCTATTACTCATTGGTAGTTACAAGACAATTCATGAAAGTGATAGCCAAACCAAAGCTACGGTTAGAAAATAGTTAAAGTAGATCAATAAAAATGATGTGAATCAATGAAACATGACTTCAGGCTTTGTTCTTCCTTATTCGATTTCAGTTAGAAAGTGGCACATAGTGAGTTACTTAATATAAGTAAACTGAATTAGTAAGTGATAAAAGCCAATAGGTAAGATTTTACTCAGATATTTATATAAAAAATGTGCCAAAGTAATATGACACTTAGCATCAACTTTTAATTATATATGATTACAATCTTTAACATAAATTATAGTATCATATTTATAATTGAAATAAAGCATTATTTTGCTGGCTATGGCCACAGCTGTTTTCAATAGACACGGAAACTTCTTAAGTGCCAGCCCCTTGCTTTAATGTGTTTGGTGTACTTTTTTCAAGTTTGATCATTGATGTCATTCAAAAATGAACTGCTCCGCATAAGTCAGAGAGTAGAATTTGAAGATCTCAGGGTAGTGTGAGAGGTAGTGGGGAAAAGAAGAGGAAAGGGAAAGGTAATAGTGAACAAAGGAAAGAAGAAATAAATGAGACAGACAATCATCCCACAAATTTCCAAATTTTCAATAAAGTAGACAAAACTCACAAATAAAGTTATAGCTCTATTTTTGTGGACATTGGAAAATAAAATGCATTTAGATGGAATTAACACAGTGTGGGAGAGTATAGATCCCCTGATAATTAGCATAAATTTTAGGGACGGCTTTTGAGAATTCATGCCATGAAATCCAGGGAAGTGCTTAAGAAAGTTTAACTAGATTTTAAATAACTCATACAAATACTGAAATATTATTTATGCATAAAAAATATGCTATTTTCAGTGTGGAAGGCCAAATAATAGCACTGCTCTCATGAGCTATCCACATCCCCATCCCCAGAACTTGTGAATTCCCATGCTTGGCAACAAGGACTTCGCAGATGTAGTTAAACTAAGGATCTTGAGATGGAGATATTTTCCTGAATTATCTGCGTAGGCCCAAATGTAGCCATAAGGGTTCTCACAAGTAAAAGATGAAGTACAGTGGGACAGTCACAGGGAGATTTGAAGATTCTATGATTTTGCAAGGTGTTGGGAGCCAGCTATGGAGGCCCACTGAGCGTTAGGGATCAGGAAGGGCCATTGACCCCGAGACCACTAGGATGCGTTCGGGAGCTATTTGACCCCATTTCCTCCTCCTTTCTACTCAGCACTAACCAGATTAAGCTCCTGTGAGCTCAAAACATGAAAACTCTGAGATCGGGATGAACACAAGCTATCTTTAGAAGCTCATTGCTCCCATTCTTCCACAAACTGCAGTTCTGGCTTTCACACAACTTATAATTCAAACTCGTGTCACATCTAAGAGCCTTAGTATTGGTCACAGGCTTCTGGGTCATGATCTTAGGATTTATTAAAGTTGTAAATTGTAGAATATAGTTTTAGAAGACAGCCATTTTGTTGAAAGAATGCGGCTGGGTTACTTGCAGGTAGCCCTCTGTGAACTTTGGACTGGGCCACATTCCAAACATTCTGGGATGGGCCACTTTCGGTTGTAAAGTAAATACTTAAGCTTCTATAGAATTGTTTAACTTGGCATAAATCAATCAGCTTAGGATGAAAAAGGTTTATAGAATATGTCAGTCATGGAGTAGGTTATCTTTTGTTATGGGATTTTAAGATTATCATATGAAAAGGGTTTAAAGGCAATCATTGATTAGGTTTTCATGGATTAAGGTTTCTGGTGGTGGGGGATGCCCCTCCCACATCTGACTTTGTGTATAAAAGACCCATTGTAATTCCCAATGACACACATCGCTTCTGCACTAGACTGGAGTCCAGTCTCTTTCTTTCTCTCTCTCTTTCTCTCTTCTTCCACCCAATCGCCAACACTGTTCTACCTTTGGGGTACCCTGAACCTGGCTGGACCTGGTCTCCAGCAGCAAGGGAACATGAGCAAAGGGTGCAGGTGACCTCTAGAAGTTGGAAAGGACCATAGAACAAATTTTCTGTTTAAGCCTCTAAATTTGGGCTAATCGGTTTTTTGTTATGATTAGACAAGACAATGATATCATAAAGAAGTAGGTCAAGTCAATAACAGAAAGAGATGTTCTTTTTTCATTGTAGCTTTGGATATTGTGAGGAACTTGGTCCATATGATAGAGAGGTGGGAACTCAAATGTGGAGAGAGAGATAACAGAGATGGTCCAGAAAAATCCAACTGGATCCTGCTATATCTTCAGCTAAAGGTATTGTTCTAGACATCAGAGAAGATGTGAGAAAAGTAGCACCTGGCTGAACTTAGCAGTGCCTCATTTTATAATACTGAACACAATATATTAATAAATATTACCTCAAGCATGTATCACAAGGATGCATCACAATGAAAGAAGAAAGTTTGCTTATTTATTAGGATCTGCTCTAAAGATCTTTATCAAGTTTATATCTTAGATTCACTTTTAACATAACTGATTCAACAGAAATCACTGAAAAACACTTTACAGTATGTAATGCAGTCATTTTTAAAAATTTTAAGCTGATATTTAGTGACTGTAATAAGCCAGGAATTGTGATAATCACCTTCTGTATATCACATTATACAGTCATAATAACAAACCCAAAATCTGGTGTTACAATTTTTTGTTTATAAATAAAGAAACTAAATCTCAAATAAATTAAATAACATTGCCTAATTGGCAAACACTGATATTCAGATTCAATTTAATATCTGCCTTTCTATAAACGTATGCTTTGAACTCTATTGAAATATAATTTTTTCAATACAAATAATATGTTTCCTCTAACAAAGCCATCATTTCAGCTTTAAAAAATAATGTCATTTGGGTCTTTTTAAAAAGGCAGAATATGTTATTCACAAGGCAAAATATCCTGGTAATAATTTGTGCCATATTTATTGCCTTTTCCTTTTATTTGAGGACCTATGCTTGAGAGAAAAAAAATTAGATGAATTTTCTCTCAGAAAGGATCCTTGCTTTCTTTCATCATATTGCTGCTATTACAAATACATTGTCCCAGTTTCAATGGACAGATGCAATGACTAAAGGCAAATCAGTAATGGAAGCTTTAATCAGAGGCTCAGTAAGTTATCAAAACTTAAAATATAAAGGAAAGTGTCACATGGAAAACAGAATTATACAGAATGATACAAGCCGTCTAATATTTCAACTTGGCGGCAAACTAGTAAAGTGACGTAGGAAATTAGGAAAACACATTAGGTTTAGAGATCTATAATTAATTTTGTCATCAGATGTGGCAGGATGGATTCCTATTTAAACTTGCACTTTGATGAGATTTTTCCCTCATTTATTGTATCAGTACAGAGCTTATCATGGGCCTAAGGGATCTAAATCCATTACAGTGGTTTTATAGTCCAGTTCATGCTCATTGCATGCCCTGCCTTGTGCTTGATGGCGTTAAATATTTAACTAACTGTGACCATGATGTTGAGAAAGCAGCAACTTTTGGTGCATTTTTATACATTCTATTGAAAAACAAATATAAAATTAAAATGTCTGTATTCAAAGCTTGGAGTAGAATAAACAGGGAAAATATAATCTGTATTTAGTTCCTATAATTGAATTATATTACAAAGCTTTTTAAATATATGTGTGCATCCTACTCTATAGTAGCTAGAGTGAAATGTAAAGAATCATAAGCAATAATTTTATCATTAAAATTTAATGTACAAGCACAACTTGGATGAAAAATCATACTTCTAAACCTTAAAACAATAATAGAGAAGGTAAATTATTTTGACACCTGAGCCATGAATTAAATTATTATCTTTTAGTAACATTTAAAACAGAGAAAACAATTGTAGATTTGAGAAAAATGAAGATCTCTTATTAAGCATGTGGATAAACTGTGAAGTTTTACTTTGATCAGACTCATTTCTTGTTATTTAATTTGGCTCTAGGGGGAAAAGAAACATTAAAAATGACTAAAGGAATGAAGTTAATTATTGGTTTTTCTCATATGCTTCCTATTTGTCACAGTTCTTATTTTTATAAGTTTCTGTTGTTAACCAAAAAATGGCAGCATGCCACTGTAAGTTGCAACATGACATACATTTTACACATTTATATAATTAACATTAAAACAAAATTAGTGAAAAATGAAAAATGTTTCTTTTATTAAAACAACAAATGATACAAAAAAGCAACTTATATTCTCAAATTATGTTCAAGTAATTTCTAATCTGTATAGTGTCAGAGATGTGAGATCTGATCTATTCTGCAATGTTGCTGGATGTAGTTAGGGTGATTGATATTCTGCGTAGAAACCTCATGATGTAAAATGAATAAGAGTAATTTTATACAATTGCTATTCAGTGGGTCAATTTTATAAAATTTGAATTTAATTTGCAATATTCAGCATTAATTTTCTTTTTATTTTATTGAATGCAACCACTATATTGTATACTTATTTTTCCTATTTAGTTTTTTTTTTTTTTTTCCTTCAATAGTTTTATAGGTGCAAGTGGTTTTTGGTTACATGGATGAATTGCTTAGGGGTGAAGATGTCTGAGATTTCAGTGTACTCCTCACCCCTACTGGTACGCATTATACTTAATAGGTAATTTTTAGTCCCTCACCCTCCTTTCTCCCCTCTCCTGCTGAATCTTGTGTTCATTGTACTATTCCATATGCTTAGCTCTAACTTACAAGTGAGAACATGTAACATTTGGTTTTCTATTCCTGAGTTACTTCACTTAGAGTACTGGCCACCAGTTCCATCCAAGTTGCTGCAAAAAATATTATTTCATTCTTTTTATGGCTGAGTAATATTCCATGGTATGAATGTGTGTGTTTGTGTGTGTGTGTTTATGAAACATATCACATTTTTTTATCCACTCATCAGTTGATGAGCACTTATGTTGATTACATAACTTTGCAATTGTAAATTGTGCTGTAATACACATAAAACTGCAAGTGTCTTCTTTCTACAATGGTTTCTTTTCCTTTGGGGAGATACCACTATTGGGTATTGTGATATTGCTAGATTGAATAGTGGGACTACTTAGTTCCTAGAGAATTCTCCATGCTGTTTTCCATGGAAGTTGCTCCAATTTATATTTCCATCAAGAGTTTATAAGTATTCTCTTTTCACTGCTTTCGTGCCATCTGTTTTTTTTGTTGTTTGTTTGTTTGTTTTTACTTTTTAATAATGGCCATTCTGATTGTGGCAAGGTGCTATCTTGTTGTGGTTTTAATTTGTATTTCCCTGATGTTTAATGATGCTGAGCATTTTTTATGTATGTTGGTTATTTGTATATCGTCTTTGGACAGATGCCTGTTCATGTCATTTGCCAACTTTTTAATGGGGTTATTGGGATTTTTAATTGATTTGTTGGAATTCTTTTTGATTCTGGATATTTGTCCATTGTCAGATGAATAGTTTGTGAATATTTTCTCCCATCCTTTAGGTTTTCTATGTACTCTGTTGACTATATCTTTTACTGTGCCGAAGCTTTTCAGTTTAATTAAGTCCCAGCAATTTATTTGTGGTTTTTTTTGCATTTGCTTTTGGGGTCTTACCCTTAAATTTTTTGTCTAGACCAATGTCCAGAAGAGTTTTTCCTAGGTTTTTTTGTTTGTTGTTTGTTTGTTTTTTAGAATTTTTCTAGAGTTTCTATGATTTCAGAATTTACATTTAAATCTTTAATTCACCTTGAGTTAATTTTTGAATATGGTGAAATATAGGGATTCAGTTTGATTCTTCTGCATGTTACTATCCAATTTTCCCAGTACCATTTATTGAACAAAATATTCTTTCCTTGGCATATGTTTTTATCTGCTTTGGTGAGAATCAGTTGACTGTAGGTAGATAGCTTTATTACTGCGTACTCTATTTTGATCCTTTGGTCTATGTGTTTACTTTTGTCCAGTATCATGTTGTTTTGGTTACAATAGACTTGGAGTATAATTTGAAGTGAGGTAATGTGATGCTGCCCCTAGCTTAGTTGTTTTTGCTAAGGATTGCTTTGACTATACTGGATCTTTTTTTGCTCCATATGAGTTTTTGCATTGTTGTTTATTTTTAATTTCATAAAAATTGACATTGATAGAGATTGTATTAAATCTGCAAATTGCTTTGAGTAGTAGGGTCATTTTAATATTATTGATTATTCTTTTTTTTTTTTTTTTGACTCAGGTTGGAGTCTCACTCTGTCGCCCAGACTGGAGTGCAGTGGCCGCTCCTGGCCACCGCAGCCTCGACCTGCTGGGCTCCGGCGATCCTTCCACCTCAGCCTTCCAAGTAGCCAGAATTACAGGCATGCGCTACCACGCCCAGCTGATTTTTTGATTTATTGTAGAGATGAGCTCGCTGCCCAGGCGGGTCTTGAACCCACGGGCTCAGGCAATCCACTCACCTCAGCCTCCCAAAGGCGAGGGATTACAGGCTGAGCCACCGAGCCTGGCTAATTATTGATTATTCTGATCCATAATCATGGGATATTTTTCCATTTGTTTGTGTCTTCTACAATTTCTTTCATCAGTGTTTCTCCTTGTAGAGATCTCTCACCTCCTTGGTTAAATATATTCCTAGATAATTTTTTTTTCCAGTTAATTGACTGAATTCTCAGTCTGGCTGTTATTGGTGTATAGCATAGCAGTGCTATTAACTTGAGAGCATTGATTTTGTAACATGAAACTTTATTGAATTTGTTTATCATATCTTGCTGTCTTTTCAAGAAATTTTTCATGTTTTCTACGTACAACATCATATCATCAGCAAAAAGAGAAAGTTTAGTTTTCTCTTTTCCAGTTAGAATACTCTTTATTTTTTGTTTTCCCCTCCTGCCTGATTGTTCTGGCTAGGACTCCCAGCATTACATTCAATAGAAATGGTGAAAATGGACATGCTTGTCTTGTAGTTCTAAAGGGTATGCTTTAAGCTTTTCCCCATTCAGTGTTAGGTTAGCTGTAGGTTTATTGTGCATGACTTTTTTTCATTTTGACGTATATTTTTTTCTATGCTTATTTTGCTAAGGTTTTCTTTTTTTTTAATCGTGAAGTGATGTTTAATTTTATTGAATGCTTTTTTTGCATCTATTGAAATATCATGTAATTTTTATTTTTATTTCTATTTATGTGGTGAATAACATTTCTTCACTCGCTTATATTGAACCTTTCTTGCATCACTGGGATGAAACCCACTTGATCATGGTGAATTTCCTTTTTGATATGCTGTTATATTTGGTTTGCTAGTATTTTGTTGAGAATTTTTGCATTTATGTTCATCAAGGATATTGGCCTGCAGTATTCTTTTTTGTTTGTTTGTTTTTTCTCCTGGTTTTGCTTTCAGGGTGGTACTGGCTTTAAAAAAGGGTTAAGAAGGATTCTCTCCTTCTCAGCCTTTTGGAATAGCTTCGGTCGGACTGGAACCATTGAACCATTTCTTTGAACATCTAATAGAATTTGACTGTTATTCAACCTAGTCCTTGGCTGTTTTTTTGTTGGAGAGTTTGTATTACTGATTCAATCTCACTTACCATTATTGGTCTGCTCAGTGTTTCTATTTCTTCCAGATTCAAGGTTGTGGGGGAGTGGGGTGGGGTTGTATGTTTCTAGGAATTCATTTATTTCCTCTAGATTTTCTAGTTCATTTGCATAAAGTTTTTCATAGTGGTCTCAGATGGTATACGTATTTCTCCAATATCAGTTGTAACTTCTCCATTTTCTTTTCTGATTGATCTTACTTGAATCTTCTCTCTTCTTTTCTTAATTAATATAGCTAGTGGTCTAACATTTCTGTTTATCATGTCAAAGAACCATTTTTTGTTGTTGTTGTTTCAATGATCTCTTGTATTGTTTTCTGGTTTTAATTTTATTTAGTTCTATTTTGATCTTTGTTATTTATTTTCTTCTCCTAGTTTTGGGTTTGGTTTGTTCTTGTTTTTCCAGTTTCTTATGGTATGCCATTAGGTTGTTTTTATATGATCTTTCTATCATTTTTATGTAGGTCTTAACACTATATTTTTTAATCTTAAGCACAGTTTTTGCTGTGTCTTACAAATTTGATAATATGTCATTGCTGTCACTCATTAAAAAATTTAATTTTCATCTTGATTTTATCATTGCCCTAAATATTGTTCAGGAGGAGATTTTTAAATTTTCATGTATTTGTATTGTTTTAAGAGCTCTGTAAATATCCACTAGGTCTATTTGTCCCAGAGTTTAGTTCAAGTCCAGTTTTTTTGTTGACTTACTGCCTCTATGATTGGTCTCCTGCTGCTGTCAGTGGAGTATTTAAGTCCCTACTATTATAGTATTGCTGATTATCTCTTTTCTTAAGTCTAATAGAATTTGTTTTATAAAGCTGGGACCTTTGGTGTTAGGTGCATATATATTTAAAATTGTTATATTATCTTAATAAGTTTATCCCTTTATCATTATATAATGTTCTTCTTTGCCTCTTTTCACTGTTGGTAATTTTATGTAAGTTTTATCTAAGAATAGCTACTCCTGCTCACTTTTGGATTTCATTTGCTTGGAATATTTTTTCTCACCCTTTTACTTTGAGTCTATGTTAATCCTTGTGAGCTAAGTCAGTCTCTTGAAGGCAGCATATATTTGATTTTAGTTTTTTTATTCATTTACTAAATCTATATCTTTTCAATGAAGTATTTAAATCATTACATTCAAAGTGAATAATGATATATAAAGTGCTGTTCTAGTCATCATGTTAATTGTTTTATAGACACTTTATTTTCTCCATTGTGTTGCTGTTTATAAGCCCTATGAGTTTTATCCTTTCAGGTATTTTTCTTCTGATCCATTTAAATCTTTGGTTTCAATATTTAGAATTTCTTTGAACAATCATTTGTTGTAAAGTCAATTTAGTGGTAACAAATTCCTTCAGTGTTTGCTTATCTGGGCAAGACTTTATGTATTCTTCATGAAACTTAATTTTATAAAACACAAAATTTGGGGCTCAGTTATTATATTTGAGTGAGTTAAAGATTGGATCCTGATTTCTTCTGGTTTTTAGAGTTTCTGCTGAGAAATCTGTCATTAGTCTCATAGGTTTACATTTATAAGTTATTTGATGCTTTTGTCTCACTGCCCTTAGAATTTTTTTTTTCACATTGACTTTAAGTAGCCTGATGACTATACGTCTTGGAGATATACCTTTTACAGTGAACCTTCCAGGTGCTCCATGGGTTTCTTGTTTCTGTTTTTCTAGATCTCTAGCAAGACCAGGGAAGTTTTCCTTAATTATTCCCTCAATAAGTTTTTCAAAACTTTTAAAACCTTTTTACTCTTCCTCAGGCACACCTATGATTCTTAGATTTGAATACTCTATGTAATCTAACATTTCTTGGAAATGTTTTTCAGTTTTTAAAACATTCTTTTTGTTTTATTTATTTTTGTCTCATTTGTTTAATTTGAAAGCCTTGTCATCATGTTCTGAGATTCTTTCTTCAACATGGTCTAGTCTATTGTTAAGACTTCACACTGCATTTTATAATTTCCTAAATGAGTCTTTCACTTCCAGAAGTTGTTGTTTCTTATTTTGCACCTATCTCTTTAGAAAAACTTTCACTAAAATTCTGAATAATATTTGATTTTTTTATGTTGGCTTTCAACTTTCTTTTTGATTTCATTAAGCAATGTTATAATCAATTTTTTGAATTATGTCAAATTTAAATATTTCACTATCATTACTAATCATTACTGAAGAGTTGGTGTGGTCTTTGAGGGGAGCTGCAAAATTTTTTTTCTTTCATGTTGCTAAAAGTATTCTGGTTCCTCTTCATCTAAGTAGACTATTTCTTATTATTTTCAAAGTTTTTTATGTTTGACTAGTTTTTTTCTTTTGAGGATGTGACATTAATGTGAGTAGTTTATGATCCTATAACTTGGGCTCTGGGTGTTTTCAGTGGCAAAGGCTCTGTACAAGTTTCTTGGTCATAAAGAATCTGTGCATTGGCAGATGTTGCTTGTAGAAGCAATTTGAGGGTGTATGATTAGGTCTACAGTCTCTTGTGGGACCAGAATGCCAGAAGACCCATGAAGCTTACCTTATCCCTCAATGGTGTGACGTGCTCTTTTTATCTCTTCTTTTTTCCATGATTTCCTCCACCCTGGGTTAAACCATTCAGTCTTTAGGCTTACAGGAGGCACCTGTGTGTGAGAACTGGTTACTGCTCAGGAGGTGGGTATATGCTATACTTTGTGGTAGGCAAAAGTCCCAGCCCTGATAGAGGCAGCTGGAGGAGCTCTCAGTGAAATGCATCCAGATGTCATCAGAGGGTAGGGAGGTAACCACCTCAGTTCCACTACCAGGCTGGCAGGAAAGCTGCCTACCTTCCGATTACAACTCTGCCCTGGTAGTCATGGTTTTCAGATCAGACATGCACTTCTGTCCATCTGTAGGGACACTGATGATCTGTGTAGAGAGGGAATGGGACTCTACCCTTTTTGCAAGCCTGAGCCCAGAAGTCACATCTGTGATGATGCAGTCACCATGAAATTGTTGCACAATTGACATCTATGGGTGCATTTGTTCCGAGCTTTTATGAGAGAAGAAAATGTTTATAGTGATGGGTTAAGGGGAGAAGTCTCCTTCTCCAAGATCCTTCATGATCATTGGGGCTGTCCAACTGTTGGAGTAGACCCACAGCTTTTCCCCACAGAGCCCAGCACTATGTCTGTGCCTCTGCTAAAAGAAACTTCCCTCAAGTGGGAAGTTCTTGGACACAGAGAAACCTGCTTTCTCTCTATATTTTTCCTCATGGCATGCTCTCTTGATGTAGCGTACTCCCCCTTCCTCTAGGAATGGTAAACCACGAGGACCTGACTACTGTGAGTTCTGTTGTTCCTCTGGATCTAGTTGCCCTCTGGGGCTGCCACAATCCAGGTTAGTACCAGGGAGTGTCTGTAAGGGATCCAGTGATATGAAGACCCAAGGGATGAAGGTCCATGAGCAGAACAAATTCCTACAAGTGGTGCAGGAGGAAAGGGAAGAGACTGTGTATGAGTTGGTAGATCAGAGTAATGTCCTTGAAAACTCCTCACATTTCAGATTACTCCAAGGCTTGGGCTCATGTTAGCAAAGAAACTCTTCTTGAAATTGAGTATCAGCAATCTTCTGCAAGGACTAGAGAGGCCACAAACATTCCCGCCTACTTTTTCCATGAAATACTAAGTCTTTTAGAATTTGATGTCTGCTAGTTTATTGTTACTTTCTTTTGTGTGTGTTTCATAAAATCTTCCAGTGATCTCTATAATAGGCTTCAGGACTCTTCTTTTAACACTGCATTTGGGCTTTGATTACTCACTTGCAGTTTTGATTCTATCTTCTTAGGAAAATAGGTCACTAGCATCTCTAGACAGCCCTCTGAAGAAGCTTTGTAATGCCTCAGGCTATGAACTAGTTTGCAAGATGTGCTGTGACTTGGGCTTTGCTCCTAGCTCCAGAGGAGGCAAGATGCTGGGTAGAGCAGAACTGAGTTGACCTGTCCTCTGGTTTCCCCGTGGCAGGTACAAGCTCCAGCTCTGATTGGAATGACAGGAAAGTGGTGTAGACTCTGTATGATTTCCTTTGTTGTATATAGCCATAGTGTGTTGATTTTCCCAATTGCCAGCTGTGGCAGTACTGTACTGGGTACATGCATAGATTCAAGGCCACCTGAGTAGCTGCAGTTATGTAGGCAATGGCGTTAGCTAAGGTCTCACAATGGTTTTCTCCTTCTGAAGCACTGTTTTATTGTGTTAGTAGACATTGTACTGGACTGTGCTAGTTGACCTCCAGTCAGGAAGTAACACTTGCAGAAGAGATCCAGCTGTGGTGGTGACCCTGGGCTTTATGCTTGCCCTATGTTGCTCCAGCAATGTACTCCAATGTCCCAGGTTTTGGGTGGAGCTATAGGACTCCACATATTCCTTTGTTGTGTTCTGCGACTAAAGGAGAAAGGCAGTTGAAGAGCTGAGTCGGGCAACTCCTTACTCTGGCTCCCCATGTGTGAGTTGCAAGCGGCAACCCCAGTGAGGATCAGGAGGGAGTCCTATGGCCACTGGGATAATGTTCTAAGGTTTAGCATAGTTGCCTCCCTGAACAAAAGGGTCACACAGGGAGAAAATGTGTTTTGTGGCACTGGAGAGTCTTACCTAGCTTCCATACCTTTGGCACACGCAGTCAATGCTCAGAATGCAAAACTGCAACAGGACACAAATCTTCCAGCAGCAGTTTGCTCCACAGAGGTCAAGGTCTAGGTCTCACCATAGCAGTGGCTCCAGCAGCAGCAGAATTTGTCCCTGATGTGAAGAAAAGCGCCCAGCTGGTGTCCCTGCTTCCACCCTAGCCTGGATATTAGAACAGTCCCAGTAGAAAAATGCTCTCTGGGTCTGAGCTCTCAAAATGACACAGACTGCAGCTGCTCTGGGCTCACAAGCCATGAGACTCCATGTGAGCTCCAGCAGTGGTACTGGGCAATATCTTGGCAATTCTCTGTGTTAGACTGGAAGCCTGTGAGGTGCAAGAGGCTATTAAAGTCCATGGCTGGAGAGCAGAGCCCCAGGGGTTTTTCACTCAACCTTTCCTCTTGTCTGGGAGCTGCTTGTGGTTTGTGCCTGCGATCTGGCGGAGCAGGTTGTCTAGCTTCAATCTTCTTTCATTTGTGTACTTCCTGTGGCTGCTCTGTTGAATTCCAATGTTTCTCCCTTAAACTTTCTGTTGGAAGGTTGAATATCTACTTGCTATTTTATTCCTTTCTATGGAAGCAACATGCACTAGTTGTGTCTAGTCAGCCATTTTGCTCCATTTTTCTATTTATTGATTATTTTTCTTCTCCACTAGAATGGAAGCTTCATGGTGGCAACGATTTTTGTCCCTCTCCTTCAAATTTTTAAAAAAATTTACCGTAGATTCAGGAGGAGGTACACATGTGTGTTTGCTACATGGACATATTGTTTAGTGGTGGCGATTGGGTCTGAGGTGGCTCATTTCCCCAGATAGTGAACACTATTCCCTGTAGGTAGTTTCTGAACCATAAACCCCTCCCCTCCTTATTGCTGTCCCCAGTGTCTATTATTTCCAAACCTGTGACTTCAGCTCCCACATATGAGTGACAACATGTGGAGTTTGATTTTCTATCTCTGAGTCAGTATACTTAGGATGATGTTCCCCAGCTCCATACCATGGAATACTACACAGCCGTGAAAAGAATAAAATCTTTCAACATTTTTATACAAAGATTTTTTTTTTCTACTGCTACTATCTGATGGTTTGTGAGGAGCCAAAGATCATCTAGTGCTTAACATGGAAACATCAGGTTGCAATCGTCTTCTCTAGCTGCTTCAATGAAGGTCCTCTCAAGGTTCTGGACCCATAAGAATAAGGAACAAGTGAGCACTTATCAAAACATTAGAAAAGTTTTCACAGAGCAGCCACATTTATAATTTTGTATTTCTCATGCAAAGTTTATTCTGGAATCTATTTACTTCTCTACCTTTATCTTTTGCAATATTTTGCTCACTTCCTAATTTATACCCCATTCATACTGAATTTTTCCAATTGCCCAGATACATTCCATGCTTCACTAGTCCCTGGTCCTTCAGTCCATCTGTCTGAAATGGTCCTTTTCTTCAAACCTCACTGTTTGGCTGGTTAGCTTTTACTCATCTTTAAGGTCAGTCTAGTTTTCACTACTTTTGAGAAATCTTTCTTGAGTCTCTGAATCTAAGTGTAGTGACCTCATATTATTGTGGATTTTTCTATTACCACATTTATCACTCCCATCACCATCCCAATTATTTTACTATTTGAGTGTTTCCAATGGAGCAGAAGCTCCCTGAAGGCAAAGTCCTTAACATACTTGTTCATTACTGTCTCTCCACATATTTTTAGGTCAAATATAAATATTACACGTATGCATATATTTGAGTATAGTGATTAGAAATTTGGATTTTATCCAGTGATAAATGGGAATATCACTGTGTCATGAAGATATGTGATCATTAATATTCTCTAACAAACTAGATAATTCCATCTTCTCTTTATTATTATTTCTTTTTTATTATGTTTTATTTTATTATAAAGATGTGGGGTACAAGTAAGGATTACCTACACAAGTAGTCTGTAAGCAGGTGAAGTTTGGGCCCCCAACTGGTCCTCACTCCCCCTGATTTGGGACCAGATAGATACCCTTTGTGTTGTTATATTGCCACCCTTACTCCCAGCTCATATTATTTTTAAAACACGCTGTTTACAAAGAAAAGAAAGATTATATTCATACAAAACATATTTAATATACTTATATCTATCTCAGGTGTGGGTTGCAAGAGACCAGATTTTTGTCATCTAGAGAACTTAGGTATGCAATTCAGTCCTTTACTGACCACACTGCATACATAGGTGAAATAATACTATAGGTTTTCAAGACACTTGTTCTATGGTATATTTGCTGGATGTTGTTACAGTTTTTCATTAAAAGAACATAAGATGTGTATCATGATTAGAATAATTTGTACTGCTATTAGCAAGATTGTAACAAGCATTTTGCTAAATTATATATTGCGTGACTCAATATTTTTCTAGGTGATTACTCTATTTTTCTCACAGTTATTTATTCAATCCTGCCATAAAACACCCTTCCACCACCACTACCATTTTGTTATTTTTCTTCTCAAAATTTGTAAATATTTCTCTGGTACTCACCAGTCTCTCTATGAAACATTAGTCTGTGCCACTGTTTAACTCTAAGCTCCTCAGTCTCCTCTTTTTTTAAAGATACTCCGAGAAACAAACGTGCTCTTGTGTCACATTTCCAATTCATGCTAGTTTCTATAGTGTCTGGAGAGACCTGAATCACAATGTCACACAATTAAATTGTGACAGAGATTATATCTAAAGTGACAAGTACAATATGAAACGTGTGAACTGATACATTTGGATTATGATATGGAAACCAGGAACATGAGCCAAGGTTTTCAGTTTTGATTATCAATAATTGTGTTCATGTTTTGACTCTCTATGTCACTCTTGTATGTGACTGGTCTCTGAAAGCACAGGTTCTGATCAGTGACTTAATCAATCAATTAGCTGTGATTGAGCTCCTTTGATGAGGAAGGCATCCTGCTGGTTTTTGAGGCAGGCACCACTGTGGGAAGAACCATAAATGAGGTAGGAACCACTACTTTTGAATACTAAGTAACAGACATTATGAGACGCTCTTTGACATACATTACTGAGGCAAGCCAGAGAAGTAGTGACCACTATCTTACTTTTACACATGTAGAAACTGAGGTTCAAATTAATTACAGAGCAACCAGGGAAGACATTTGGAATTTTAAATCTGGTTATGTTGAGGATCAATAGTGCTGCCAAAGCTATAGTTAAGGAGCAGGGTCTCTGACCTTTTCTCTGTGTTGAGATCTTTAAGGGAAGCCCCCAAAAGCTGATGAAACTGACAAATGCTTTTCTTGGAAAAGTAGATACTTATTTTTGCATATTATTTTAGATAACTCGTGGACTCTCTGAAGTCCATCCATATCTGGTTATCAGAATAAAAACTCTCAATCTACGGTCTCATTAACTCAGTCTCATTAACCTTTGCTTCTCACATAGTGCATAGGATCTCTGCCAGGAACAGAATTAGTCCATAATAAAGGTTGTTGAATAGAATAGAAGAATGAATGAATGAATAAATGATTTCTTCACTCTTCATTTTCATCCCAAATTATGCCTGTGTGGGTGTTTGGTTTACTTATATATCACATGCTTTTTAAAAACATGTCTCATGCTTTAAAATTTATTGAATATCTACTAAATGTCAGGTACTTTTTAGTCAGTCTATATGAACTTTAAATTTAATTCTTATCATGGTCATATATATATATACATATATACATATATATGTATACATATACATATTTAACATTAAAACAGTGCCTTATACAGAAAAGGCAAAATCTAAGTGACTGGAAAAATAAAGTATGTGTTCAGCAATACTAGCATTTATTAAATATTTATTATGTCCAGTGCACATATTCAAATGCTTTAATTATAGTATCCTAACTTAATTTTCACAACCTTAGGAAGTATTTATACTAACTTTGTTTTACTAAAGATATAGTTGAAATTTAGAGCAAATACGTTTTCTTGTCTATTGTCAAAAAGAAATTAAGAAACAAAGAAAATATTTGAATGTGGTGCTTTCTGATCTTAAATACCATAGAAAGTGAGAAACAGAGGGGAAAAAAAAACTTGTTTAGAATCACACAGCTTCTAGGTCAAAGAAGGAAGATTAAACCCACTCTTCTTTCAACTGCACTATTTTAATTCTACATTTCATTATTGTAATGAACTGAATATTGTGTCTCTACAAAATTCATATGTGGGAGTCTTTGCCCTCAGTATGATGGGATTAATGAGAGTGGCCTTTTGGGAATAATTAGGTTATGAAAGCAGAGCCTTAAAAATGTGATTAGTGCCCCTTAGAAGAAGAGATACAAGAACTTGTTCTCTCACTGTCTCTCCTCTCTGATGTGTGAGGCTTTAATGAGAAGACAGCCACACATAAATCAGGAAATGGGCCCTTACCAAACACTGGATAGTTTGTACCTATGATCTTGGATTTCCTAGCTTCCAGAATTTGCGAATAAATGTCTGTTGTTCAAGTCAGTCTGTGGTAATTTGTTATAGCAGCCTAAATGAACTAAAACAATAATTTAACATCACAAAACTGATAGACACCACTTTTTAGCTAGTCTTTATTTATGTCTTGGTACTAACTAGCCATGATCTCTGTAAGTCAAAAGATAGCAAAGAAAAGCTAGAGACCAAGTTGACTTAGAAAATGTGGGAACTTAACTGATCAACATTTTTAGAACAGGGTCATCAAACAAACTGCAGATGCTTAAAAGTGACATGAAGCTTATTTAGGTATCTTTTCCATTCCCATTGCAGATTTTTTTTATACTGAAACTACATCAAGTGCATTCCATAATAACCAAAGAAATTATTGAAGAGGAAAATATGGCCCTTTGTATTTTTGTTTTGATGAATGATAGCACTGTGTGTTACCATGTACAAATTCTAGCTATTTCAAGGCTCCTGACATTTTGATACCTAATTGTATGACTTTAAATCCATGTGTGCTAGCCTCATAAAACAAAGTATCCACACATCAAATACAGTTATATACATGTCCTTAACAAATAAAGATAAACTTTAAAATACACAGAAACATCACATAGTATGTGTTTTAAGATCAGAAAGATGTGGACTTGGAAATTTGTCTTTATCCATTCATTGATAGTAGTGGAAACTTTGGCAAAACTTATTTATGTAATCTACATTGCAATTTTATCCTCAGCAAAACAGAGAGAGTAAGATATATGTCCCATAGTTTATGAATATTAATATAAGATAATATAAATAAAGTGCATGGAATAGATCCTGTATATAAAAAGTACTTGAAAATATTAACTTCATTAAATATACATCTTGTATTTTCCTTAGACTAAGACTTCATTTGATATAAACTATTCTCAGAACTGTCTACCTATTCATCTATCAATTATATACTACCTACCTATTTAAATTTACCTATCATTTATCTTGTTATTTGTCTATTTATCTAAATTATTGTCTCATTGAATCACCACCTTATGATATTTGATTATTATTCCCATTTCATAAAAGAGGAAATTGAAACTCAGAGAAGTTAAGTAATTTACACAAAAATCACACATTTAGTAAGATGTAACTTTCTTTGCTATCTTTAACTATCTGTAGTATAATAATCATAAAGAAACTATAGACAACCTCAATATGAACAAAATAACAAAATAAAAATATGCACAATGATCTTTCTTCTGTTACTACAAAACACTTCTGTAGCATGACTTATACAAAGAACATAGAGCTCAGAAAGACACGTTCACTCATAAGAGCAAAGAGGAATAGTTACTAGAAAAAATGCATTCAAAACAAAAATACCTTTTCCTCAAAATATACCCAATAGTGTTCAACTTAATTACTATTAGGCAATCCCATATTAAAACCACTTCAACACTATGACTGTAAATTCACTGTACTTTCTCTCTTTCTCTCTCTCTCTCTCTCTTTCACTCTTTCTTTTGCATCAGAGTCTCACTCTGTCACCCAGGCTGGTGTGCAGTGGCACAATCAATGCACATCATAGCCTTGACCTCCTGGATTCAGGAAATATTTCTGCCTCAGCTCTACAGTAGCTGGGACCACAGGTGCATGCCACTATGCCCGACTAATTTTTTTTTTTTGTAGAGGTGGGGTCTCACTATGTTGCCCAGGCTGGCCTCGAACTGCTGGGTTCAAGCAGTCCTCCTGCATCAGCCTCCCAAAAGCCACCATGCCCAGTCTTATTTTTTAATGTTCAAAACAACACTCTAGGATAAATCCAGTTGTGCAAAAAGAAATTAAAAATTAGAAAAAATGCAATTAGTATCAAACATCTTTCTTCTGAAAAAAATTGAGTTAGTAAAAAGCAGAAGACATGAGACAGCTTAATATAATGTAAAGGGAATAAAATTTAGTGTCTACCAAGTTCAAATCCTGGGTAACCTTGGTCAATTAAATCATTTAACTGCTCAGACTCATTTTTTTCCTTCTCTGTAGAATGGTAATAAAAATAATACAAGAATTCTTGGTAGATTCTTATTTTTTGTAACAAAGAGTCTTCTGTATATAGTATATAAATGACATTAACTACTATGAAGAGATAGATTTGTGCTTCAGATGAAAATTTTACCACAGAAATGTGTATTTCAGGTTATCAAAAATCTGACTGTAAGCAGCAAGTACTTAACAGATATTTGTTTATTGGTTTAATAAGACACTTTGAAAACAATTTATAGAATAATAATTGTGTACATAATTTGCATTTTATTTTTTATTTTTAAAAATTTATCTATTATAGAGTCATGGAGCACAAATAAGAATTTACTACATAAGTAGGGTGCATGCAGGTGAAATTTGGGCTTCTAGGTGGCCTTCACCTACCCCCTGGTAGTGTGCCAAGTGCCCTTTGTATTGTCACATACACTCCCCTCCTTCAAGTTCAAAGTCTATTATATATGTGCCTCCTGCCTGGTAATGAATTTCTCTTTCACCACTCGGTAGCCCCAATTCCAATGCTTTGTTCATTTAACTCTATTCAGCCAAATGGCTTCGGCTTCTTATATGTATACAGTATTGTGGTCAATTTGTGTAATTTGGCAACAACTGCAATTACAGTAGGGATTCAGCAATCATAACTGTTTGAGTTTATGAACACTTATGGGAAAGTAACATCAAATAAATTTTATTAAAATTTAGGGTCACTTGATCAACATTATAAGTCACTTTTTTTTTGGCTTTTTCAGTGTTTTTCATTTCAGTGCAAATGTGATTTACTGGTCAACTTTCATCTCTTATAATGATACATATAAAAATCATTATTGACAGTTACTAATTTTTAATTTATTGAATTATTAATTTTAATCCCAAATTCATTTTTCAAAGGATGACTCAAGTATAGCAAATAGAACATACTGTCTTATGAATTATGTTGCTGTCTATGTTTCTGCTGAAATCATTTGTTTAAATACACAGCCTTGTTTTTTTGGACAAGTTAGGGCCAAGTTAAGAAACTCAAATAACAGTTCCTAAGTTCCTTTGGATTTCACATTGTCATGTCATCTGTCACTAAAGTACACAAATTTTCTGCTTCATTCAACTTCTATATTCAATGTCCACTGACTTTCTAAAACTGCATTCAAGTGTTTCCTCTTCCTCTTTGGTTACTTCTGAGATAGGGCCTAAAGCAGGGCCTCAGCATCTGAACAATTTTCTTGGGCTCCTACTTAGTCTCCCATCTGTCTTTAGCCTCTCTCCCTTCTGACCTTGCATGAATCATATGACTGGTGATTCACAAACAACCTACCCTGGGCACTTGCCTCTTTAGTAGTTGATAGGATTCAGGTTGGCCCTTCTGAGAGCCCTGAATGCAGGCTGGTTCTAAGCCTCTAGGTCTTGCTGCACAGCAGATGACTGCTAGGCCTGCTAAAGCTCCAGCTTCTGAAGCCTCACCCCAGCGGAGGCAGCTGCTCTTCTACTCCATCCGCAGAAGCAGTATGGAGTATCTACAGTCCTCTTCCACACCATCACCAGTTATCTATCTAAACACATCTGGCTCTTGCATGCTTACTCACAATGCTCTCCTGTATAATGTAGCATGGAACTATATAGCAGTAAACATATATTTTCCTTCCCTATCATGTACATTGTTTTGTAAGAGTTTTGCACAAGCTGTCCCCTAAAATGGAATGACTATTTTGCTTGTCTCTAGTCTGAAAAACATCTGCTCATCTTCAAAGCCCATTTGAAAAGACGCTTTCTATATGAATCCTTCCTTAATGCAACTCTACTGCTTCCTAACATGAGGAGTTGACAGCTCCATCCTCTGTGTTCATACAGCCCTTTGATTTTAAGAATCTCTCTCATCGAAACTTTTCATACTGTATTTGAGTCAGACGTGTAGTTCCAGTCTTCCTGACAAGACTCTAAATCTCTAAATTCCCTGAGGGAGGAAACCATGATATACTCATTTCTATATCTCCAAGGAATGACACAGTGCTTGGCGCATAAAGGACACAATAAAAATCTTGTGTGAGTTTTTGAATTTCTATTTTAAAGATGTCCTTTAGCTATAATGAAACAAATGGAAGAGATAATGAAATTGGAAGTGATAAAGCGCAGAAACAGAGGAGGTAGCATGTGGTGTCCTGTCCTAAACAAATAATGGTAAAATAAAACATCTGTAACAAGTTATTAGTCATGAATGGACCAAGTGGTTCATACAGTGTTGAGACACATTAAGAAGCAAGGGAAAAGCAATCATGTAATAAGCAGCTAGCATATATCAGTCGGCATACAAGGCACTGGCAAGGAAAGATGTTCAGTGAGATGAAGGTTTGCCTACAATAACGTCACTGGTGATGTGAGAGCTAATGTTTCAACTGAAGTTTGTGCAATTCGAGAATTAAAATTTTTCACCTATAACTGCCCATTTCAAAGTCTAATACATAATAGTCACTAGACTGGTAATAATTATAGTAGTCATCATGAACATTCCTAGCATTTGCTGAATGCTTATTTTGAGTCTGGGATAGGATTGAACACCAGGGACACAGAGGTGAATTAGACACACCTTACTCACAAAGACTTTAAAATGTATTTGAATTGAATTGAACCAAAAGCTTAGTTTATCCAACCTTAAAGTAATTCTGGGGTTTATTAAACAAATAGAAAGTGCTTAGTTATGTTTGGCTTTGTTTTGCTTCTGTGACTGTGCAAGGGGAGAAAAGAGTCTCCTTATCAGACATGTGGAGGTGAGAGGCTCTCTTCCATGCCAGGCGAGTGACTTTGATAATTACCAAAGAAACTGGAGACACTAGCTCCTTCCAATTAATTTCTGTTACCGAATGCCATTGACTGCTTGCCTGACAGCCACAGGCAGATGGAGGGAGAGGAGTGCACACAAGATTTCTTTGCATTTCATAGTTCACAGATTAAAGATACTGTCAAGAGCAAGTCTGAGTTGAGAAATTGATTTATTTGGAGCTGAGTGTGTGGGGAAGGGCCACTTCTGAGTCATTTTAAACAAGACTGAAGTGCTTTAATATTATGTTCTACCTCTTGCTAAACAAACCAAACTTTTTTTTTCCCTTTCAGATGCATTTACTCTGCGAGATTCACTGCCAGAAAACATGCCTAGACCTAGCTTCCTTACATCCTAGCACTTAACACCTTTGGTTGTAGCTCTTAAAACGACTATGACTGTGACTCAAATGCTTGCTGGGAATTGGTGATGGAAAGTGGGAGCAAGTGGCCAGTAGACAAGCTAGAGAAGACCCCAAAGACAATGATCTAGGCCAAAAAGAAAGCAACTCAGATGGTCAGAACCAAAGTGACATCATTATAATAACATGACTCATAACAATAGAAATGTAATAATAGCAACCATTCAAATAGCATGTACCTGTGCTAGACCTTTCTGGGACTCTATGTGTCTGCATGTATTTGTTCTTATATTCATTACACTTTTATGAAGTAAGAAATATTATTATGTTCACTTAACAAATGAGCAAACCGAGAAACAGAAAGGTTAAGTAGCTTGCTTAAAGGTAGACAGCTTATAATTAGAAGGGATGTATAGTGAAATCTAGTCCAGTGTGATGGTGGTAAAAATCCAGAGATTTTAGAGGGTAAAATAGTCAAAGAGTCTATATAAAATATTGAAAAATTGTTTTGTATTAATGGAAATATGTGTGTGTGAGGATATACACACATGCGCGCATATCCACACAAACATATGTGTGTGACTTGTGTATGTCTGTATGTACGTGTGTAAATATATGTGTGTGAGTGTCATATATATGGAAAGAGAAATAGACTGTGAAAATGTCTTATATATCATCAATATTTCCCCCTGGATTAGCATCCCTTGATGATCCATTTATACTTGGCTTTTTACTATAACGATGCAAAATACCCATTTTCAACTCCTTCCACATTAACCAGTGGGGACATAGTATTTTACTATAAGCATAATCCTATCCTTCTCCTCAATGATTTATTTATTAATTTGATCTATTTATTATTCAATATGGTCAAATTAATTCCTACTTTTACAATGATTTATAATTCTTTATTGTACTTAATTATTTTGGTGTTCAAATTATCTCAGATTTGACCAGGGGAAGTCATTTTAAGCTCATTCTTGTGTTCTTGTGACATGCTTCTATCATTTTGGGGGGTCACTTTCTTACTTTCTGCCATAACACGATATGCCAGCTTATCTTGTACCTACCCTTCTCCAGTTCTGAAATCAGTCACTTCTCAGGGATTTCTACTTCCTGATAGTGTCAAATGTTGGGTAACAAGATTTGGGAATGAAGTTTACTCTTTGTTGCTGAGGCATATTTGATTCTCAGCCCTGTCAGCAAACAGAGGTATGAAACACACACACACACACACACACACACACACACACAGAGAGAGAGAGAGAGAGAGAGAGAGAGAGAAAGAAGAGAGAAAGAGAGAGAGAGAGAGAGAGAGAGAAATACATTAAATTCTCCAAGATCAATACATGCAAATGTGTATGTAAATATACAATATACAAAGGCAGGCACACACATACAAATAAACATATTTAAGAAATCATGAATTCACAGATACCTCAAATTCCAGTTAATCCCCAAGGAAGTTTTTTGTTTGATTTTTGCATTCTATAATTCTATATCTGTATTATATAACTATCACAGTGAAAAATCTTGGTGTGCATTAATATCAGCATATTTATTCATTGGCCCAATCCTATAATGTAACTAAATAGTTTTTGAACTCCTTTGCCCATAACACTATAAAAAAAATTCAAACAAAATCCCAAACTTACTAAAGAAATTCAGTCTTTATAGATGTTTTTTTCTCACAGCCAACATCGCCTATAACTGAGGATATATAGTCAAATACTACGGATGTGTTACCTTGGATTAGTCCTTTTTTCTTCCTTCTTTCCCCTTCATTTAGTCTTAGCTATTTTCTTTTTCTTTTCATTCTTACCCACTTTATTTTTGAATATATAGAACATTAGCATATTTCCTAAGGCCAAAATCATACTAAAAGGTGCACTCAGAACATTATCACTATCTACTGTACAGCTTCCATCCTATTTGCTGCCTATCTCATCCCTTATAAATATGCAGGCCCTATTATTTTCTGTCTTATAGATCTTGTATTACTTTTGTACATATATGTATTATATATATATACATATATATGATATATATATATATCATTTTCTTCTTACACAAATTGTAGCATGCCAAATATGCCTTTAGGCACTTCTTTTGAAACCTATGATAGCCCCTGATATTACCATCTATCACTTCAGATATCTTCCTTATTCTTTGTTTTTTTTTTTGAGTTGGAGTCTCACTCTGTCGCCCAGATTGGAGTGCAGTGGCCGCTCCCGGCCACCGCAGCCTCAGCCTGTTGGGCTCCGGCGATCCTTCTGCCTCATCCTTCCAAGTAGTCGGAATTATAGGCATGCGCTACCACGCCCGACTGATTTTTTGATTTATTGTAGAGATGAGGTCTCGCTACCCAGGCGGGTCTCGAACCCGCGGGCTCAGGCAATCCACTCACCTCAGCCTCCCAAAGGCGTGGGATTACAGGCTGAGCCACCGAGCCCGGCTCCTTATTCTTTGTATAGCTGCATAGTACTCAGCTGTGTTTATATACCCTAGCTTATTTGACCAATTCCCTGCAATTCGAGATTTAAATATCTTTCAATATTTTGCAAATACAGATGTGCAAAAATAAAATAAATTGTGGATATTCACTTTTAACTTGGATGAATATTAGAAATATTTATTTCTAATTGCTCACTTTTTCTTTTTAATTTTTAATATTAAAATTAATTTATTATTTTTATGTCATCGCATTTGTATATATATATATATATATATACATTTAATTATACATTGACTTCTACTTACAGTTAAAAATATTTTTGCTCCACCTATGCTTATGGAAGAATTCATACATTACTTCTTTTTCTTCTCATACCTTGCACATTTTATGTTCAAAACTCTCTAGTTACTCTGGATTGTAGATAGCTGTGGTTTCCAAATGGTTTTACAGCACCTAATGGCTTTAAAGAAGTGAAACAGGAAGACTGAAAATGACTAATTTAAAATATATTTTGTCAGTTAAAATGTTTAATTAAAAATAACACATCTAGTTAACTATGTCAGATAAAATCATTAACATATTGAGGATCATTTATACATTAAAATTTGCTGCCAACCAAGATAACTTGAGTAAAATTATCACAGCATAGTGTCTTCTTCCATGTCTACACTTAAAATTGAAGCATTGGAGACATGTTTTTGATGAGGAAGGGTGTAGTCCTTCCCTTATCAGGCCTATGTATGTCTGCTAAAATCAAAACAAAATAAATAAAATGTCTGTAAACCAATAGATCAGATATGCCACGCTTAATTAGAACTTTGCAAAGCTCAGGTACACCTCATCAGATGGGGAGCAAGTAAACTATCAAAATATCACAGTGCCAGATATCAGAATATTAGTATTTGTGGAACTCAGTGTGAATCTTAAATTATTTTTGTCTGGCTTTTATATTGATTTGTATTGTAAAACATTTGTTAAAAACCTATTATGTGTCAGGCACTGTACTAGATCTCAGATATAAAGCAATGAACAAGCCTTCACAGTCCTTACCACCTCAGAAACTCCAAGTGAGACTTAATAAATAATTAATTATAATTGAAAGTGGTTAGACTTATGATAGAAATATGATATGCTTAAACTAAAACCTGAAAAATGACTATGACTAATTAAAATGGCTTTTAAATTGTTTTTTATATTGGGGTTTCTCATGAGGCTTTGTTTAAAATATAAAAAGGAGGGTTCTACTGCTGGTTGATAATGTGTTTAAAGGTTATAAATCTAAGTCCCTTACGATAACAAACAGAACCCATAATCCTGAAGGCTTCCGTATAAACTTCCAGAATATTCATCATCATCACCCAATAAGACTTGTTAATAACCTCTGTAAGATAGTATGCTGGGTCATCCAGGTGGGCTCTGCATGTAATCACATGGGTCCTTGTAAGAGGGAAGCAGAGGGAGACTGGACCCACTCCAAAGAGGAGAAGGGAATGGGAGGATTAAACAGAGAAAGTTTTGAGGGTTCTGGCCTTGAAAATGATAGTGACAAGGCCATAAGCCAAGGAACCAAGGAATGCCAGCAGCCAACAGAAGTTGGAAATCACAAATAACCTATTCTCCCATAGAGTTTATGAGGGAGTGTGGCCCTGCCCACACCTTGAATTTGGCCCAGTGATGATACTGACTTAGAGTTTCTGATCTCCAGAACTATGTGAGAATAAATTTCTGTTCTCTTAAGCCACCATGTTCATAGTAGTGTGAAAAAGGAACATCTAAAATTTATATTTTGTAATCCTTGTAAATGGGAAAACAATTGTTACAACACTATGTATTGAGCTGCATCAGAATTTCACCTCCTTGCAGTCAGAAAAGCAAGAGAATTTTCTGCCTAAGAAACAATCCCGATATCTTTGGGTCATAGAAAATTAAGGCCAAAAGGGAGCTAAAGGTTCTGACTGAGCGTTCCACAGTCTCTTATCAGCATTCTAAATGAACAGTTATTTGACTTCTGCCTAACAGACAAGCAACTCACTACTACCACAGGCAGCAGGCAGCCCCCACTCCCACAGCTCTGTGTGTTATGGACTCATAAAAATATATGCATAGGGCAACCCCCTCAGTTCCCCTCCCACTGTGGGAGCTTTTCTTCCTCTCAATAAATCCTGCTTTCAAAAAAGAAAAAAAATATGCATCAGGAATCTGCCCTGTATGTATTGTGAGTTCTCTAATCCTGGAAGTCCAACAGTCCATAAGAATGATTTATGGAGCTTTTAGTCTAGCAGAAGATAATCACCAAGGAAACAAATACATTAACAAACAAAAAACTTAGATACTGACAATAAGCACTAGGAAGAAGATTAAATGTAGTAATTAGTAACATTCTGGTCAGGAGAGGCATCTCCGAAGAGGCAACATTTTTGAGCTGCAACTTAATGACAGGCAGGAACTGTTGTGCCGAGGTCTAGGCCAAAGTACCTCAAACAGAAAAAAAGAAATGCACATGTGGAAAGATGGGAATGCGCTTGATGTGTCTGGGGAACAGACAAGAGGACATTACTGCTGCCAAATAGTGAAAGGTAGAATGTCTGGAAGTTACAATTTTTGAGTTGCCCCAGAACACACAATTTGTAGCCTGAGCATGGTGGCTGCATGCTAGAAAGAAAACACCACTGGCTTAGAATGCAATAACCTGAGTTTTAATTCTTGCTCTTCACCTGACCACATGTGTGTTCTTAGATTTTTCTTTGCCTCTGTATTTCCATATCCTGATATGGAAAGTGATGTATGATGTTCTCACTCATAAGTGAGAGCTAAACTAATGGTCTGCAAATGCGTATATAATGGCATAAAGGACACTGGAGTCTCAGAAGGGGAAGATTGGGAGGTGGTGAGGGATAAAAAAAAAATCCATCAGATGCAAGTTGTACTAATGGGGGTGAAGATTACACTGAAATATCAGACTTCTTCCTCACTATGCAAAGTAACTATATAGCCAAAAATCATTTGGACCCCTAAAATATGAAAATAAAAAAATTCATTAAAAAGATAAAGTGACAGGGTCAGATAGGATTACTGATTTTCAAGCTATATTCCAGTGAGCCTACTAATTGTCCTCCCTGAAGAGGCTTAGATCTCACTGCCAACTTTATCCAAAGCAGCACTGTACTTATTACTTGCATTTTTTTTATTTATTATTATTATTATTATTATTATTATTATTATTATCATGGTCAGAATATCAGTGTGTTGCCCAGGCTGGAGTGCAATGGCACAATCATGGTTCATCACAGCTGAACCTCCTGGGCTCAGACCGTCCTTCTGCCTCAGCCTCTCGTATAGCTGGGACTACAGGTATGACTAATTTTTTGTAAAGATGAGGTCTTGCTATGCTGTCCAGGCTTGGTTCAAACACCTGGGCTCAAGCATTCCTTCCATCAGGCTTCCCAAAGTGCTGGGATTGCAAGTGTGAGCCACCGCACCCAGTTCTGTTTGTATTTTTAAAACAATTTTATTTCAACAAAGCATTCTGCTGATCAAAAAAGTTTATACACCATTAGCCAAAATAATCTACTCAATTTTTCCAATTGTCAGAATCAAATAATTCTAAGATGTGGTATACTCAATAGATGGGGGACAAAATAATTTTTTGTAAAGATGAGGTCTTGCTATGCTGTCCAGGCTAGGTTCAAACACCTGGGCTCAAGCATTCCTTCCATCAGGCTTCCCAAAGTGCTGGGATTGCAAGTGTGAGCCACCGCACCCAGTTCTGTTTGTATTTTTAAAACAATTTTATTTCAACAAAGCATTCTGCTGATCAAAAAAGTTTATACACCATTAGCCAAAATAATCTACTCAATTATTCCAAATGTCAGAATCAAATAATTCTAAGATGTGGTGTACTTAATAGATGGGGGACAAAAAGTTGTCTAAATGTAAAATGAATTGTCTTGTGAAGTTATAAACTTCCTATCAAAGGAATCTCACAACAACAAAAATAAAAACAAACAAACCACACATTTAGGAAATTCTGGTTTACACAAATTCAGATACTTTCTTTGCTACAGATATTTTCAGAGCTTTTAGTTAAATCATGTTCTCAAATGAATTTCCATGAGAAAAATGTATGTTGCTTAGTTTAGACATCTTCGGGCCTTTGTTTTATGGAGCTTGTTGCAAGGTTATTGTTTCATGGAACTTATCTTCATAAAAACTGACTCCTTACAATTCTCAATATTAGGAATCAGTGTTTTAATTACAAGCTCTAAGAGAAATTGGGTCAACTTTGTTCTGTTCACAGCTATATTTACAATGTATTGTGTACTACTGGAAAGACAATAGTCTATTAATGAATAGTTATGGATTGGGTGACTGACTAAATGAGTTGGAAAGCAATCTTTACTGAGGAAAGTAAAGTGTAATAGTTGTTCTCTGTTGTTAACAAAATCACTTCAAAACCGATGACATAGCCAAGGACCTATTATTTTGACACTCTAAACCTAAGCTTCTTTCATGAGATCTGTTTCTTTCAGGATACCACCTTATCTTCCAGAGATCATTTGTGTATTCAACAATATTGTTTGAATATCTTATGTTCAAGGTATTTGGGAAGCTTTTAAGAAACAATTTTGAGCTTACAGTCCAAGAGGAGATATAGACTTTAATCTGATAATCCAAATACATAATTAGAAACTTGGTAAATAATATGAAGGAAACACATAAATAGTCATGATTTGATGTATTGTTGGGGATATTGGAAGAGTTGAGAAACAGTATGTGAGATTTGAGACCTAAAGACAAATAGAAAATAACTGCATGAAGCTGATGGACCAGAGTGGTTAATAGGCAGAAGAAAGCATTACAAAGACCCTGAGGTGGAAGTGAGCACAAGTGAAAAGTTGACGATGAAACCAAGAAACTAGAGGATGGAAATAAAGTGGAGTTGTTCTTACAGTCAGGCAGCTGAGCAGTCCATCCAGGCTTTGTGGCATATTAAAATCTTGTTCTTTTGTCTAAAACTAATGAGTATCAACAAGAGAGACAGGGAAGGGAGTGTTATAATTATATTTCTCTTTTTGCCTTTAAAGCCTTTACTATATAGGAAGGAAGATGGTGGTGGAGTCATTTGGACCATGTGATTCTCTGTGTGAGTGAGTGAGTGAGTGTATGGACAATTTTGCATATGTGTCTGTAAGTGGGTGTGTGAGTGACTAAGTTGGAACTCAGGAGCAAGTGACCAGGGCTTTCTTGGTGAAGCTGCTCTGCTTGGACCATAGCACTTCCCAGGGTGCAGAAGTCAAGCACCATTTTTTAAAATCAGAAATGCCCTTCCTGGGAGTGACTGCCATTCCAGGCTTTGCCTCACCACCAAAGCATCTGGCTGGACACAGGCAAGAGGGGCTATGGTGGGAGCACAGCAAGGGAGTCAGAGAGAGAGTTCCACTGGAGAAGGCAAAAGAGGGCAGGGAAATGGTCCAGTTTGCTCACCATGGAGCGACAGCCTGCTCTCTGTGCCCAGTGGGTTAACTACTCAGGGGCTGATCATGACCCAGAGGGAATATCCTAAAAACACAAACCTTGGAGGGACATGAATGCTGAGTCATAGGCACCTCACCCCCTTCCTTGATTCATCATGGGACAAAGGGTGTGACCAGAAATGGATAAGGAAGACCCCTGAATATATCAGTGGTGAGCCCAGGGCTGACCCATCCCCCTACTCCCCAGAAATACTCTGAATGTCAGATCCACATGGATGGAGCATGACAGAGCGGGATGAACCCAGATGGAGCCTGGATATCAGTCATGATAGGAAGACTCTACTCCAGGATAAGCCAGTCTGGGTCACCCCTTGACAGTAACTAGGGAGGAAACAATATGGCACCCCCTCCACCAGAGGGTATACCTCTGACCATATGAGAGTGGGAAGGGAGGACTGAAGTTCCACCCATCCCCAGTGCCCCCTCCTCCTTCCCTGGGTATACACTGGGGAGATTTTGAATGTCGCCACAGCTCTGCAGGAGACAGAAAAGGGGCTTACTTGTGGGCAGCTGAGAAGAATAATCACAGAAGCTGCTACAAGAGGGCAAGTTTTTAAATTTTTTTTCCTATTCTTTTTTATTTGTAATGAATATACATGTGAGGGTTTGATTTGCATTCCATCCTACATTTTTTTTCTTTCTTCATTTTTTGTTTTCTGTTTATGTGTGTTCATAAATGATTGAGTGTTCATCTTTCTTTTTATTTGTTATCTCTTTTATTAGTTTAATGTGTATGTGAATGTATGTGTGAAGGATTGATTTGAATTCCCTCCCTTTTTTCTCTTTTCTTTTTTTCTTCTCCCTTCTTTTTGTGTTGAGTGTGTATGTGTGTGGTGTGTGTGTGTGTGTGTGTGTGTGTGCATGCGCTCACATATGTGTTCAGTTTTCCTGTTTTTTTTTTTTTCTAGTTGGTTTTGGTTTTTGCTTGTACGTGTGTGTGTGTGTGTGTGTGTGTGTGTGTGTGTGTGTGTGTGTTTAAATATTTTTTGCTTTGATTTCTGCTTTTGTTTTCTGTATTCTTAAATTAAAAAAAATTTTGCTCATCCTATTTCATTTTACTTTTCTCTCTTCTCCTCATTGCTGTTACTGTGTCTTGGACTCAGGGGGTACACACATGTACCAATTGCATCATCATTTAGAGTGGTGGTGAAGGGTGGGTCTCAGGGAACTCATGCCCCAGTCAGTGAAGTTTGTGATTTGCAAGTAGTCTCTGAATCCTGACTCCCCTTCCTCCACCTTATTTGACTCTGAAAACTACAGGAGACAGCAAAGCTTCCCAACATCAGTCATTTTAAAATAGAACAAATTCAGAGCTCAGATCAGGGAAGAATAGAGGGCTGAGCAAACTTCAGAAGTGAAAGCCTCTCCCATTGCCACTGAATAACTAAATTAAAGAGAAAAGAAAGAGATCTGTCACAAATGAGGAAAAAAATCAACAGAAGAACACAGACAATTCCCAGCACAACAAAGAGGCAGTGCCTGAAAAATCATACCTCAGAGGCCAAACTATAGAGGTCATTACTAGCCCCAGAATATAGCAGTGATTAGGGAATTGATGGAAATAGTGAATAAGACTCAAGAAAGACAAGATGAAACACTGAAAGAACTTGTAACAGAGGTTTTGGTCATAAAAGTCTTCATTCAGGAAATAAATAAAATGACAAGCATGGAAAGCAGAATTGATCAAGCCAAAAAAAGAATCTCAGAACTTGAAGACCAAAACATGGAATTAACCCAATCTGTAAAAAAAATAGAAAGAAAACTCAGAAAGAAAGAATAAAGCCTCCAAGAGATATGTGATTACATCAAGAGGCCAAATCTATGCCTGATTGGTATCTCAGAAAAAGAAAGGGAAATGGAGAACACCTTAGAGCAAGTATTCCAGGAGGTTATCCAAGAAAACCTTCCCCATCTCAGCAGAAATGTGACTGTCCAAACACAAGAGATACAGAGAACCCCCACAAGACATCAAATGAGAAGACTGACCCCCAGACTTATAGTAATTTGCCTACTCAAAGTAGGCACAAAAGAAAATATTCTAAAGGTAGCAAGAGAGTAAGGTCAGACTGGGAAGACCAATCAGAATAGTGGCAGTCCTATTGGCAGAAACACTGCAAGCTAGAAGAGATTAGAGTCCAATAATAAAAATCCTCAAAGATAAGCAATTTCAACCAAAAATTTCCTTGAAACTTCATCAGTGACAGAGAATTAAAATCATTCCCAGACTTCTAATCCCTAAGAGATTAGGCAGCATCCAGACTATCTCTAGAGGAGATGCTTAAAAAGATATTAAGTACAGAAGGTAAAAAAAAAAAAAAGAAAAAAATGACCACACACTTCCTAAGAGAACAGGAGAACACAGAATCAGCAGAGAATACATTGCAACCACAAACCTTGAAAGCACATATATAAGTCAACCCCTAAATTAAAAGAAAACAAACAAAGGAAACAATTTAAATGGCCCTCAAGACAGAAATAAACACACACATTTCAATAATCACCATGAACATGAATGAACTAACTGTACCACTGAAAAAACACAGAATAACAAACTGGATTAAAAAAGAAAAATATGACCAATAATTTGCTGCATCCAGGAAACTCATCTCACCACAAAGGATGTACACAGACTCAAAGTTAGAAGATGGAAAGTGAATTTCCGGGTGAATGGATCACAAAAAAATCAGAAATATTGATCATAATATCAAACAAAACAAACTTTAAGCTATGAAAAATTTAAAAAGATATGAAAGACACTACATAATGATAAAAGGCTCAATCCATCATCAATAAATAGCCATCCTAAACATATATGAGCCTCACACAGGAGAAACAGCGTACATAAAGCAACTACTAAGTAAATTAAAAGAATATATTGACTCTAACACTATTATAGCTGGGGACTTAAAAATCCCACTAACAACCCTAGATAGATAATTGAGGCAAAAAATTAACAGAGACCCAAACCTCAACTTGACATTTGACCAAGTGGACTTAGAAGTTACCTAAAGAACACTCCACCAAACAACCACAGAATATACATTCTATTTATCACCACATGGAAAGTACTCCAAGATTGTTCACATCCTCAGCCATAAATCAAGCATAAACAAATTTCACAAGATAAAAATACTTCCATGCACCTTCTCAGACCATAGTAGAATAAAAATAAGTATCAACACCAAAAAATTCCCCCAAACCCACAAAGACATGGACACAAAGCAGCATTATGCGTAACAACTCCTCGGTCAACACAGAAATCAAAACAAAAATTAAAAGATTCCTGGAAACAAATGAAAATGAAGAAACAACTTACCAGAATTTCTGGGATGCAATGAAAGCAGTTGTAAGAGAGGTATTTATATCTCTTTCCATTTTCCACACATCAAGAAAATGGAAAGATCATAAGTTAACAGCCTAAAAAAAACACCTAAGGGAGCTGAAAAGACTAGACAACAAAAACCCTAACTTTAGTAAAGAATCCAGATCACCAAAATAAAAACCCATATATGGGACACATATAACAAAAATATCATAGAAAAAATCAATGAAACAAAAAGTTGGTTCTTTGAAATGATAAACAAGATTGCTGGATCCCTAGCCAGAATGACCAAGAGAAGGAGAGAAGAAGCCCATATAAACACAATCAGAAATGAAAAAGATCAAATCACAGCTGACCCCCCCAAAATACAAAAGAGTATCAGAGATTACTATGCATACATGGTATGGAAACAAACTCAATAACCTAAATGAAATGGAGGACTTTCTGACATCACACAACCTCCCAATGTTGAAACAAGAAGACTTTGAGACACTAAATAGACTAATAACCACCCAGGAAATTGACTTCATCATATGAAAAGTACCAACAACAACAACACAAAAGCCCTGGACCAGTTGAATTCCCAGTGGAATTATACAAGACACGCAGGGAGAGGCTGATACCAATCTTACTAAAAGTATTCCAGGCAATTAAGAAAGGTGGAATTCTCCCCAAATCATTTTGTGAAGCTAACATCACACTGATACCCAACAAAAAAAGAGAATGACAGGCCAATATCCCTGATGAACATAGATGCAAATTTCTCAACATGATTTTAGCAAGTTAAATCTAAAAACACATGTCAAAAATCATCCGCCATGACTAAGGAGGTTTCATCCCTGGGATGCAGACCTGGTTCAACATCCACAAGACCAAAAATGTAATTAAATACATCAACAGATGTAAAAACAAGAATCACATGATTATATCATTAGATGCAACAAAAACTTTTGATAAAATCCAGTATCATTCTTGATTAAAAACCTAGAACACCTAGATATAGAAGGAACATACCTCAAAATAGTAAGCACCATCTACAATCAGCCCACAGCAGCATATTGCTAATTGGACAGAAACTGGAAACATTTCTCCTGAATACCAGAACAAGATAAGGTTGCCCACCCTCATCTCTCCTGTTCAACACTGTGTTGGAAATCCCACATAGAGCAATCAGACAAGAAAAGGAAATCAGGAGTATCCAAATAGGAAAAGAAGTTAAGTTATCCCCCCTTTGCTGATGATATGATCCTATACCTTGACTATCCAAGGGAATGTTTCAAAATCATTCTTGTAGGAATAAAGGTCTTTGGCAAAGTCTTGTGGTACAAAATAAATGCGGAAAAGACAGTCACATTCTTATACACCAAAAACAAGCGGACAGAGAACAAAATAAACTGCATAAGTCCACTAACAATCATCACAAAAAAATGAAATACCTCAACATCTTTCTAAATAGAGAAAAAAAAAGCCCTTTACAATGAAAACTACAAAACACTTCTCAAAGAAATCCAAGAACACACATAAAATGAAAAGATATTCCATGCTCATGGATAGGAAGAATCAACATTGTTAAGATGTCCATCCTACTAAAGGCAATCTACAGAGTCAATACAATATCCATTAAATTACCAACACTATTCTTCTCAGACTTGAAAACATCAATACAGAAATTCACATGGAAATATAAACAACCACAAATAGCCAAAACAATTATCAGTAAAAGAAGCAAAGCAGGAGGTATCACACTTCCAGACTTTAAACTTCAGTATAAGGCTATAATAATCAAAACAGCTTGGTATTGGTTCAAGAACAGGCATATAGACCAATGGAACAGTATAGAGATTCCAGAAGCAAAACCTCAATTTCTCAACCAACTCATGTTCATCAAAGACTCCACAAAGAATCATTGGGGAGAAGAGAACCTATTTAATAAATGGTGCTGGGAAAACTGGCTGATCACATGCAGGAGGTTGAAATAGCACCCCTACGTATCACCATATACAAAAATCAACTCCATATGAATCAAACTCCTAAACATAAAACCTCAAACATTAGGAATCTTAGAAAACACAGGAGAAACCTTCACAGAAATCAGAATAGGCAATCAATTCCTGATTAAAACCCCAGATGTCCATGCCATAAAAGATACAATAGACAAGTGGGACCTCATTAAACTAAAAAGCCTCTGCAAAGCAAAAACAAAACAAAACCATCTCTAGAATGGGGAGACAGCCCACAGAATGGGAAAAAAATAAATTTGCCAGCTGCATACCTGACAAAGGCCTAACATCCAGGATCTATAAGGAACTCAAATGTGCCAAAAGGGAAAAAACAAACAGCCCCATGAAAAAGTGGGTAAAAGACACGATAGACACTTCTCAAAAGAAGATATACAGGCAGCCAACAGACACATGAAAAAGTACTCAGTCTCACTAATCATCAGAGAAATGCAAATCAAAACCACACAGATGCCACCTAACTCCAGTAAGACTGGCAATCAATAAAACAAAAACAATAGATGCTGGCGAGGATGAAGAGAAAAGAGGATACTTCCACACTGTTGATGGGAATGCAAAGTAGTTCAACCTCTGTGGAAACCAGTTTGGCAATTTCTAAAAGAACTAGAAATTGACTTTCCATATGACCCAGTAATCCCCTTACTGGGAATATACCTAGAGGAACTGAAATCATTCTTTTAAAAAAGATACCTTCACATGCCTCTTTATTATAGCACTATTCACAATAGTAAAAACATGGAACTGACCGTGCTGCCCATCAAAACTGGACTGGATAAAAACAATAGTACAGCCGGGCTCGGTGGCTCAGCCTGTAATCCCGCGCCTTTGGGAGGCTGAGATGAGTGGATTGCCTGAGCCCACGGGTTCGAGACCCACCTGGGCCGTGAGACCTCATCTCTACAATAAATCAAAAAATCAACCGGGCGTGGTAGTGCATGCCTGTAATTCCGGCTACTTGGAAGGCTGAGGCGGAAGGATCACGGGGGCCCAGCAGGTCAAGGCTGTGGTGACCGGGAGCAGCTACTGCACTCCAGTCTGGGCGACAGAGTGAGACTCCAACTCAAAAACAAAAACAAAAACAATAGTACATATACACAATGGAATATTACACAGCCACAAAGAGGGACAAACATATGGACTTCACAGCAATTTGCATGGATTTAGAGTCTATAATACTCAGTGATCTATCACAGAAACAAAGAGTTGAGTACCATTTTCTCACTTATAAGTGAATCCCGAACATTTACTGTAATACAATAAGAAAAGGATTGTCAGGAGCAAGATACTGTCAGGGGAGGGGATGGACACATAACATCAATAAGGATACCTGACCTCAAACCAGGCACATTGGGGATCAGAGGGAGGCCCAAACTTTACCTGTATGATGTCCACTTATATACTTAGTGCTAAATTGTTTCCATATCTTTAAAATTTTTAAAAAGACTTTACTATAGCTGCAGTGGGCATACTAAATTGGAAGGGAAAGTGTGGAAGTGTTACACTAATGATGAGCCTTAACTTGGGGAAATAGCAGTGTTGACAGTGAAAACAGATTCCTGAGATAGCAATTAGAATCTATACTACATGGTATTATAGTACAGGAGATATGGGCATAAATAAAATGGCTTCCAAGTTTTGAACCTGTGCAATTATGCTAATAATAATGTTATTTAAATGAAATTAAGAAAAAAACCCACTTTGCAAGGGAAAGAATGTAAACTTAGTTTTGGACCTGCTGAGTTTGTGGTTTCCCTGTGAGATTTTATTAGAAATATTAAAATAAGGTTGGAGCTCAGAAGAAAGGTCTATATTAAAGATCTAAAATTTGAAATATCAAGAATGAAAATAGTACCTAAAACCTTGGGTATGAACAAAACGTTTTGAGAGATAAAATACAACATAAAAAGGAAATCATGATATGCTTTAAAGAAGAGAAATTTTAAAAATAATAACAACTATTTATTGAAAATTTTCTGTGTCAGGCTCTGTCTTATACAATTAAATGAGTTATTCCTTTTAAGATAATAACTTTGATGAAGTGAATAGTATTGCAGCATTTTACAGAGTTGTTACCTGAGCTGACATTTACTAGTTGTATGAGTTGTAACCAGGATTTGAACCTAAAGAGGCTGGTTCCGGAGCCCATACTCATTGCCATAAGTTTATACAATCAGCCAGTGAAGAAACACAGAAAAAGAACAAGAGAGGAGGCAGAAATCCAGGAGCAAGGGCTATTCCAAAAGTTAGGGAAGAAAGTTTTAAGAGAGAACAGGCAACAAGCTAAAGACTGAAGAAATAAAATTTGCCTACTGCATTTGGCAATATGGTAATCACTAGAGATCTGCCTTGACAGAGTGATGAAAGCAGAAGCTACTTTGAAGTAGACTGGAAGGAAAGGAAGGAGGAAGTATCAGGATACACACATCTCTGAAATTCTTAGTTATGAAAAAAAGAAAGCACATATGACAAAAACCAGTGGGACAATAGAAGCAAAAAAGAGAAGTGTTGCTGTTGTTGATGATTTTGATTAAGGAAAGCAAGAATGGACACACTTTATTGCAGATGGGAAGGGTACAGTAGAGAGAAAAAGCTTAAAGACAAAAGGGAGGTTCATCAATACTAGTAAGCAATGATGCTAGATTCAAGAGCCAGCAAGAAGGAGCAGGAATAGGACAACAATGGAAAGTTACTTGGGGTATTAAGGAAGATCACAGCTAATTTAACTGGTAGAAATAAGGTGAATAAGTATAGGTATTGGTAAAAAGCATAAATGAGAAAGATAAAAATTGAAGGTAAAAAATCACAGTGGCATTTGTTTGTTTGTAGATGAGGTATGCAAGAGTCAGTCATCTGTTTAATGCAAGAGAAAAATTAATTAGTGGGGGAAGTCTCAGAAATATGTAGGCCATGAAGGAAGTTTGAAGTAGGCATTGCAAGTAACGCAAGAGGATGCAGACCATAGCAGCAGATTAACACTGCTGGGTAGCGATGAGGGGCAACTGACTATAACTTTGATATATTTATGGTGATGATGCCAGTTGTCTTATATAATATTTTCTTTAGTGGTATTAAGCTGCCCAAGTACATGCACTAAAAAATGTTTTCTCAGGGCGTAGAAGCCAGACTCAGAAAAAAAAGAGTTTTAAATAGCAATAGTGTATATGTGGGGATTTCATACATTAAGTATGTCCTGAGAATGAAGTTGCACACACACACACACACACACACACACACACACACACACACACACGCACCACGCACACACCCATGCACACACACAGATATTCAATTCAGAGTGTTCATAGTCTGAATTTATATTTGTTTAGATGACATGTTTTATTCTTAAGTTTGTGGTTTATAGAAACTTTTAATACTTTTAATCATGCCATGTGTCTCATATTCTCACATCAAATTACCCATTCTCCATTCCTCTACTTTCTTCCTTCCTCATTTCTTTTCCTTTCTTTCCCCCTCCCACTTCCAATCTTCTTTTTTCTTTTCCTCCCTTGTTTTACCTTCCTTTCCCTGTCCTCTTTTCCCTCCCTCTCCCTCTCTTTCCTTCTCTTTCTTTTCCTTCCCCTTCTTTTTTTCTTTTACATTACCTCCTTTTCTGAATTTTTTCTCATTTATTTCCTTCTTTCCTTTATTTTTCTTCTAACTTCCCTTTATTTCTTTAATACTTACAAAGCATAAATTTTCAACTTTGGCTATAAGTTACAGTTACCTGAAAAGCTAAAACAAGCAAACAGAAACAGTTTTCCTGAATTACATCATATTGGAATTAATTCAGACTATCTGGGGCTAGGGACAGGGCATCAACATCACACTTGTTATATGAACAAATATCATTCAATATCAAAACCCATTAAAAACAGTTTCTCCTATAGATGTATACAGTTTATTCATATAATAAAATACATAGGAACAGCAGAACACAAATAGACAATAGCAAAACAGATGTTCCTCAGCTCCTTACCATGTGTCTTCAGCCAGTCCAATAGCTCACTATGATCATGCTATTCTTCAATGGTGTTCTCTACATGTGGTTCTGTAAATTTTTATAGAACCTGGGGAAGATTAGAGGCTGCCTTTTTTTTCTGATAAAATTAATGTGCTAGGAGAATTTATGAGGCCACGATTCTTAATCTACCTTTCCCTGCAGTATGAAACATTTAGCAACTGAATTTACCCTTTGAGTTTCAATTATTTCATTTATAATGTAGAATGTTAGTATGCTTCCTATTGAGATTCTAAAAAGGGAAAATACAGATCATAGTACCCAGTAGCACACCAATTTCATAACTGCATTCTAAAAACAGTTTATCAAATGCCTTTTAAATCCAAAGTGCCTGGCACATAGCAGCACATGGTAAGTTGTGTTGAAGGATCAGAAGTGATCTGTGCTTTAGTAAATGGTTTGTGAATACCTGATGCTTTCTTTAAAACATAAAAATTGTTAGATAGGAGGTTTTAGGATATATGAAAATCAGTTAACCACCCTTTTCTTGCCTCAACTATCAGAGAAAATTATTGTATCCAAAATAAAATTCTATTAGCCACTAAATCATTGCCTCATTTCTGGGAGAAAGGTATACAAAATATTTGGCAGTCAAAATGACCCAACCAACTAAATAAAAGTGCTACCCGAGAAGAGACGTCACTTTATTTAGGCAAATCCTAGCTTTTAATTTATATTTGTGGCATTAACCATTTCTTCTTAGAAATTGTTATTCATTTTCAGAACACATCCTGGTCCAGAGTTGGCTAACATTTTACAATCCAAGCTGAAAGACTGCTGGTTTGGGAGTATAGTCCAAGTTTTCGGCTTAACCATGGAGCTTTCATTCTCTGCCAGACCACTATGACCACAGAGTTGCTGCTGGTCAGCCTTCTGAAATCTCTTTGTGGATTACTGTCACATTTTCCAGACAGCAGGAGCTTGGCTGTATGGCCAAGTCTTGTCAGATTTCATGGGGCTGCAAGACTTTTGTATATAAAAGAGGGAGAAAGTCTTGGTAGAAAATTACTTTTCTATTTGGCATACTGTCCTCCATTGAAGAGAAAGTTATTTTGGGAGTATTAGACACCTACAGAAGTTGTCTTAACCAGCTTTGTCTTCTATAAGTATAAATAGATACTGGCCTGTGCTCTCCTTTGCTGTAATTGTGTCTTTATCTGGTTTTGGTATAAGGTTGATGCTAGCCTCATAAAATGAGTTTGTCTAGATTCCTTTACATTCAATTTTTTTCAATAGTTTGAGAAAAATTTATATTAGTTCTCCTTGAAAAGTTCAGCAGTATCTCTTATAAACATAGATGCAATAATACCAGCAAACCAAATCTAACACCACATCAAAAAGACCATGTATCATGATCATGCAGAAAATCAAAGGTAATTTAACATATCATCAACAGACAATAAAAATTATATGATTATTTCAATAGATAAAAAATACTTGATAAAATCCAACACCCTCTTGTGAAAAAAAATCCTAATAAATTATGTACAAAAGGAAAGTTTCTGAACACAACGAAGATCATATATAATAAACTCACAGCTTAGAGGAAAATCTTTCATCTAAAAACTGGAACAAGACAAGAATGCCTATTCTTACCACATTTATTCAATACAGTACTGGAAGTCTTGATCAGAACTATTAGGCAAGAGAAAAAAGTAAAGAGTACACAAATTGGAAAGGAGAAAGTCATATTGTTCCTGTTTGGAAATCACATTATTTTAGACATAAAAAAAATCTAAAGATTCTACCAAAAAACTCTTAGAACTGATTAGCAAGTTCAGTAAAGATGCAGAATACAAATCAACTTACAAAAATCAGTAGTTTTTCAATACATAAACAACAAAGTATTTGAAAAACATCAGAAAAGCAATCTCATTACAATTTTTAGAAAAAAAGTAAGAATAAATTTAATCAATGAAATGACAGATCTGTACAAAAAATAAAAAGCTGATTAAAGAAATTGAAGAAGACACAAAATATGGAAAGACATCCCATATATTTATATTAATATAAAATTAATATTTTAATATTAATTTAAAAATTAATATTGTTAAAAAGAGCATAGGTGGTCTACAAATTCAAATCAATCCCCATCAAATACCAATGGCATTCTTTAGAGAAACAGAAAAAAATTCTATCATTTGCATGGAACCACAGAATATTCTAAATAGCCAAAGCAACCATGTAAAAAAAAAAAATTAAAAAAAAGAACAAGCCGGGCGTGGTGGCTCAGCCTGTAATCCCAGTGCTTTGGGAGGCTGATTTGAATGGATTGCCTGAGCCTGTGGCTTCGAGACCTGCCTGGGCAACTTGGCGAGACCTCATCTCTACAATAAATCAAAAAAATTAGCTGGCATGGTAGCACACATCTGTAGTTCCAGCTTGTTGGAAGGCTGAGGTGGAAGGATCGCCAGAGCCCAGCAGGTCGAGGCTGCAGTGGTCGGGAGCGGCCACCGAACTCCAACTGGGGTGACAGAGTGAGACTCCAACTCAAAAAAAGAACAAAACTGAAGGCACACACTAATAGATTTCAAATATACTACAAAGATATAGTAACCAAAGCATCATGGTACTGGCATGAAAACAGACACATAGGCCAATGGAACAAAATAGAGGACACAGTAATTAATCCAAATACTTACAAAAATACACAAATGTGATTATATCAAACTAAAAACTTCTGCACATAAAAGAAAATGATCATGATATTGAAAAGACAAGCTACAGAATGAGAGAACATATTTGCAAACTCTTAATCTGATTGGAACTATTATTCAAAGTATACAAGGAACTCAAACATCTCAACAGAAAACAAAATTAAAAATGGGCAAATGATCTGAATAGACTTTTTAAAGAGAATATATACAAATTGGCAGTGAATGTATGAAAAACTGCTTAACATACTAATCATCAGGAAAATGCAAATCAAAATCACAAAGAGATATCATTTCATTCCAGTTAGGTTGGCTATTATAAGAAAGACAAAAAGGAATAAAAAAAAAGAAATGTTGGTGAGGATGCGGGAAAAGAAGAAATCTTACAGATGGCTGACAGGAATGTAAACTTCTTTAGCCATTTGAGAGAGTAATATAAAGTTTCAAACAAAAAGAAACCACTAAAAGAACTACTTTATGATCCAGAATCACCCGAATGGGTATTTATCCAAAGAAAAAGAAATCAGTACATTGAAAAGTAATTTGCATTCTGCATTCTTAGTTTATTGCAACACTATTCACAATAGCCAAGATATGGACTCAATCTAAATGTGCATGAATGAATGAATGAATAAAGACAGTGATATGTATATTTAATAGAATACTATTCAGCTATAAAGCAGAATGAAATCCCGGCATTTGTGGCAACATGGATGAAGCCTGGAGGATATAATGTTAAGTGAAATAAACTATGAACAGATAGTTAAACACTGAAAGTTCTCACTCAAATGCATAAGCTAAAAATTTTGGTTACATAGAAGTAAAGAGTAAAACAGATTATTAGTGGCTAGAAAGAAGTCATGTGGAGAAGGAGGGATGGGAAAGATTTGTTAAAGGATATAAAATTACAAATGGATAGAAGGAATACATAGTGTTCTATAGCACTGTGGGAAGACTATCATTAACAATAATATACATTTTCAAATAGCTAGAAGAGAGGATATTGAAAGTTTGTAACATAAAGAAATGATAAATGTTTGAGACTATTAATATGCTAATTATCCTGATGTAATCAGTAAACATTGTATTATTGAAGTATACATACTATGTACCCCATAAATATGCACAATTGTGTCAATTAAAAAGTAGAGTGTTTCCGGTTACTTGGAAGGCTGAGGCAGAAGGATCGCTGGAGCCCAGCAGGTCGAGGCTGCAGCAGCCAGGAGCATGCCTCTGCACTCCAGTCTGGGTGACAGAGTGAAACTCCAACTCAAAAAATAAAAATTAAAAATTAAAAATAAATAAAAAATAAAGTGAGCGTACCACTATATTATTTTATTTATGCAATCTTTCACCCACATTTAGTGTGTCAGGTACAGTTATTCCTTAATATCCACAAGAGATTAGTTCCAGGGCCAAATAATTAATACTGGTAATTTTGGTGTCTGTGAATGTTCAAGTCCCTCATATAAAATTATGTAACACTTGCATGCAATCTATGCGTTTCCTCCCATATACATTTGCTCCTCTGTATCCCTGGGTTCCACCAACTGTTGATTGAAAATATTTGGGAAAAAAGTTAACAAAGTTCCAAAAAACAAAACTTAAATTTGCTTTGAGCCGGCAAATTCTACTTCTAATCCACTTTCTATTTGACTTTAGGTAAATTATTTAACCTTTCCAAATCTTAATGTCCTTACTTGTTAAAATTGAATTAGTAACATCTACCTACTACTATGGAAAGTACATGGTAACAACTCAGAAAAAAAAATTCAGAATGTGTAATAATATTACAACTACATAAAGATCAATTAAAATATTAGCAAATCTGTGTTTCACCTACTACAATGGTATAGAGGAGATATTTAAGAAACAATATTTTTCAGCTACTATTTATTGACTATTAAATTGTTCATTCATTTTCAGTTATCAGTTACCCTCGATCCTTCATACAAACTATCGTGATAACAGCCTTGTTAGAGATTGTAACATTTTACCAATGATGGAACCAAAGTTCAAAGCAGTTAGGGAATTTTCCTATGACCTCATTATTTGTAAGTTTAATAATTATGTGTGGTCCCAAATATGTGGTGCCCCATTATGTGACATGCAATGGCCTTGTCACTCCATCAGACAAAAACCATGCTTGCAAGTGCATTATTTGAAAATGGTTTTTAAGAAATACTGAAGTGTGAATTAAATACATCTTAAAGAGGCAGTTCCTAACTATGAGTAGATAGGCAAAATGATTGAGGGCTAGAAAAAAATGAAAATCAGATCTGAAATCATTAACTAGTTAACCAATGTTATCCTAGAAAATGGAAGATGTAAAAGGAATGCTGCAAATATATTCATATATTGAAGGACTGATTAGAGAACAAAAACTAAAATATAAAGAGCAATCACAAGACTGTTTCTGTTTGCTGGCAGTAAGCAACAACAAAAAAAGAAAGATGAAGATTAGTGATTTTGTTATGATAAGTCTTTTTTACAAGAGGAGATTGATCCAGAAGTTTCCTAAAATATCCGCTGAACTCTCAAATTTAATCTTGCTCTGAAGCCAAGTCACATATAAATCAAGCATAGATTATTTAGGGACTATTATGCATTGTCTTAGTCTGGGATATTTTGAGCTCAAAATAGAACTTACTCAAAATAGTTTAATCTAAAATGATAATTAATTGGAAGGGTATAGATATGTCACACTGTAGGATTTACAGAGCCTAGAATCAGAAACTAGAAAACAGAGAATCAGATTGCCCCTTCTCTTCACCATCTCTGCTTCTCTCCAATCATTTCATCCATTCTATCTTTCTGCGGATCCTTCTTCCACTGTGACAGATGTACATCCACCACAGTTCTGGCTTCCCACAGTCACCCTCATCAATCCATTGTACAAATTGGAGTCCCAATTAGCAGAAAAAGTGAATCTGGCAGGCTCAACTCATTTCAGGTGCTTTCTCTAGCCCAACTGTCTATTGGTAGGTGGTGTCATTGAATTGCAGTCCAGAAGACAATGGAAACAGACTGTCTAAGATGAATTCATGAACAGATCCTATTAAAAAGTACAGAACAGATGGGAAAGATTCGTAGAGGAAAAACATGGGTTTGGCATATGTATGCATAATAGCAATGCACATATAAACAACACAAACATTATTTTAAAGGACAGTATAGTGCTTGAATTTATACTAGAAGATCAATATTTCTATCCAAATTTTTTTATAGCATTTCTTATACTATATACAAAGCAATTGCTTTGTCATTTGCTATCTAGTCCCTCTGTAGTAAGCATGATTTTAACCAATTGGTAAAAACTGTTTGGTAAAAATAATGAATTCTACTTGTAGAAAATTAAAGAAGAAAGTCTAAGGAAACAAGTTAAAATTCATCCAGTAACAACAAATGTTAACATTTTGGTACATAGCCTTTGATTTAACTCTACATATAAATTCATTCATATTGTTGACCTTATGCCTTACAAGTATTTTAAAGTACCTTTTGCAAATTAACAATTTGTTAAGATTTATTCTCTACACTTGATATAACGGCATATTTTCTAATGGCTATATAAAATTTATAAATTTTTGATTTAAAAAATTAGTTACCTTAATTTGTCGCTATCACCAATATTGGAATATAGATTAAATACATATATAAAGATTTAGATATGAAGGAGATCCCCAAAACCCCCAAAATTTGTTTATAAAAAATTGTAATTTATTCTGACATGCTTAAACTTCAGTCACCTTCAAAATATTGTCTGTTTTATATACTTGACTTATCAAGACATTTTTCCACTCCTTTAAACAATTTTTGAACTCATCAATTTTGATGCCTTTTAATGGTTCTGCCATTTTTTGCTTCACCTCTACCACATCAGTAAAACATTTCCCTCTGTAGACGTTTTTCATCCGGAAAAAAAAAAAAAAAACACATCACTAGAAATGAGATCAAATGAATAGGGAGGGTGAGACAAGGGGATCATGCTGGTTTTGGTCAAAAACAGTTGAACACTCAGCGGGTTGTGGGTAGGTGTGCTCATAAATCACCCATCATGAGGGCAAGTACATTGAAAGAATCTCCAAAAAAAATGACTGAATCCAAACATAGTCTCTCACGGTAACGCTAGCTGGTACACTGATGCCAATAGGTTTCTAGAACACTTAGCTAGTCAGGGAAGTCTCTATTACAAGGGGTCCACCTTCCAAAAACTAATTTATTTTTAGGGGGCCTCCTTATATTAATATATACAATTTATATATATATATTATACATATATATATTATATATATAAAATATATATATTTTTAATTTATATATACATATATATTATATATATGTAGTGTATATATCTGATTATATATATATTAAATTTCTGGGAATAGAATTATTTGGTGGGAAAGTGAGATCACAATAAACTATATGGCTCTTAATACAAATCACAGGCTCGGTGGCTCAGCCTGTAATCCCGTGCCTTTGGGAGGCTGAGGTGAGTGGACTGCCTGAGCCCACGGGTTCGAGACCTGCCTGGGCAGGCGAGACCTCATCTCTACAATAAAATCAAAAAATTAGCCGGGCTTGGTAGTGTGCACCTGTAATTCCGGCTACTCGGAAGGCTGAGGAGGAAGGATCGCCGGAGCCCAGAAGGTCGAGGCTGCGGTGGCCGGGAGCAGTCACTGCACTCCAGCCTGGGCTACAGAGTGAGACTCCAACTCAAACAAACAAACAAACAAATCACAGTCCAAAAACTGTGCTAAGTTACATTTTCTTTAATGTTTATAAGTTCAGTATTTAAGAGGTCAAAAAAGCAAAAACACCACCACCTGCAACAAAACCTGCCAACTGGGAAAAAAAAAATCATTGTATTAGTTTATATTTTTCACAATTATCAAGTATGAATAATTTTAAATACTTATAATTGATTAGTCATATTCTAATTCATACTTTGCTTATAAAAACTTTTGAAAGTTTATTTTCCTCAATATTTTGCAATGGCTAATTTAGACACCCTAGGTTTTAGTTTCCTACAATGTTCCTCAAAAGAAAATGGATTCTGCTATGATATTCAATTTAGATGACAGTTGTAGAGTTGTAAAAAAATGCTGCTAATGGAAGCATAAAATCTGGGTTCAAATACAAGCTCTGATCTGTAGAAACTATGATTATTTAGCCTCTTTTGGACTCCATTTAATGATAAAATAGAGACAAAAACCCCCACCTTATATAATAGGAGTAATTTCTTTTCACTTTTCTGAGAGCATGTGTTGTACAGTGCCATATCTGTTTCATGACTTACATTTTCTTGTTCTCTATACTCAAAAAATATTAGATTGATTTCATATTTTTAAATTTACCTTTTTCCCACTCTCGTGAATTTTGACATATTACTTTTGTCTAAAATCATCACCCTTATCTTCTTGACTCCCACACATATTTAAATTTTGTATTCATATAAAAATATTTCTTGCACTCTACTCAAGTTAATGTAGATGGATTTGGTTAGAGGCTCCAACATCACCTGTATCATAATCACTGCATCTGCTATTTCTCATTTAAATGTCTGTGTTTCTGGCTAAGCAGTCACATTTTTGATGGTACGCCCATGTCTGTCTTTTCACTGTTGTATCCACAGTACTGAAAGTAGTACTTAACAACCAATAAATATTTGTATACATTGATAAGCAAATGAACCATTTTATTTTTCTGAGCAATGTTCCCTCTTCAACCAAATTATCTTTGCTCTTGTATTAGTTTTTAGAATATTGTCTGTTTCATTTGGAGGTAAGCAATGAAAGGCTATCTATACTGAGTGGACTTCATTTCCCAGCATAATGTAACATTTCACTAAAACAGCATATAAACCTTTGTTGATAGTTCAAATAAATTTAGACAGTAAAAAAATAACAGTTACATATATATTTTTTGGTTGTAACCTGCAAAGAAAGAGATAATGGTTTTCCATTTTGGTAGAGGTTTATAATGCACCCTCCATATGTCTTTCTCCTCTTCTTCTGAATTCACAGATCTTTATTCACCATCTTCTACCACACCACTCTTTGTAATTTGTCAGGATTATGTGATAACTTCTCACTAAAGAGCTGAGTGGAGATATTATGAGAATCATAGTCTAAGTCATACTTAGACTAAAGCATGTAATCGCCTTTGTTTGACCTTCTCGAAGTAATATTTTTTCCCCACAGCATCTGAAAAGTTATCCTATTTCTCCTGTTGCTACAAATGTGGAAGCTTCTGCCAGCCTGGGTCATGAGTGTGTAGAGTAGAATTCCCCCTCCTCCCACTGATTCTCATTGGATATTGAGAATGAGAAAGATATATAATTTTATTGAGAGAATTATTTATTATTGCAGTTTAACCAAGTCTATCTTGACTGAATCAGTGATAACAAAGTGTCCTCAAATTTATTTATTTAATTTTCATGAAGTGACGTCTAGAAGTGACGTTTCACAGGTAATATAATATTTTGATCTACCGTATAATCCAGAAATTCCACTTTGGGATATATTCCAAAGAATTGATATCAGGGACTTATGCGTTTATTTTTATAACCATGTTCATGGCAGCATTATTTCCAATAGCCAAAGTTAGTAACAACACAGATGCCTATTGATTAATGAATGGATAAACAAAATGTGATCTATGTATACAATGATATAGTATTTAAACTGTAAAAGAAGTAAAATTTTGATACATACTACAATATAAATGAACCTTGAAAACTATGCTAAGTGAAATAAAGCACATACAAAAGGACAAATCATACTGCATTATTCTGCTTATATGAGATACCTAGAATGGTTAAATTAATAGAGACAGAAAGTTGAATAGTAGTTACTACTGCCTAGAAGATAAGGGAACTTGAGAGTTAGTGTTTAATGGGTACAGATTTCAGTTTGGGTTGATGAAAAAGTTTAGGGAGATGAATGATTGTTGCTCAACAAAATGAATGAACTTGATGTTAAATACTTTAAAAATATTAAAATAGCAAATTGTATATTATGTAAATTTCAGCACGGAAAATATTTCAGATGTTATCCAAATATAGCACTTACAAAGATGAAAAAGAATTATCAGCTGGGAAATATTGGTGGAAATGAGCATGAAGTTTGGAATCAGATAGACTTTGGATTTGAAATAGACATGACTACATGCTTGCTGAAAGTCTTTGACATTTGTTGACTTTCTCAGCCTCACTTTAATTATCTGTAAAACACAGTTGCTGCAAAGATTAACAAGATAACATGCTAAACACTTAATAAAAAATGAACACATTGCAGAAACCCAAATAATGACTCCAGCTGTTGTGCTACCATTGTTTTTTGTTATTATTAATATGTTTCAAAATGAAATAGGAGACTGAAGTGTTTTCTATGCAGTTTTTTTAACATAACATAAATTTGGTTAGAAATCAAGTTATGAAAAACAAGATTTTCTTTCCAGTAGAGTTATTGAATATTTTATCATTTTAGAAGTCCAATTTTATTCACTCATTCTCAGTGTCTTCTGCCTTTATAAGATAAGGGACAGATTCAATTTATACTGTCAAATACTAGCTACCTAGCTTTTTAGAGTACTATTCCTTTTAACCTTCTTTTATGTTTACCTCGCTGAAATGTAGTTAAATGCTTTCAATAAACTATAAAACCACCAACAGTCAGAACCTACCAAATATTTCTATGCCTCTGAATATAAGTAGATATTTTCCAACAAATGAACTATTTAGCTTAATACAATTTAACATGCTTGACTGTGCTGACAACCTGTAAGTAAGAAGGGTCATTTCAATTTTGTTGAATGAATATCTGTTGAATGCCTGTTATATGACCATAATAAGTTTGGGATTATGGAAGAGAGAGGGAGGAAAAAAAAGATATTTCTAAAAAACTAGAGCTCAAAGAGTTATCAGCTTTATGGGATGATTGATGTTAATTTTATTTTCTAAATAAATTTTCCATCGATGAAACTGAAAAGTAAGCAATTAATGAATTAATGAGTTGAGCTTCAGTCAACATTCTCTGAAACAAAACTTTTGCTATATAATAAAGTCCCTTTACAGTATTAGCATCCATCATATAAGATTGCTTGGCTCTTTTCTTGTGTTTATATGCCATCTGGAGGTCTCTTCTCTCTTAAATAGCCTACCTACATCTTTTACCATCATTAAAGTCCTCTCTGAAAGTCACCCCAACTACTGCCCTCTAAAATATCACCCTTAACATAAAGATCTAGCAGCAGTTTACATATTATTCTATTTATTTTCTACTGATACCTAAAGAGAATACAGTCCCTTTTCATCTAAAGTTAAAATATCTGGAAGACAAGACATACATTTCCTTCTACATTCATATTCTTTATAGTTTCAGAAATTTGATTCTCACTAATTAGACATTCAACAAATACTTGCTAATATGACTCTGTTTCGATAATTGGAGATAAGAATCTTGACTCAGTCTTTATAGATACAAAGTGCAGTGACAATGTACTCTATTTCTGATGTTGCACAAATTCCATGAATGTTTAAGTTATATTTAGTATGTCTTATAGAAAATAAGTACTCGATAGTCCTCCGTATATTGAACATTTTTGCCTCATTTTTTTCTATTTCATGGGAAGTGTTTCCCATTAAAGTTAAATACAACCTAGGATACAAAGTTAAGCAAATAAATTAAATTGGTTAAACTAATAATATATTTATAGTGTACATTAACTATATTACAGGGCTAAATTAACATAATAATTTAAGAAAATGTCCTCATGCAATGACAAATAAACTATCCAGTTTTAATGTGTCAGTCTGTCTTCTAGAAGTTTTCAGATTCCCAAGTATTTAATTTGATTACTTTACTATAGCATGCTACAGTTAGATAATTCTTTGTACACATTATTATTCTGTTTAAAACATGTAGATAATTACTATATTTAGTCTGGTAAAGTGAATAAAGTAATTAATAAAGAAAATTTAGACCTAGTGTCAGCAAATGAGAATAAAATAAATGATTGTTTTTCCCAAATCCACACTTTTCAAATATCTACTTAATGAGAATTCTCAAAAAAGTAAATCCAGGAGGAAAATAATATAAAAGTTTAGGGTTTTTTGTTTTCCTTTACATCATAAAAGAAAGACCTTATCTAGTTAATAACTTCACCACAAGATGTTTCATGTTTTTCTGACTATAGTTTGAATTACTCCAGAAAAAAAAATACTTATTTTTTAACTATATGTAACATACAATTAAAAATTTACCAATACACACTGTGAGTTTGAATGTCATTTCTATAGCTTGGATTTCTTTTTATGACACAAGGATAGATTAATTACTCCATTATCTATAATTTCCTAGTGTTCACATTTCAAAATTTCAGTGTGCTATAATTTATTTATCCACTATACTTGATCATTATATTTTAGAAATATATATATATATTTATACATATATATGTAATTTTTCTGTTTACAGCATGGTTTGAGTTATACATTTAGATAATTTTAAGAAAAATTGACTGAACTAAGTGAAGCCAACTATTGGCTATATGATTGAGACATATCAAATGATGATTTTACAACTAATCTTGTTAATAGTAATCATGACAATAACAGTAACAATGTTAAATTATAATACCATATAATAAAAGTCTGGTACACTAGGTATTTTACATTTGTTATCTTATTGAACCCTCAGATAAATCTGAAATTAACTATCAATATCTACCCTTCAAAGGTGAGGATACCATAGCTTAAAATATAAAGCTGTGTAAGTAACTTACACAAGGCCACACAGCTGACAAGTGACAAAGGCCTGTGCTCAGGTCTGCCTGTCTGCCTCCCAATCCCAGTGTTGTCACAATGAGTCTGATCAGGACTTATTTCAGGTGGTAAACTTTTTCCATTTTGCTGAGTCGTCCTGTGTAGGGCTGCCCTTGCTTCTCTATTTCATTTTTGTGCAATGCTTCCATGTATGGCCACTACTCCCACAATAACCCACTCTTAAATCTAGCTCTGTTTACCTGATTGAAAACATGTACTTGAAAAAAAGGGCTCGACATACAAGCAATTGACTGACCTTTAAAATGCTCATATGATGTTTAGCATTATGTGGCACAAGTTTTAGTTAGTCCTCTATAGAGTTCCTTCATTAGAAGAGATGTGAATCAGAGAAGATGGCACATAGGGAATCAATTAATATAAAAGATAAACTGGTAAAATTTAAAAATGAGCCGGGCTCGGTGGCTCAGCCTGTAATCCCGCGCCTTTGGGAGGCTGAGGTGAGTGGATTGCCTGAGTCCGCGGGTTCGAGACCCGCCTGGGCAGGCGAGACCTCATCTCTACAATAAATCAAAAAATTAGCCAGGCGTGGTAGCGCGCACCTGTAGTTCCAGCTACTTGGAAGACTGAGGCGGAAGGATCGCCGGAGCCCAGCAGGTCGAGGCTGCGGTGACCAAGAGCGGCCACTGCACTCCAGTCTGGGCACAGAGTGAGACTCCAACTCAAAAAAAAAAAAAAAAATTTAAAAATGGGCAGTGATAGCCAGATATAGCTACTAGTCACATAGCTAGCAATCAGAACCTTACTGCTATCCCCAAATTTGTGGATTTCTGGTGAGACAGTAATTTCCCCTCTCTGTGGGAATTATCCAGCTGTCCTCTTTGGAGGGAATCAAGTGTTTAAAGAAAATCAGAGGAAATCTTTTCATCTCTCTGCAATGGGAATAGTGAAATGAGCTCTGTCAATAAATAACTGTACTTCACAATTTTTGTCTCACTTGATTATTCATGTCTCCTCAAACCCCAAACATGCAACATGCCACAAATATCAATGGAGATTCAGTCTGACTTGGGAATTACCCCTAACTTTTCTTTGATCTAAGTTGTAGCTTGTGTATCTCTTTGGACCACTTCAAACAGCTTTGAAAAGAGTTCAAGTGTGTTTCTGTGTGTTCCAATCTCTGATTATATAGTCTCCAGTTGGTTAAACGAAACGGCATCTTGGACTCTTTTCATAGACTCTGTTAATTAACAAGAAACTGAAATTGACACCTCCCATGAGGAAACTAGAACTCTCTAATTTAGAAAATCCATTCAATTTGTTGGAAGTCAGTACTAATCTCAAATTATGGTTCTAACTTTAAGGATCTTGTGACATTTATGTCACTTTGGGTGATTTCATGGGCAATATTTTCTTTCAGGGAGAACTAAGAAAGTTTCCGTGTAGCACATATTTTTCAAAGAAGAACTTTGAAGAATTGTAAAGGAAACCTCAACAAAAGATAGCATGCTAAAAACACCCTTTCTTCAGCGATTACTTAGTATCTGCTATGTGTAAGATCCAAATATTGGAGATCCAAATATTGACTTTGGGATCCAAATATTTTGTTACAAATCCCTTAACACTGATTTCAAAGCCCTTCACCACACAGATTTTGTTTCCCTACTAGTCTTCCACTTCCGATATTCACCCTGTTTTTTTTCCAATTTCCTGGATATGCTATGTTTGGTCTTGACTCTAGGTCTTTGCACTTGCAGATTCTTCTAAGAATCCTTCCTCTGTGCTTAACTTCCTTTTTTTGGCTGGTTGAATTCTCCTTAAGCTTAGCTCTTTTTGAAATATATTTTACTCATTATATCTTCCTTGATTTTCCAATTCTGGATCAGTGTCCCTTCATTATATTCTCATGACAACCTGCTCTTTCTTATCAAATCCTATTAAAACTCTTCAGAAATTGCCATTGTCTACAGATCTCATTAGACTGTAAATTTCTTGAAGGCAAGGCCAGTCTTCTCCTCTATTTACTATTGTATGCTCAGCTTCTAGTACAGCAACAAATACATAGTAGGTGCTTAATTGGCATTTCTTGATTGAATAATGATTACCACTAATGTATTGTATCTATTGTTTGCCAGGGACTGTGTTAGACACTTTGCATATATCTATTGCTTATGTCAATTATGGATTGTACATGTTACTACTTTCATTTTAGATATGAGAAAATAAAAGCTTAGATAGTCTAAGTAACTTATCCAGAATCCATAAGTCCTAAGCAACAAAGCCTTTGCTTTCTCTCATTTTATCACATCTTTTAAAAGATAGTGTTCCCATATGCATTTCAACCCAAATTAAGCAAGCAAGCAAATAAAATCACTTCCATGAAACACAGTAAGACTCTCAACTAGTGTTTGGAATGTTTTAAATGAGGTAATAAAACCGTTATGGTGACATAATCGTATCTACCTGGAGGTCCTTCCTAATTATAATTATTTCTATACTACCATTCTGGCTCTGTGATAGAGTATTTTCTTTCTCTGTCTTTTTAAAAATTTTTATTTAAAGATGTGGGGTACAACAGGATTAGATCCAAAAGTTCATGCCATAAGAGATCAGATAGACAAGTGGAACCTTATCAAACTGAAAAGCTTTTGTAAAGCAAAAGAAACCATCAGGAGAGTAGGGAGACAGCCCACAGGACAGGAAAAAAAAATTGCTGTTTCTCTGACAAAGGCCTAACATCCTGGATCTACAAGGATGGTGAAGTTTGGGCCTCCCATTGGTCCTCACTTTGCCTGGTTTAGGATCAGGTACCCTTAAGGATATTATGTGCCCGCTACCTCCCCTGGCAGTGTCCCACTAGTGCCAATACCTTTCTTGTAGTACTATGAAAAATGTTCAGGGTCCACTTATGAGTGAGAACATGTGGAATTCAGTTATTTGTATCTGTGATAGATCACTGAGTATAATAGACTCTAAACCATCCAAGTTGCCATGAAGTCCATAATTTTGTCCTTTCTGGCTGTGTTATATTCCATTTTGTATATATACCACATTTTTTTTTATCCAATCCACTTTTCACGGGCAGGATAGTTGGTTCCATGTTTTTGCTCTTGTGAATAATGCTGCAAAAAACATGCATGTGCAGGTATCTTTTTTGAACAATAATTTGAGTTCATACAGATATATTCCCAGAAGGAATATATGGAAGGCAAATATCTAGATCTTTTAGAAATCTCTACATTGTTTTCCACAGAAGTTGACTAGTTTACACTCCCACCAACAGTGTAAAACCATTCCCTTTTCTCTGGATTCTCTTCAGCATCTGTTATTTTTGATTTATTAATGATGGCCATCCTGACTGCAGTTAGGTAGTATGCCAATATGGTTTTTATTTGCATTTCTTAATGAGGCTGAGCATTTTTTCATATCTGTTGACGGTTCATATGTATTCTTTTGAGAAGTGTCTATTCATGTCTTTTTCCCACTTTTTTATGACTTCTTTTTCCATTTGTTTTTTGTTTTTGTTTCCCTCTCAGCACATTTGAGTTCCTTAGGACTTTGTCAGATAAACAGCAAACATTTTTTCCTGTTCTGTGGGCTGTCTCCCCACTCTCTTGATGGTTTCTTTTGCTTTACAAAACCTTTTCAGTTTGATAAGGTTCCACTTGTCTATCTGATCTCTTATGGCATGGACTTTTGGGGTTATGATCAATAATTCATTGCCTAGTCCAACTTCTATAAGGGTGTCTCCTGCATTTTATAAGAGTCTTATAGTTTGAGGTTTTACATTTAGGTCTTTGATCCATTTACAGTTGATTTTTGTGTATGGTGATAGGTAGGGATCCTGTTTCATTCTTCTGCATGAGGTCAGCCTGTTTTTCCAGCACCATTTATTGAATAGATTCGCTTCTCCCCAGTTGTTGTTGCTGGAGGCTTTGTCAAAGATGAGTTGGTTGAGAAATTGAGGCTTTGCTACTGGAATCTCTATCCTGTTCCATTGATCTATAAGCTGCAATTGTACCAGTACCAGGTTGTTTTGATTATTGTAGACTTTTAGTAAAGTTTAAGGTCTGGAAGTGTGATATCTTTCTGTTTCTTTTGCAAAGGATTGTTTTGGCCATTCATGGTCATTTTCATTTTTGTATAAATATCTGTATTGTCATTTCCAAGTCTGAGAAGAATCACGTTGGTAATTTAACGGATATCGCATTTAATCTGTAGATTACTTTGAGTAAGATAGACAACTGAACAATGTTGATACTTCCAATCCATGAGCATGGAATATCTTTCCATTTGTTTGTGTCATCTTTGACTTCTTGAGCAGTGTTATACGTTTTTTATTGTAATAGTCTTTCACTTCGTTGGTTAGGAAGATGCTGAAGTATTTCATTTGTGTGTGTGTGGTTATTGTGAATGAGATTACACTGTTTATTTGGTTCTCTGACTGTTTTTTGTTAGTGTATAAAAATGCAACTGTCTTTTGCATGTTGATTTTGTACACTGAGATTTTGCCAAAGTCCTTTATCAGTGCAGAGTTTTTTGACAGATTCCTTTGGGTTTTCACGATACAGGATTATGTTTACAGCAAATATGTGTAGCTTAACTTCCTTTTTTTGTACTTGGATACTGCTGATTTTCTTCTGTTTTCTTTTTTTTTTTTTTCTTTTTTTTTTTTTTTGAGTTGGAGTTTCACTCCGTTGCCCAGACTGGAGTGCAGTGGCCGGTCCCGGCCACCGCCGCTTCGACCCACTCAGCTCCGGCGATCCTTCCGCCTCAGTCTTCCGAGTAGCTGGAATTACAGGCGCGCGCTACCACGCCCAGCTGATTTTTAAAAAATTTATTGTAGAGATGAAGTCTCACTGCCCAGGCGAGTCTCGAACCTGCGGGCTCAGGCAATCCACTCTCCTCAGCATCCCAAAGGTGCGGGATTACAGGCTGAGCCACTGAGCCCAGCTTCTTCTGTTTTCTGATTGCTCTACCTAGGACTTGCAACACTACGTTGAACAGGAGTGGTGAGAGTAGGCAACCTTATCTTGTTTCAGTTTTCAAGGGAAATGCTTCCAACTTCTGTCCATTTATCAGTATGTTTGCTGTGGGTTTATCATAGATGAATTTACTATTTTGAGGTATATTCCCTCTATGCCTAAGTGTTCAGTGGTTTTTATCAAGAAGGGATGCTGCATTTTGTCAAAAGCTTTTTTTCTGAGTTTAATGATATAATCATGTGGTTCTTGTTTTTGCATCTGTTGATGTGTTTAGTTACATTTATGGTCTTGTGGATGTTGAAAAAGCCTTGCATCCCAGGAATAAAGACCATTTGATCAGGGTGGATAATGCTCTTGTGGATGTTGAACCAGCCCTGCATCCTGGGTATGAAACCCACTTGGTCATGGCAGATAATTTTTGAGATGTGTTATTGGATCTGATTTGCTAAAATCTTAAGAATTTCTGTATCTATGTTCATCAGGGTTATTGGCCTGTCATTCTGTTTCTTTGTTCGGTCTTTTCCCTGTTTGGGTATCAGTGTAAAGTTGGCTTCATAAAAAATTTTTAGTAGGTTTCTATCTTTCTTGATTATTTGGAATACTTTCAATAGGACTGGAATCAGCTCCTCCTCATATGTTTATTAGAATTCCTCTAGAAAGCCGTCTGGTACTGTTTTTTTGTTTGTTTGTTTGTTTTAGAATTTTCTTACCCTGAAGTCAATTTCTTGAGTTGTTATTGGTCTATTTAGGGTCTCAATTTTTTTCTTCTTGTTTCAACCTTGGGACCTTGTACGATATCAGAATATCCTTCATTTCATTTAGGTTTTTGAGTTTGTTTCCATAGAGGTGTGCATAGTAATCTCTGATAATCTTTTGCAGTTCTTCAGGGTCAGTTGTAACTTTATCTGTTGTGTTTCTAATTGTGTTTCCTTGGGCTTTTTCTCTCTTTTTCTTGGTCAATCTGGCTAGGAGTCTGGCGACCTTATTTATCCTTTCAAAGAACCAGCTTTTTGTGTCATTGATTTTTTTTAATAGTATTATTGTCTTCTGTGTCTCATAGTTGGGCTTTTGTTTTGGTAATCTGAATTCTTCTGCTGAAGTTAGGGTTTTGGTGGTCTTGTCTTTTCAGGTTTTCCCCAGTATACAAGTCCTTTTTTTTAAATTAGAGTCTCACTCTGTCACCCAGAGTAGAGTGCAGTGGCATACTCACAGCCACCCCAGCATCGACTTCCTGGGCTCTGATGATCCTTTCACCTCAGTCTTCCAGGTGGCCAGATCTACAGGCAAGTGATAGCACACCTGGCTAATTTTTAAATTTATTGTGGAGACAAGGTCTTGCCAAGTTGCCCATACTGGTCTCGAACCCATGAACTCAGGTAATCCCCTTGCCTCTGCTTCCTAAAGTGCTAGGAGTACAGGCTGAGCCGCTGAGCCCAGTCAGATAAAAGTCTTGAGAAGGAAAATAGCTTCAAACTATAGACTGTGAAGGAGGAGGGTAATTAGGTTATTAAATTGTGATCTATTTTCTTGATGTGTGTGCATAGAACTATAAATTCCCCTCTTAGTACTGTTTTCATGGTATCCCAGAAATTTTAGTAAGATATGTCTTTGTTTTCGATTGTTTCCAAGAATCTTTTCATTTTTGTGTTGACCCTGGAGTTACTCAGCCTTATGCTGTGTAGTGTCTATTCTTTGTGTATTTTGGTGCAGATCTTGTTAATGACAATATTTATTTTTATTCCACTGTGGTCTGAGAAGATGCATGGTAGTATTTCAATCTTACAGAATTTGTTTATGCTTCATTAAAGGCTGGGGATGTGGTTGATCTTGGATGATGCTCCAGGTGGTGATGAGTGGAGTTATATTCCATAATTGTAGGATGAAGTGTTCTGTAGGTATTTATTAATTCCATTTGATCAAGCTTTAAGTTGAGATTCCAGATGTTCTAATTGATGTTTTGCCTCGATGATCTATTTAGGGTTGTTATTGGGGTATTTAAGTCCCCAGTTAGCATAGTGTTACAGTCAGTATTCTTTTTTGTTTACTTAGTAGTTGCTTTATAAAAATTTGGTGCTCCAATGTTGGGTGCATATATGTTTAGAATCCATATGTCCTGTTGATGAATTGAACCTTTTATCATTGTATAGTGTCCTTCTGTATATTTTTAAATTTTTGATAGCTTGAAGGTTGTTTGTCTGATATTAATATTGTGACTCCTGCTTTTATTGTTTTCTCTTCACCTGAAAGTTTGTTTCCATCCTCTAAAGTTTGTTTTCCATCCTCTATCTTTGAGTCTGTGGGTGTACTTTTTAGTGAGAAGTGTTTCCTGGCGGCAACATATTGTTGGATCTTGCTTTTTTAAATCCAGTTTGCCATTCTATGCCTTTTCAGTGGTACATTTAATCTATGCATGTTCTAGCTGATTATTGAAATGTGAGAGAGTTTATCCCATTTATGAGACTCTTATAAAGTTTATTCTGATTTGTTTTGTTTTTGTTTTGTGTTTTCTTTTTTTAAAATTTTAACTTTTGGGTTGATGTATGTGTGTGTTTTCAGTTTTGAAGTCGTATGTATATTCTGTAGGTTTTGTTTTCCTGCACTCTTATGAAGTGTATGGGTCATTCTTTATTTTATTTCTTCTGTGGTTAATACCTTCTTAAACATCTCCTGAAGAGCTGCTCTGGAAGCACCATAATCACTTAGGGATTAGATGTCTACGAAGAATTTTAATTCTCCATTGCTGGTAAAGCTTAGCTTAGTTGGGTTGGAAATTCTTGGTTGGAAGTGTTTATCTTTGAGAACTTTGAAGATTGAACTGCAGTCCCTTATAGGCTGCAGTGTTTCTGTAGTTAGCTCTGTTGCTAATCTAATTGGTCTTCTTCAGTAGGTAGTCTGACCTTCTCTCTCGCTGACTTTAGGATTTTTTCTTTTATACCTACTTTGTGTAAGCAAATTACTCTGTGTCTAGAAATTGGTCTCATTTGATGCCTTGTAGGGGTTCACTTAATCCTTTGTGTTTGGGTGGTTACATCTCTGATAAGATTAGGGTAATTTTCTTGCATAACCTCATAGAATGTTTGTTCCAATGTGTTCTCTGTTTACTTTGCTACCTCAGGTATACTGACTATGTGTAAATTTATCCTCATAATATAATCACACACACTTGGAGGTGTTGTTCTGTCTTTTTAAGCTTCCTTTCTGTGTTTTTTACAGATTGGATTAATTCTATATTTCTGCTTTCAAACTCTGAGTTTCTTTCTTCTGCTTGGTTAATTCTGCTTTCATGCTTGTCAGTTTGTTATTTACTTTATGGACAGTGTTTTTCATGGCCAACATCTCTGGTATCATTTCATTCATTTTTTTCCTCTTGCCTTTCTTGACTCATTCAACCTCTCCATTCATCCTTTGATATGTGCATTTGTGGTCTGAGACCAGTCATTCTGGGTGCTCTTCTTGTTTGAGTTGTGAAGTCTGTATCCATGGGAATTTCTAGGACTCTGGGGGTTACCTATGTTCTTCTGTTGATTTTTCTTCATTTGTGACAGATTTTTCATTTCTCTTTAGTCCTATTGCTCGGTGAGAGAAGAAATAGCTTTTATTTCTTTTTGTTCTACCTACATTCTTACTTAAATCCAGAGATTTATTCAATTTTAAACTTGAGCTGGGGGTGGAGCACTGGGTTGTCTTATTGTAGTTCTGAGATTTGATTAAGGTATAATGAGGAATCTAAGGTTCATAAGCTACCTGCAGATTACAATATTTGCTGACTGGATTATGGGGTCCCTAGGATCCACTTCCCACCACCTCACAATATGTTCATGTGGTGGGAGCATACATATACTCCCTGAAACCAAAATGATATGAGAGAAAGAAAAAAAACAGAGACAGAGAGAAGGGACAAGGAAGGAAAATGGAGAGAAGAAAATGGAAAACAAACAAGTCAACAAACAAACTGAAAAACTAGAAAACAAACAAACAAATAAAATACAAAGATACACTCATCCTCATATATACCTACATGCAAAAAAATGATGAAGGAAAAGGGACAAAAGCTGAAACACATACACACATACAAAAATATATATAGAGAGAGAGCAAACAAAAGGGTGAAAAGGTAAGGAAAACTTTTATGAGATTTATACTCCCTCTTTGACAGTTGTTTCTTGAACTTCAGGTTCCTTTTTTCTTTCTTTCTTTCTTTTTTTTTTTTTTGCTAGCATGTCCCAGACACTGTCACTCTTGGCTGGTTGTGGAATGGAGTAGGCTTTGACCTCTAGACCCTCTTTCCTGCTTTCTGTTCACCGAGAACCTTCAGTGGTTGCTCCACCCACCTGTGCTCAGTTTTCTCTGCAGTGCTAATCATGTGACTCTCTATGTGCATCAGACGCCCTGCATACCATTGGAGGAAGGTGGCTGGATCAGTTCAAGACTTAACCCTACTGGATTTCCCACTTCAGTTGCATGCATAATTCTTGAATGGTTCAGTATGCGTGGTGGGGTGACTGGGATTCTGCTCCCGCTCTGTTTCTGTAGAGTGTATCAAGCACCTGGGGTATCCTCTCTGGGCCAATGATGATCAGTCCCAGAGGGGTGCAGAGTTCACCTCTCAGTCTCAGAATGCAGGCTGCTCATTAACGGGCAGGCAGAAACACATCTCTGCCCACGTTCCAGTACAGAGGAGATGGCAGCGATGTGTGTCTTCTCCTTCCGTGGGACTTGGCTCCTGATTCCCTCCTGGTGCTTTCTCTGTGGTTCCCATTGCCAATGACCGACCTGTTGTCATAGGTGGTGGTGGTGGGTCAGGTGTCAGTTACCTAGTGGCAGCTGATCTCTGCAGTCTATTCCTGAGAAATGCTTTGAGAATGGTGGTTGCTCCTACACATGGGGGGTGCCAGATACAGAACAGTGGCAGATGGCTGCCACTTCAGCAGGGGATCACTGAGCACTTGTTCCCATGTCTCCACTCAAACACTCACACACCACTTGCACACACATACATGTAGATTTGTCCTTATGCACACTCACCCATGCAGAGACTCACACATTCTGACCAGTTCTATTGCCATATTTTCCCCTCCCCCTCCACAACCTATATTCTGAAGTTACTTTCTTTCTCAAGACTTGTATTCTAAGGTAAACCACTTCGAAAGAGATAAGTTCAATAAGAAGTCTTCATGTTAATCTTATGTGCATGTTAACCAAATGGCCAATTGTAAATACTACATTATGGAGATTTCCCCCCCTAGTTTCTTACAACTGAGTTTTTGTAATACTTCCAATAATAAGAACAGGAACAAAATTTTAGACTGGTATAGTTCTTTGGCATTTAAAAAGTGTTTTCATCCACATGATTTTATTTCCCAAGCATATCTACAAAGAGGAAGAGCAGTATGATTAGAGGTGTTTGACAGTGGGCACATAATATTCAGAAAAGTTAAGAGATATTGAGACTATAGTTAGAATGGGCCAAGAAGACTCCCTACTACAATGAGGAGAGAGCATAACAGACCAAGGCTCCAGGTACTTTGCCTTGTAATTTCTGTGTTCATGCTGAGAATATGCCTCCCATGAACTTTTTCTAGCCAGTGACTGAGTTAAATGGGGCTACTAAAGTAGATCTATTTCTAGGAAACTTGTATCACATTTGATGATACGCATTGGCTCAAGGATTCCCCAAAGTCCTTGCTAAACCTACCTCTGACCTAGTTTCTAGTCAGAGAGATAGAGTGGCTTTTGGAAGTTTTCTCTCTTTCCACCTGTCCCTCCCTCCCTCCCTGCCTCCCTTCCTCTCTCCTTCCTTCCCTCCTTTTCTTCCTTTCTTCTTTTCTTCTTCCACTCTCCCTCCCTCCCTTCCTCTCTTCTTTCCTTCCTTTCCTTTTTTTCTCAGCAAACTTCAGTTTCTCTATTTAATTTACATATACAAAAATGTTTCTTTGAAGACTCATACTAATACAGCTGGTTCATTGTATATAGCATAAAGTAGATTCCAGGCTTCATGGTTCCTAGTCCACTCTGTTGCTGGACAAGAACTTGAGAAGATAATTTCACTCCATTATGTACATATCTGGTTTATTAAATGACTTTAATAACAAAGTAACACAAAAATAAAAAGAAGGAAAGAAGCAAAAAAAAATTTTTAAGCTTTTAGAAAGAACTAAATACTTAATTGTTTTAAATTATGGGAGCACATCACAAAGAAGAAGGATCCATCCTGAAGGAATTTCCACTGATAAAACTGTGACTATTTGAACACAACTTAGATCCTTTTGAAAAATAGGAAATCAACGAGTTCAAACTGATTAAAGTGTGTGTGTGTGTGTGTGTGTGTGTGTGTGTGTGTGTGTGTGTGTGTATACAGGTTTCCATGCTTAGAGATGAATTCAGTATCCTATAAAAGTTATCCCTCTTCTCATCTTACACATATACACACAAACACACACACGGGGAGAAGGGAGAAATCTTGTTTGGAGTCAAGTGCTAAGTGCAAACTGGTAAGTACAAACATAGTGCTGGACTTGGAAAATCATTACAACTATCATAGTAAATATTAGACGAGGAAAGAATAAGTAAATTAATGTTAAATTTAGAGTGAGGTTTAGATGAGGAACATGCTATTTACCGTGTTTTAAAGTGTTCCTTCACAGATTGATTATTGATAGTAAAAGGAAAAATAGGACCTATATCATGGAGAAGTCAGACAACATCGTGACAATTTATCAATGAGAGGCAGATGGATTCTGTGTACCTCCATAGGTGATACTCAGAGAAATTCACAGTATCCACTACATATTATCTGAATTGATTCATGAGAAAATGTCAAACAAATCCAAAATGTTTTTTTTTATTATTTTTTAAAAGGTAGTCAGTGTTATTAAAAAAAAAAATCGGCCAGGCTCGGTGGCTCAGCCTGCAGTCCCAGCAGTTTGGGAGGCTGAGGCGAGTGTATTGCCTGAGCCCGTAGGTTTGAGACCCACCTAGACAACTTGGTGAGAACTCGTCTCTACAATAAATCAAAAATTAGCCAGGCATGGTAGCACATGCCTGTAACTTCAGCTACTTGGAAGGCTGAGGCGGAAGGATCGCTGGATCCCAGCAGGTTAAGGCTGCAGTGGTCGGGAGCATGCCACTGCACTCCAGTCTGGGCAACAAAGTAAGACTTCAACTCAAAAAATAACAATAATAAAAATAATTTAAAAATCAATGTAGGCTAGATGCGGTGACTCAGCCTGTAATCCCAGCACTTTGGGAGGCCGAGGCGAGAAAATTACCTGAGGCCAAGGGTCTGGTGACCAGCCTGGGAAACTTGAGACCTAGTCTCTGCAATAAATCCCAAAAACTAGCCGGGCTTGGTGACATGTGTCTGTAGTTCTAGCTACTTGGAAGGCCAAGGTGGAAGAATCACCTAAGTCCAGCAGGCTAAGGATGCAATGGCCGTGAGCATGCTACTGCACTCCAACCTGGGTGACAAGAGCGAGACTCCAACTCCAAAAAAAATAAATAAAAAAGAGGTCAAAAAAAGGTCAAAATTTTTTTTAAAATATAGAAAACATTCACAATTCATAAGATATAAGTGGTATAATTAATCTTAAATATAATGTCAAGACTAGAGTTGTTCTTTTACCAGATGGGAAAATGGCCATAAAGAATATAAATTGGTTGCTTGAGAATGGAAATATGGTTAGTAAAGTGTTATATTTAATATAATTGGTAATATTTTCTGGTTATATATGACATTATCATGGCTCTTAGAAGATACACACTGAAGTGCAAATGACAAAATAAATAGAGTAAAATATTAATGAAAGTTTATTCTATGTAAGAGGTATTTGGTGTTCATGCAACTATTATTAATCTTGCAACCTTTCTATAAATTTAAAATTATTTACTAATAAAACATTAAAAATTGTTTTATTAGAATCTTTGGAATAAACAGATGCAAAGAGGTGTATCTGTGTCTATGTTTTCCAGCTGTGAAGATGTATCTTGACTTGCAGGGTTCACCAAACCCTTTCTGTATGCATGGCACCCACCCCATGGATTATCTATTCTTAGCCCTATTGACATCCATTCCATAGAGACTTTCTTTGATATCACCATTTAGAATTTTCATACGCTCATGAAAATGGTCAGGCCTAGATCTGACTTTGTAGCATGATATTTGATGGGGAAAATCCATCATTAGTTTGCAGTCAGAAAGATAGTGACTTTTGGCAAGTTTTTCCTTCCTCCCTCCCTCCTTTCCTCCCTCCATCCCTCCTTCCCTTTCTCCTTCCCTTGCTTTCTTCCATCTTTTCTTCTTTTTATTTCTCAGTGAGCTGTGAACCTCAGTCTTTCTATTTATATTTATACAAGTTACTATCAGGTGCCTATTATGTGAAAGACAGTTCATACTCAGTTGTTGTCAGTCTAGCATCATGATTGGTAGTGCAGGCATTAGGACTAGATTACCTCGGATGGAATTCTGGCTCTTTGGCAAGTGCAACTTTGGACAAGTTACTTAAACTTTTTTAGCTACAGTTTCCTTACCTGTTAAGGGTGGATAAAAATAATAGTACCTTCAACAAACGGCCCTTTTGAAGTTTAAAAAACGGTTATCATTTAAAAAGTTTGCAACAAATAACTATTATTTTCATTATCAACGTTATTATTATTAGTCATGGAATTCAAAGTCTCCTCATCTCAATCACTAAGGTTGTTCCTAGGATTTGATCCAGTATATACAAAGCACACAGAATATGGAAATATCTCAACAAAGGCAGATACTATTATTTAAATGAAGGAAAAGAGCTAGTTAAGTTGGTGGTCTAATACAAATCTCAAGTTTCCACCCTTAGAGACAAATTCAATATCCAAAAAATGTTCTCCTTCTTTTTTGTATGTTCTAAATTTCACTGCAAAAGCAATTTTCAAAACAGTTCATCAGATCAGGCTTATGCATATAGCTTGGGATTCACACATAGTCAATGGTTTCCCCTAATTGAGGTCTGACTCTAACATTTCCATCTGGTCTGGAAGAATTTATTTTCTTTAATGATCTTACTGGAAACAATGATTCCATATAAATGACTTTGTTTTTGGCCACACGAGCCAACCTATGCTCTGTCTGTGGAAAGGAATACCCATTTCCCACCAATTTGCCTTTTTGTAAATCTTTTGTGCTGCAAGCAAAATAGTTGCAATAACTGTCCCTAGACACTATCATGTTTCTTCCTGGCTCTTTGATTATTATCTAAAAGTGAGCTGGGGAAAATATAACTAAGTTCCCTTCAATAATTAGTTCTTTGGCCAAGGAATAAAAGTTGGCTAAGGAAAAGAATCAGTAATTCTGTACTGTCATTAAAGTCTTGTTATTTGGAGGTCCAGTTAACACCATTTTATAAATTAGAAGTAAGAATAGCTGGTGGGTAATTTGGAAGATGTCAATTGCGTTCGATTTTTTTCTACATTATGCCTCTCCCACTATTTTTAAGGTTAAATTTTATTTTTAAGTGGTAATAACAAAAGTGACAGTAAAATTGGAATTTGTATGCATACGTATACTAAAATAAAATAATACTAAATTAGGGGATTGTAGATCTGAGTCCTGATAACACTTCTGTTATTGATTAACTTTTATTTTGGACCAGTTACTTAATCTTTTGCATTTTAATTTCCTCATTACTTACATTGTATTAATGACATAAATTAAATAGTATAAAATATATAAATGTTTACTTGTGTATATTAATCACTCACTGCTTTTAAAAATCTTCTAAATGTAGTATTTACACTAAAGCCATAAAGAGTTTCTGTGATGAGGTAAGGTCATTATTATATTTCAGTAAATTCACACATATATTTTAGGAATCCTAAGAAGCATTATTTTTTTCATAATAACTGATTGAAAGTCAAGGGGGAAAAAAATCCTGCATCAATCAGATAAACGTGGAAGTTATTATCAAAGAAGTTGATTTGAACAGGTATAAATAGATCCTTGCTTGGCATAGAATGATGACAATAATGATGATAAGAATATAATGATAACAATGGAAATAATAATAAGTCATATATATATATATCACAGAATACGTTTTATGAAGCACTCATATGTCCTATAATATTTGGGTCTTACAAAACTTCTGAGAACAAATAAATGTGGAAATATGTTCTCCTGACATTATGATAAGAAAATTGATGATCAGATAGGTGAAATGACTTGACTGAGGTCAAAGAGCAATAAAGTGGAAAACTCAACAGTCTCCACTTATTCATTAGTTAATTCATTCAGTCACTCAGCCAACAAACACTGAGTATCTGCCACATCATCTTCAATATGCAGAATACTAGTGATTCAGAAATGAATATAACATGGTGGATCAAAATGTCTGTAGTCTAGAAAATGGGAGTATGGATAATTGGATTAATAAATTATAGCATAGAAATGTGAGAGCAATTTAAATTATTTATATTATGAGAGCAATTACATATATATATATATGTTATTGTGGGTGATGCCGGTAAGATGGTGGAATAGGAAGTTCTGGTCCTTGTTCCCTCCCCAAAACATTAATTTAATAATGATCTATAGACCAAAATACCATTATGAGAATTCCAGAATCCAACTAAGAAGTTGCAGTAACTCAGGAAAGCACAAAGCACAGAACAGCTACATTAAATTGTGTAGAAAGACGAATTCTTCTTTACATGTGTCAGCTCCTTTCCTGAGTCAACTTAGTGTAGCACAAAGACAGGACATCCAACTCAAGACCTCTTCTTCAGGGAGAAAAAAAAAGTGGAATGTATGTCCAATGTTCTTCCTTTTTGCAACCGAAACTGAGTTTGCTTTTGTTTTTGTTTTTTTGGTTATTTAAATCTCACTCAGACTATGATTGGAATGGAAAGAGCATAGTCTGGGTGTCTGTAGGTTTTCAAGAACAAAACAAAGTGGTGGGTGGTTTTCTAGTTATCATGACTTTGAGTCATTAGGAGAAGATACCCTGAATCTTCTCCAACAGAAAGGATAAAGAGGAATAGTAAATGATTATGATATCCAGCTTGCAAGGGACTAGCTTCTGTCTTGCCTGTCATGGATCACTGGATCTAACACATTCTAAATGAATGGTGGACACTTAGAACAAAAGAAAAGGCTCAAAGTAGTATGTACTCACCTACTAGAAACCCTCACACCAACTTAGCATACCACAATTGGGAAAAGTTCCAGCTCACAGCTTCTCCTTGGGGAAGGAAAGAAAAGACTGAAATACATGGGCAATGTATTCATAGGGAACTGATTTCTGTCTTGCCTGTCTTAGAGTGCTAACCAAACATTGCATGATCTAGATGCCTCAGTACTACTAAAAATAACAACAAAAACATCTGGATGGGGTTCTGATGTTTCAGAAGACACATTGCACAGCAGACAGAGGCCAAAGGGAGTAAGAGATTATAAACATCAGAAAAAATAAATCAGCTAATCCATCTAATTATTAATTTAAATACATAAGTCCAGAGAAGATACAGTCACAGAAAAGGCTTTAGAGGCCTCAAGGATCTCTAGATGGGTTAGTTAGAAAGGTCTTTCCCTATATGAATTCTGTCTATGAAGACTGGAAGAGCTGATTGCTTGTTAAAATGCAAAGATACCAACAAATAATATCAAGGTACATTTATAAACAGGGAACAGACTCCCAAAAATGAAAACGAAGTTTCCGGAAACCTAGCCTAAGAAAACAGAGATATATAAATTACTTGTCAAAAATGTCAAAATAACCATCATAAAAATACTCAACAAACTCAGGAAAATGATACATGAAAAAATAATTGCCATAAAGAAATAAGGTATAAAGCAAACAAATGTTGAAACTGAAGAACACAATAATTAAACTAAAAAATAATAGATTTCAACTTCAGACTTTGTCAAGTAGAAGAAAAAAAGCCAATGAATTCAAAGATAGGATATTTAAATTACACAAGTCAGAAGAGCAAAAAGAAAGAAAGAAAAAAAAAACTTTGAGGGACAACATCGAGCAAACCAATATATTCATTATAAAAGTTTCAGAAAGAGATGAGGTAGAAAGAAAAGTTCAAATGCATACTTAAAGTTATAATGGCCCAAAACTTCCCAAATAAGGGAAAGAAACTGAACAACCAGATTCAAGAATTCCAAAATTTTCCAATACGATAAACACAAAAAAGTTTATACAGAAACACATTATATAGTAGTCCGCTCATACTTGTGGCTTTGCTTTCTGTCATTTCAGTTATTTATGAGCAATGATGGTCCAAAAATATTAAATAAAAATTCGAGAAATAAATAACATATTTTAAACTGTGTGCCATTCTGAGTAGCATGATAAAGTAATGAAATCTTACACTATCTTGCTGCTTTTCACTTGAGACATTAATCATCCTTTTTTCTGGTGTATCCACACTGTCTATGCTACCTATTCATAAATCACTTAGTAGCTGACTTGATCACCAGATTGACTGCTGTGATGTCACAACATTTGTGTTCAAGTTACTCTAATTTTACTTACTAGTCATCTCAGTGCACAAGAGTGGTGATGCTGGCAATTCAGATATGCCAAAGAGAAGCCAGTGAGAGCTTCCTTTAAATAAAAGGTAAAAATTCTCAACTTAAGGAAAGAAAAAACACTGTATACTGAGTCTGATAAAATCTATGATAAGAACAAATCTATCTGTGAAACTAAAAAGAAATTAATTATGCTAGTTTTGCAATCCCACTTCAAATTATAATAGGTACAATTATAGTGCATGGTCAGGGCTTAGTTAAGATGGAAAAGGCATTGAATTAGAAGATAAAAGACATTAAAAGCAATGCTTTTCAGCCGGGCTTGGTGGCTCAGCCTGTAATCCCTCACCTTTGGGAGGCTGAGGTGAGTGGATTGCCTGAGCCTGTGGGTTTGAGACCCGCCTGGGCAGCAAGACCTCATCTCTACAATAAATAAAAAAATCAGCCGGGCGTGGTAGCGCATGCCTGTAATTCTGGCTACTTGGAAGGCTGAGGCGGAAGGATCGCCGGAGCCCAGCATGTCGAGGCTGCGGTGGCCGGGAGCGGCCACTGCACTCCAGTCAGGGTGACAGAGTGAGACTCCAACTCAAAAAAAAAAAGCAATGCGTTTCAATTGATGACAATTGAGTTTGGTGCTATTCATTGCTTCATGTATCCACTGGGTGTATAGGAATGTATCTGCCACAAATAAGGGCAGACTACTGTAATCAAACTTCAGAAGCCAAAGAGACAATTTTGAAGGCAACAAGAAAAGCGTGACTTGTCACTTACAATAGTACTTCTTTAACAATATGAGTGAATTTCTCAAAAGAAAACTTACATGCTAGAGACAATGAAATAATATATTCAAAGTGCTAAGAGAAAAAAAATAGCAACTAAGAATAGTATATATAACAAAGCTATTCTGGCTGGGCTCGGTGGCTCAGCCTATAATCCCAGTGCTTTGGGAGGCTGAGGTGAGTGGATTGCCTGAGCCCACGGGTTCAAGACTCTCCTGGGCAACTTGGTGAGACCTCATCTCTACAATAAATCAAAAATTAGTCAGGTGTGGTAGCACAGGCCTGTAGTTCCAGCTCCTTGGAAGGCTGAGGCGAAAGGATCACTGGAGCCCAGCAGGTTGAGGTTGCAGTGGCCGGAAGCAGCCACTGCACTCCAATCTGGGTGACAGCGTGACACTCCAACTCAAAAAAAAGAAAAGAAAAATCAAAAAAACAAAGCAAAGCTATTCTTTAGAGATTAAGGAGATATAAAGGATCACACAAATATTAATGAAATAAATTAAATAAGAAAAAGTAAATCAAAAGACATCCAGCATTTGAATTAAAAGGATTAATACTGTTAAACTGTCCATACTATCCAAAGCAATTTACAGATTTAATGTAATGCCTATCATAATTGCAATGTCACTTTGTTCAGAGATAGAAAAAGCAATCAAAATACATATGAGGAAAAAAAAATCTAGATAGCCAAAACAACCTTGAAAAAGGAGAGAAGCCGGACTCGGTGGCTCAGCCTGTAATCCCGTGCCTTTGGGAGGCTGAGGTGAGTGGATTGTCTGAACCCGTGGGTTCGAGACCCTCCTGGGCAGTGAGACCTCATCTCTACAATAATTAAAAAAATCAGCCGGGTGTGGTAGCGCATGCCTGTAGTTCCTGCTACTTGGAAGGCTGAGGAGGAAGGATCGCCGGAGCCCAGCAGGTCCAGGCTGGGGTGGCCGGGAGCGGCCACTGCACTCCAATCTGGGCGACAGAGTGAGACTCCAACTCAAAAAAAAAAAAAGAAGAAGAGCAAAGGTAGAGGGATCGTATTACTGATTCCAAAATGCATTGCAAAGATACAGAAAACAAAACAGTATGATGATAGCATAAAGACAACATAAGGACCAATGAAAGTGAACAGAGATCCCAGAAATAAAACGTGTGCCTATATAGTCAATTGATTCTCAAGAAGAGTGCTAAACAGTGTGATGGAAATTGGATAGTCTTTTCAACAAGTGGTGGTGGGAAAAAGGAATATCCACATGTGAAAGAATAAAATTAAACCCTTATCTTACACCATACACAAAATAAATTTTAAATGAATTAAAAATGCAAATGTAAGACCTAAAACTATAAAATTCCTAGAAGACAACATAGAGGAAAAATTTGATACTGATCTTAGAAATGATTTTTTGGCTATGACACCAAAAACATAGCCAACAATAACAAATATAGCAAAAAACAACTGAACTGCTTAAAAATAAAAACTTGGTGGCTCAGCCTGTAATCCCATGCCTTTGGGAGGCTGAGTGAGTGGATTGCCTGATCCCACGTGTTCGAGACCTGCCTGGGCAACTTGGCGAGACCTCATCTCTACAATAAATCAAAAATGAGCTGGGCGTGGTAGCGCACGCCTGTAGTTCCAGTTACTCGGAAGGCTGAGGCGGAAGGATCGCCGGAGCCCAGTGGGTCGAGGCTGCGGTGGCTGGGAGTGCCCACTGCACTCCAGTCTGGATGACAGAGTGAGGCTCCAACTCAAAAAAAAATAAAAAGCTTCTGCCTAGCAAAGGAAACAACAGAGTGAAAAGGCAACCCACGAAAGGGAAAAATAGTTTTGTAAATTATATATCTGAGAAGAAGTAAATATCCAAAATATAGGGAACTCAACTCATACAATTCAACAAAACAACAACAAAATCCAACAATAAATAAACAGCCTGATTTTTAAAAATGAGCAAAAGATATGAATAGACATTTCTTTTTAATGAAGACACACAAATTACCAACAGGTATAGGAAAGATCTTCAACATCACTAATTATCAGGAAAATACAAATCAAAATCTCTCTTTTTTTTTTTTTTTGAGTTGGTATCTCACTCCATCGCCCAGACTGGAGTGCAGTGGCCGCTCCTGGTCACCACAGCCTCGACCTGCTGGGCTCCGACGATCCTTCTGCCTCAGTCTTCCAAGTAGCTGGTACTACAGGCACACCCTACCACACCCAGCTAATTTTTTATTTATTATATATATGAGGTCTCGCCAAGTTGCCCAAGCGGGTCTCGAACCTGCGGGCTCAGGCAATTCACTCACCTCAGCCTCCCAAAGCGCGGGATTACAGGCTGAATCTCAGTGATGTATTACGTCACACCTGTTAGAATGACCCTAAAAATAAATGAATTAATTAATAAGAAGTGTTGGCAAAGATATGATATTAAAATCCTTGCCCACTATTGGTGGAAATACAATATGGTGCATCCACTATGAAAAACAATACAGCAGCTTTATTTAAAAAAAAAATTGTATTACCATTTGAGCCAACAATACAACTTCTGAGTATTTATTCAAAAGACTTAAAATAAGGATCTTGATATTTATTTTGATATTTACATTCTTATGTTCATTGTAGCATTATTCACAGTAAACAAGATGTGAACACAACCTACATGTCCATCAATGAATGAATGGATAATGAAAATGTATTATACACATACATATGGATAAAATGGAATGTTAATCAGTTTTTTAAAATAAGGAAATCCTACCATATTTGACAACATAGATGAATGTTGAAGTCATTGTGTATTTCAAGGGACTGATGGGAGGTAGAAATGAGGACTTGTTGTTCAATGGGCATAACATTTCAGTTATACAAGATAAGAAATCCTAGATATCTGCAGTGAAATAGTTTACTTATAGTTAAAAATATACACTAGAAATTTGTAAGAAGTTAGGCCTCTGATTGTATTCTTTACCACAATAAAGAAAAAAATAGGAAAAAGACATTATGACAGAAGAGAGTGACTCAATTATCTCAACTTTTTAAAATGTGATTTTTAGAAGCAGATTATGGATTCAGGTGCTACCCTAAACCACTTTAGATATACATGGGTTACAAAAGTAAATTTACATTGTTCTTCATTAATGTTTTAAACTATTTTTAAAATCTTCTTCTTACTATTGTTTCTCTAGATCAGTCAGTGGAGCTACAAATCTACAGAACACTTCCAAGTATGTTAGTCATGGTAATCTTCTTTCAAAAGATAAAGTCCTAAAACTGGAAAACAAGGAATAATTCTTACTATAAAATTTTTCTTGCAGGATTTCTAGTCATCTAGCCCTCTCCTATTTCTCCAAATAATCAACTGTGATTTGGAAGATATGCATCTCTGGAAATCATACAAAATCTGAGTCTGAGGAAATCCATGTATCAGGAAAATACTCTTAGTTGTGTAACAACAATAGAAGCCACAAAATTAATGTGAACAGGTACTAAAAATCACTATGATTATAAATGATTCAGTACCAGAAAAAAAATCACCAAAAAATTCAAAACCAAAATATTTACCTTGAAAAAAAAAGAAGAGATGATTCAAGAAACAGAAAAACCTTAAAACAGTCCTCCAATTAATATAGCCATAGGAATTTGAGATGATAACATACACATACAATGAAAACTGATGTGATGAGGGAAAAGATGATATCAAGTACAAGAGTTCACTATCAGAGACTAAAGATATAATTAAATATTTACATATTTAGACATTTAGACAAGAAATATTTAGATATTTAGACAAGAAATATCAATGGAGGATCAAAATATAAAGAAAAAGTATCTCAGAATATATAATGATAGCACTAAAAATATATAAAAACAAATATGAGGAAACATAAGAGACAGGGAGACTCAATTCATAATATCTGAAATGATAACAGTAGAATTTCTTGGAAGAAACAATAATGAAAAATGATCAGACAAGTAAAAGAAGATAATTTACTTATGACGTAAGAAAGAGGTCATCAGACTGACAGGACCACTGAGTAACTTGTGCATGAAAATAATAAAAATAATGAAAATAGTCTCAAACCTCATTGCATCCTTGTGAATTTCAAAGGGACAGATACTAAATGCTTCCATAAAGAAGGGGAAAGTGACATATAAAGGAATGAAAAGAAGATTGTTAACAGCTTCCAGTTAGTGAAACTAGCTGCTAGAAAACAATGGGAGAAATGTCTTTAATATATTTAGGGAAAATAATTTTCACCTAGTGTTTGGTATAGGGCTAAAATATCTATAAAATGTGGTAAGAATTAACAAACACAAAGTATTCAGAAAGTTTATATTCTTTATAAAGTTCCCTTAGAATATGCTTTAATAGCTATATTGAAACAAGAAATAGTAAATAAAACACAGGATCTGGATTCAACCCTGTGAAACAGCAACAGGAAATCCCAGGATTAAACCTGAGAAATAAAAGTAAAAAATACTAGTCTATGCTCATGCAGGGGTACACAAACCTCCACTAACTTGGAAGAAGGAAAGGTGGTATGGAAGCAGTGGGGTCACTTCACAGTAGGCAACATGATTAAAGTCTTGGAAGAAATTAAAATATTTAAAAAACAATGCAAGAAAAAAGTTATTGGAAACTCTGAAAAAAAAAACAATTACTATACGAATAACATTACTATGACTTACTGACTATACATTACTATGACCTAAATATGAAGCTATTTAAAATATTGATAGATTATAGATTAATGATAGAATGTAAGAAAACAAGAATTAATTAGAATGTGTTTCTCAATTTTCTTTTAAGTGGACCAAAGCGTCTTGACATTGGTTTTCCACAGAAGGAAATTCACTTTTGGCACAACACTAAAGAATATCTATTTAGTTATGCTAATGCAAATGCTTTTGATTGATTTTTAGCTTTGTAAATTTGTGTGTATTTTGAACTCAAAGTATGCACAAAGTCATAAAGAATTGTCTGTGGTTATAGAAGATAAATATTAAGCATTTTGATCATGCAAAAATAAAATAAAGTTTCTTAACTCTATTTATTCAAAATAGATGATAAGTTTCAAAAAGCAGACAAAAACATGGTATTAAGAGATAATATCATTAGTTGATGAAACAGAATCAGACATAAAATTATTATATTAGATTATAATGATAATCAATAGAAAAGGGAAAACCAATATAAATATCAAACATTGTTATTAATTGAGGGGTAGGACCGCAATCAGACATGTGAATTGAATATTTATCTTTGTATTTGGAAGTCAATAGATATTATCTAAAGTTGATTAAGTTAACAAAATATATTATCTAGTGTTACTGCAAAAGTCACCAGAAGATTTAAAAACAAAAAATTAACAGAGGTTGTCTCCACATCTAAGACAGGGAATAAAAATGCTTTTTATCATAAACTCTTCTTTCTTGGTTAATTTGTTATCATAATATAAACAACTGAATAAACAAAGACAAATAAACAGAAAACCCTTAACAACATAGCATGTCCTAAAATCTGCAGATCAGAATATTATACCTACAATGCTCGGGTAAGTAAGATGAACAGATTCCATTGTTAAACAATCTTGGTCAAAGGATCTAAACTCTCACTTATAAGATGAATACATTCTGGGAAACAGTGACTCTAATTAATAATACTACATTGTAAATTGAAATTTTCTTAGACAGGAGATCTTAAATGTTCTCACCACACACAAAACATGATAAGTAGGTGAGGTGATACATGGGTTAAGTCAGTTGATTGTGGTAATCATTTCACAATATATACATAGATCAATCATCACATTGTATGACTTCAATTTAATACAGCTTATTAGTCAATCATACTTCAATATTGGGGAAAAAAGAGCTTGATAAATATTTCTATTTGGAGATTCAGTATGCACAGTACTATACTAAATAAACTTCATAGAAGTTTGTACAGGAGCGATCTAGTGATTACCCAGTTTCTTTGACTAAGGATCCTTTTTTTTTCTTTTAATAAAATACTCATTTTCAATTAAAGGCAATATATTCTTCCCTTTCAGAAACACTTCCTTAAACAAAACCTGCTCAAATAAAGAGAAATTGTTATGAGACTGGAATTTTTCTACTTATGATGCTTAGTTTTAAAATATAAAAAAAGTTATATGGTTGTTTTTGCATCTCAATTCACTAAACCAGGTCTTCAGCTTTTAAGGATATTGTTTGATTTTTCTCTCTTACCCCAAAATACTATCTTTAAATATAAATAAAAGTATAGACCTGTCAATTTTGACTACATTACAAGTATATCCCTAAACTGCATCCTGAAGTAGGCTCCTGAATCCCACCCCTTGTCCTCATACTCCAAACACAATATTTCTGAAAAAAAACCTTGTTAATGTTTATTTTTCTTCACTTCATCCATATTATTTATATTGGTATATAGATATTATTTAATATACATATTTATATCACTAGATTATACCCCCCACTAATACTAAAAGACCTAAGAATAGCTTTTACTACCCTCCTCCCTGCCCCAGTCTCTAACTTAGTCACCACATTAACACCAATATTATCTTAGAAACATACACTTGGGGAAGAAAATGCTGGGAAAATCTGCCTAAGTGGGGGCTCAAGAGCAAGTGATCAAGCCCCTGGTGCAATAGCTGCTGCTGCAGCTTCTCTGCTGGTCCCTGGCTCTTCCGAAGTTGCAGAAGCCAAGTGCCATGTTTCTTTTTAAATGGACAGTTTTTCTGTGAAAAGCGGCGGGGAGAGACTGTTACCCCATGTTCTCCCTCACCATTGGCAAGAGAGATTGCCAGCTCCAGGTTTTGCCTCACCACTTCAGTGCCTAGGAGGGCACTGGCAGCAGGTGCTGTGGAGGGAGTCCAGAGGCAAAGTCCCAGGGAAGAGGACAAGAGAGGCACCCCACCACCATCTTGAAGATAGGCAGGAAAGTGCTCTGACTTGCTCACCATGGAGCAACAGACCCGATCTCTGTGACTGGTAGAACAACTACTCAGGGATTGATCATGACCCAGAGGGAATATCCTGAAAGCACAAACTTCAGAGGGACCTGAGGGTGCTGAGTTCCAGGTACTACACCACCTACCCTTATCCAGCCATGGGACAAAGGGTGTGGCCAGAAAAGGACGAGAAAAGACACCAAAGCCATCAGTGGTGAGTCCAGGGCTGACACAAATTCCCTCCTCCCCAGCAATCCTCTGAACATCAGACCCACATAACTGGGCCACAACTGAGAGAGACAAACCCAGGCACAGCCTGGACGTCATTCATAAAAGGAGAACTCCATTCAAGGATAGGCCTGATTGGGGCACCACCTGCAAGTACATACCTGGGAAAGAGACAATCCTGCACCTCCCCACAGGAGATCTCCCTGACCATATGAGAATGGGAGGGGAGGACTGCAACCCCACCAGCCTCCACGGCCCCTCCTCCTTCCCTGCTCCAGACACTGAGGACAGAGTGAAAGAGATGGCTCTGCCAGAGAGACCTGATTAGAGAAAAAATTACAGAGCCTGCAACAAAAGGGCAGGCTTTTTTTTTTAATTTTTAAAAAAATATTTTAAAATTCTTTGACTGTTTGTTTGTTAGTTCATCTATTTAAAAAATATTTTTCCTTTGGGCATGAATGTGTATATGAGGGTTTGATCTGTAGTTCCTCCAACTTTTTTTTCTGATTCTTTTTTCTTTTATTTGTCATTTTCTATTTATGTGTGTATATGAATGATTGAACATTCATCTTTCAATTTTCTTGTTGCCAGTATTTTGCTTTTGCTTTTTTGTTCTTCTGGGTTTTTTAAATTTTTTTTATAATTTAGGTGTGTGTCCATATGTGTGTGAGGGTTTGATGTGAATTCCATTTTTTTCCCAGTCTTTCTGTTTTTCTTCTCTACTCACTTTGTGCTAGGCGTGTGTGTGTGTGTGTGTGTGTGTGTGTGTGTGTGTGTGTTTAGTATTCTAGGGTTTTTTTGTTACACTTTGTTGTTATTCCAGTTTGTTTGGTGGTTTGTGTGTATGTCTGTTTCTGTGTGTTTAATTGTTTTTTTCCATTGTTTTCTGCTTTGCATTGTAATATAGAGTGGTGGTGGAGAGTGGGTCTCAGGGAGCACATACCACCATAAATGAACATTGTAATCTGAAAGTAGTTTCTGAATCCTAGCACTCCATCCCCTACTAGAGTCAAATTTCAAAGAAAATAAAAGACAACAAAGATTCCCATCCACCATTCTATTTCAAAATAGAACAAATCCAGACCCCGGATAAGGAAAGAATAGAGGACTTAGCAAACATCAGAAGGGAAGGCCTCTCCCACTGACACTGAATAACAGAAATAAAGAGTAAAATAAGAGATATGTCACAAATGAGGAAAAACCAAAGGAAAACCATAGGTAATTTCAAGTGTACCAAAGAAAAACTCCTAAAAAAATCAGATCTCGCTGCCCAAACAATGGAAGTCACCAAAGACTGGCCTCAGAACACAACAGGGATTAGGGAATGGATGGAAAGAGTAAATGGTAAGACTCAAGAAAGACAAGATGCAACACTGAAAGGAATTGTAACAGAGATTTTGGCAATAAAAAATTTCATCCAGGAAATAGACAACAAGATGACAAACATGGAAAACAGAATTAATCTAACTGAAGAAAGAATCTCAGAACTTGAAGACCAGAACATGGAATTAACTTGATCTGCAAAAAACATAGAAAGGAGCTCAAAAGAAAGAACAAAGACTACAAGAGATGTGTGATTATATAAAGAAGCTGAACCTACACCTAACTGGTATCCCAGAAGAACAAGAAATGGAGAATGCCATGGAGCAAGTATTCCAGGAGATAATCCAAGAAAACTTTCCCCATCTTACCAGAGATGTGACCAGCCAAGCACAAGAGATACAGAGAACTCCACAAGATATCAAAAGAGAATACCAACCCCTAGACACATAATAATTCACCTACACAAAGTAGGCACAAAAGAAAAAATCCTAAAGACAACAAGAGAAAAAGGCCAGACTACCTACCAGGGAAAACCAATTAGAATAGCAGCAGACTTATTGGCAGAAGCACTACAAGCAAGAAGGGTCTGGAGCCCTGTGTTCAAAGTCCTCAAAGATGAACAATTTAAACCAAGAATTTCCTATCCTGCCAAGCCCAGCTTCATCAGTGATGGAGAATTAAAATCCTTCCCAGACATCCAATCCCTAAGAGATTATGCAGATTCCAGACCAGCTCTACAGGAAACACGTTAAAAGGTATAAGCACAGAAGAAAGAAAAAAATGAATGACCACACACTTCCCAAGAGAACAGCAGAGCACAGAGTCAAGAGACAAAACAGCACATTAAGAAACTTGAAAATACACACATACAACAACTTCAAGCCAAAAGAAAACAAGCAAACAAAGAAAAAACTTTATAAAAACTTCATGACAGGGAAAAACAATTACATTTCAATGATCAGTCTGAATGTGAATGGACTAAATGCACCACTGCAAAAACACAGAATGACAAACTGGATAAGAAACCGGGACCCAATTATTTGCTGCTTCCAGGAGAATCATCTCACTACAAGGGATGCACACAGACTCAAAGTTAAAGGATGGAAAATGAGTTTCCAGGCAAATGGATCACAAAAGAAGGCAGGTGTTGCAATCTTAATATCAGACAAACAACCTTATAAAATTAAACAAGATGCAAAAGGACACTATATAATGATAATAGATTCAATCCATCAACAAGAAATATCCATCCTAACACAGGAGCACCCAATGCAGGAGCACCAGCATTTATAAAGAACTACTAAGTAAACTAAAAAAAATATTGATTTTAACATTATTATAGCAGAATACTTGAATATTAACAGTCATAGATAGATCAATTAGGCGAAAATCAACAAGGAGATCCAGAACCTAAACTTGACACTCAACCAAGTGGACTTAATAGATACCTAAAGATTGTTCCACCCAATAACCACAGCATACACATTCTACTCATCACCACATGGAACAAACTCCAAGATCGATCACATCCTTGGCTATAAATCAGGCATAAACAAATTCCATAAGGTTGAAATCTTGCCAAGCACATTCTCAGACCACAGTGGAATAAAAATAAATATCAGCAACAACAAAATTTCCCCCAAATCCACAAAGATATGGACACTAAACATCATGATGCTGAACAACTACTAGGTCAACACTGAAATCAAAGAAGAAATTAAAAGATTCCTGAAAACAAATGAAAATGAAAAAAACATCTTAGCAAAACCTCTGGGATGCCAGGAAAACAGTTCTAAGAGGGGAATTTATATCTCTATGAGCACACATCAAGAAAACGGAAAATCAGAAGTTGAGAGCCTAACAAATCACCTATAGGAGCTGAAAGAGAAGACCACCAAAACCCCAACTTTAGCAGAAGAATCCAAATCACCAAAATACAAGCCTAAATTTGAAACATAGAAGACAAAAATATCATAGAAAACATCAACAAAACAAAAATCTGGTTCATTAAAAGAATTGACAAGACTGATGGACCCCTATCCAGAATGCCCAAGAAAAAGCCCAAATAAGCACAATCAAAAATACAAAAGATCAAATCACAACTGACCCCAAAGAAATACAAAAGATTATCAGAGATTACTATGTATACCTATACAGAAACATACTCGATAACATAAATGAACTGGAGGACTTTCTGACATCACACAACCTCCCCAGGTTGATACAAGAAGACATTGAGACACTAAATAGACCAACAAAAACCCAGGAAATTGACTCTGTCACGTGAAAACTACCAATAAAAAGAAGACCTAGACCAGATGTCTTTCTAGCAGAATTCTACAAAACATACAAGGAGGAGCTGATACCTATCCTACTGTAAGTTTTCCAGGCAATTGAGAAGGATGGGATTCTCCCCAAATCATTTTACGAAGATAACATCACATTCATACCTAAACCGGGTAAAGATCCAACAAAAAAGAGAACTAAGCCAATATCCCTAATGAACAGATATAAAAATCCTCAACAAAATTCTAGCAAATTGGATTCAGAAACACATCTCAGAAATCCTCCACCATTACCAAATAGGCTTCATCCCCAGGCTACCAGGCTGGTTCAACATTCACAGGATGATAAATGTAATTAAATACACCAGCAGATGTAAAAACAAGAACCACATGATTATATCACTAGATGCAGAAAAAGCTTTTGATAAAATCCAGCATCCCTTCTTGATAAAAACCCTCTAACACCTAAGCATAGAAGGAACATCCCTCAAAATAGTAAGTGCCATCTACGATAAACCCACAGCCAACATATTGCTAAATGGACAGAAACTAGAAACATTTCCTCTGAAAACTGGAGCAAGGCAAGGCTGCCCACTTCTACCCCTCGTGTTCAACAATGTGATGGAAGTCCCAGCTAGGGCAATTAGAAAAGGGAAGGAAATCACGTGATTCCAAATAGAAAAAGAGGAAATCAAGTTATCCCTTTTTGCTGATGATATGATCCTATACCTTCAAAATCCAAGAGAATCTTCCAAAAACCTGCTTGCACTGATAAAGAACTTTGGCAAAATCTCAGGGTACAAAATAAATGTGCAAGACAGTTGCATTCCTATATACCAACAACAAACAGGCAGAGACTCAAATTAAAAATGCAATCCCATTCACAATAGCAACCAAAAAAAACCCAAATACCTCAGCATCTTCCTAACCAGATAAATGAAAGACTTTTACAATGAGAACTACAAAACACTTCTCAAAGAAATCCAAAAAAACCACAAACAAATGGAAAAATATTCCATGTTCATGGAAAGGAAGAATCAAAATTGCTAACCTGTCCATCCTACCAAAGACAATCTACAGATTCAATGCAACACCCATTAAGTTGCCAGCATCATTCTTCTCAGACTTGGAAATGACAATACAGAAATTCATATGGAAACATAAATGACCACGAATAGCCAAAACAATCCTTAGCAAAAGAAACAAAGCAGGAGATATCACACTTCCAAACTTCAAACTTTACTCTAAGGCTACAGTAATCAAAACAGCCTGGTATTAGTACAAGAACAGGCATATAGACCAGTGGAACAGGACAGAGATTCCAGTAGCAAAGCCTCAATTTCTCAACCAACTCATCTTTGACAAAGCCTCCAACAACAACCACTGTGGAGAAGAGAACCTATTCAGTAAATGGTACTGGAAAAATTGGCTGACCACATGCAGAAGATTGAAACAGGACCCCTACCTATCACCATACACAAAAATTAACTCTAAATGGATCAAAGACCTAAGCATAAAACCTCAAACTATAAGAATCTTACAAAATGCAAGAGATACCCTTATGGAGATTGGAACTGGCAACCTATTCCTATTCAGAATCCTAAATACCCATACCTTAAGGAATAAGACAAGTGGGACCTCATCAAACTAACGAGCTTTTGCAAAGTAAAAGAAACCATCAACAGAGCAGAGAGATAGCACACAGAATGGTAAAAAAAAATATTTATCAACTGTATATCTGACAAAGGCCTAATATCTAGGATCTACACGGAACTAAAATGTGCCAAAAGGAAAAAAAACAAACAACCCCATTAAAAAGTGGGCAAAAGACATGAATAGACACTTCTCAAAAGAAGATATATGGGCAGCTACAGACACATGAAAAAGTGCTCAGCCTCACTCATCATCAGAGAAATGCAAATCAAAACCACATTGAGATACCACCTAACCCCAGTAAGAATGGTCATCTTTAATAAAACAAATAATACATGCTGGCAAGGATGTGGAGTAAAAGGAAAGCTTCTACACTGCTGGTGGGAATGCAAACGAGTGCAATCTCTTTGGAAGACAATGTGGCAATTTCTGAAAGAACTAGAAATTTGCCTTCCATATGACCCAGCAATTCCCCTATATATACCCAGAGGAACTCAATCATTCTACAAAAAAGATACCTGCATACATATGCTTGTTGCAGCTGTATTCACAATAGCAAAAATATGGAACCAACCATGTTGCCCATCGAGGCTTAACTAGAGTTTAAAAAAAAATGTGGTGCATATACACAATGGAATATTATGCAACCATAAAGAAGGACAAACCTATGGACTTTGCAGCAACTTATGATTTAGAGTTAATCATACTCAGTGACCTACCACAGAAACAAAGAACAGAGTACCATATGTTTTCACTCATAAGCAGACTATGAACAATTATTATACTATAAGAAAGGAATTGGCAGTAGTGGGAAACTGTGGGGCAGTGGGATTGGCATTGAGGGAAGCTGCTAGAGTCGGGAGGGGCATACCTCATCAGGAAGGGTACCTGCATAATCAATGTTTGTATACCTAATCCTGAATTTTACCCCACATCTTTATAATTAAAAAAAAAAACAACAACCTAGCCGGCTCGGTGGCTCAGCCTGTAATCCCACGCCTTTGGGAGACTGAGGTGAGTGGATTGCCTGAGTCTGCGGGTTCGAGACCCGCCTGGGCAGCGAGACCTCATCTCTACAATAAATCAAAAAATCAGCCGGGCGTGGTAGCGCATGCCTGTAATTCCGGCTACTTGGAAGGCTGAGGCGGAAGGATCACCGGAGTCCAGCAGGTCGAGGCTGCGGTGGCGGGGAGCGGCCACTGCACTCCAGTCTGGACGACAGAGTGAGACTCCAACTCAAAACAAAACAAAACAAACAAACAAACAAAAAAACCAACCACTTAAGAAGAATATGCTAATCATCTCCAATGCCTCTTCCCTGTCTACAAGAGAGTATAATAGACCAAACCCTTTTTTATCTGAGAACAAATGATCTTTATAAACTCATCATCTACCATACTTTTTCCATTAAAGCACTCCTCCGGTAATAGGGAAACACTATACAGTGGAAGCTTTGTATATCTTATCCTATGGACACCCCACCCTTCTCTTATACTCATTTCATTGTATTTACTAAGCAAACTCTTATTCTTCCTTTCTAGGTCCAGATCAAGTGTGATTCTTCCTTAGATGGCAAGAAGGAAGAGAACAGATACTTGGTGGGCTCCTGCTCAGCACAGGACTAAACATTGGTTTGATATTTAGTCATAAAAATATAGTCCAGCAATATTTCTGATAACAAAACTGAGGGAATTAAGCTGATTGCCCAAAGTTACACAATTTATAAATGACTGAGTGGGAATTCTGCCTAATTTTGAAGCTCATTGTTTTCTACATGCCCCCTTTTTATCCATTAAACATTATTGCAATAATTTATGTACCTCTATCATCTATTATGATCCCCACATTCTAAAGTTCAGAAATCCTGACTTTATTTCTGCACTGCCAGAATCTAGTACAGTGTTTGGTGTATAGAAGAGATTTAACAAATTGTTGTTGAATGAATGGATGAGTATAAACATAAGAGAATCAGAAAATATTGCTCTTGATTACGGTATTCTGACTTTTTTTGATAACTTTTCTGGTAAAGGGTGATGACATATTAAAGATGCAAAGAAACACAGTGACATTTATATTTGTCTTCCAGTGTTGTTGTTGTTTGTTTGCTTATTTGTTTGTTTTGGCTCAGTTCATGGTCCTGGAATCATTGGCATAGGTTTACTCATGTGAAAATTTAAGCAGAACTTCTAGAATCATGATAGAATATTTAAGATAACTCATATTATTTTATTGAAATAAGGTTGAGAGTAGGGAAGTAACTTTTCAATCAGAGAGCTAGCAAAGCATAGGACTGGGACTGGACCCATTAGTTTGCTAAGCTGTGATTACTTTCCCAATAGTAGAAAAAAGAATTTGATCATACTTTGAGACATGTATAAAGAAATAGATTCAAAAGCTTTTAGCATAACGCTGACCAAATGGAACTGTTTATAGCTATGTGCCATCAGACTGCAAAGCAGAAGAAATCTATTCTTACTATTAAATGGCCAACGCCCCGCAGATTCCATATTTAATATGCCCATGTAACATTCTGTGCTTAGCTGATATTTCTTTTTATGCATAATAAAGCATAATTGGTGGTAGGTAGGATAGGTAAAATATGGTTCAGATTTAGAAAAATATAAACTAACATTTATTGTTTGTTATGTACCTAGCACTGTGCTAAGCATTTTACACATGTTAAATCATCTACTACTCCTCAACTCTTTAAGGCAAGTGCTATGTTGCCTAAACCTCATGATAGGTAGGGGGTAGGGCAGTAACACTGCGGCACTATCTCTCATCCATTATTTTCTCTTGAAATATTCATTCTTCTTCCCTTGTTTCTAATAAAACTTGGCTGCCCTCAAAGGAAAGCGTGTTGCTGAGGCACGGTGCTTGACTAATTCAATCATTCACAATATTGACCATAGACTAGGCCTCTGAGGGCAGTCTGAGAGTCAAGAAGGAAAAAGTGCAAAGAAGATGAACCTTGGGAGCCATCTGAGCTCTCATTCCCAAGAAGATAATTTTATTATAGAAAAGATAAAGCCGACTGTTATGCTCACATAAAATTAATTCCACAGTTGTTCTTTACCAATGAATGCATTTCAGGTCTAAAAATAGCCATTGTAAATGAAAACAGTTGGTTTATTAGAGAAATGGAATTCTGAATATTCCCCCTGATCTGCCCCCTCCTTTTATTGTTTTTGTTTGTTTTTTTGGTTTTTGGCTTTTTGTTACTCTTGCCACAATATTGTTTAGTAGCTTTTAAAGTTATTGCAAATATTAATAATATTTAAGAAATAAATGCTTTTATTGTGTGTCCTCAAAACTCCAAGAGGAGGAAATTACTAAAAAAAGAGAATGATGGTTAATAGAGTTTCCCAAGAGTCTTAAAATGCAAATAAAACATTTACATGGGGGAAAGAAATGTCTTTTTAGTTCACTAAGCAATTTGCATTACAACTTGGAGCAACTCATCTTCTACATAGTCTTGCTTATAAAAGCTGAGTACATATACAGCAATGGTAGGAATCTAGTTTTCATTATGATAACTATAAAAAATAAGCGTGTGAATATAAATGATCTATTTGTAACCAGGCTTCAGGAGTCCTGAAATAAAAGCCAAAAAGCAAGATGGTGTACAATAATATTGCTTTTGAACATTGATTTATATGATATTCTGGTGCTGGCAGGAGTTCCTAGTTATTATTGCAGTTTAACAAACATACAGCAGTGAGAGAATTTGGCAGTTACTGTTCAGTTAGAAGAAAGCTCATTTCGTATTTTTACAATATGTAGCAGCTGACAAAGCTGTATTACCAATTGTATAATATTTCAATAAATATTGAGAGTTTCCTACTATGTGCGAGGCATTGGACTAGAAGAGGGAAGTTAGTTAAAAGACTTGTTAGAAGATATGTGTGTGTGTGTGCATGTGCATGTGCATGTGCGTGTGTGTGTGTGTGTATGTGTGTGTGAGATCTTCCTTCAAATGATCTTCAAAATGTTAAAGATGAATAAACATAGCAGACCTCCAAAACTATACTCATGCTGTCTCATCTATTATGATTTTGCACTTAACTCACTCTGTTAGTTGAATATTTTTCAACAAAATAGAGATGTACTCTTCCCTTCTGATGCCATTTCTTGACAATCTACAGGCAGAAATTATCTTTCCCTCCTTTATGTCTCTTTATTCAATCGAGACTTTTTGCCAACATACATTTGATACCTTCTTATATTTATTTACCAATATCTCAGTCTGCTACCATTGGATTATAAGATCCTTGAGGGTATTTCTGTTCCCCTAGAACTCAACAAATGTCAGGCTTATGGTTGATGCTCAATAATATTTGATGTATACATGAATTAAATATTTATAATACCAGGCAGATGGTAAATTTGACTTAAGTAACATCCAGCATAATGGAATATGGAGAGGGAAATGAATTCTTAGGAAGTTGGCATGAGGGAAATAGACTTTGATTGTAGGGCAGACAGATAAATCACTTTGCAAGTAGAAAAAGTTACACAAGCTATTAATGGTGAAAGCCATCATAAGCTCACAGTAAACATTTTCTAACAGAACCCAAAAGTGAGGGGTGAGACTGCACAGGAAGTTCTTTACTAACTTGCATATTCCCTTCATCCTCATTCAAGAATTGAACAATTCTGATTCATTTATGTTATCTGATTTTTCATATGATCCTTCAACTTTGTTTTAATGAGTACTTATGGCTTCTTCTCACATCATTGGGCCTTTTCAAGGATTATGTTTTAATTTTTCTGTCTTTCCCTTCTCTTTTTGGTCCCACCTGGGAAAATTTAATTTCTGCATTCATCCCCACCTATGTTAATAACTCACAGTGGAACTCTTCACCTGAAGCCTTCTCTTTCCTCTGTACTTGCTTATCTCCAGCTGTCTCTATTATCTTTTTCTCTCTCTGTTGCTTGTAGCTTTAGCAGTATGAAACAAAAAATAGTCATTTTTTTTCACACTTAGCTTTCATTCTTTTTCTTTTTCTGTCTCCCTCTCAGCTACTAATCTCCACTTCCAGCACTCATAATGTATGTCATATTTGATTCTTAGCTCTCATTTATATTATCAGTTAGGTTTCCAGTCTCTAAGAAACATAAATGGAATGTAGGTAATATTATACAAAAGCTCTTTTCTAGTTATTATTGTAACCATCAGCATAGGTGAGTAAATACTATATATTCTCTTTTTTGTATATATTATACTTGACTGTATGTATTGTAATAGCTGACATTTATTGAGTGCTCATTTTGTTTCTCTTTCTCATGTTTTCTCTCTCTCTCTCTCTCCATCCATCCATTCATCTTTCCATCCATCCATCTATGTCTATGTATCTATCTATCTTTCTATTTACCTTACTTATGAGGTCATTGTTATAGCAAAAAAAAAAAAAAAAAGAGCAGTAACTGTCACAAAAACCAAGCACATTCTTCCATAGAAGGGAATAGTCTTCATTCAATAAGTGAATGTAAAATGTACTAGAAAACTATAGATCTGTGATTTTAAACTTTTTGTTTGGTGGCCTGGTTTTGTTTTGTATTTTCTACAGCAAAAATCTCAAAAGTGCTTCAGGCTAACCCTATGAAATAGCATTAGTTATTTGCAGAGTACTAGAATGAATGTATTTATTTTAGGACGTTATCTCCTAAACACAAACTAAGAATGCCTATTTTCAGACCTTTATGAAATATAAGGAGAGGGCCACTGAGACTTGCAATCACTTCTCATTGTTTCTTTGTGAGTTATAACATAGTGGACAAATAACTGTAGTTTATTAGGATCAACTAGAATAAGAAAAGGATTGACAGTTGTCATAATTTTTAGTCAGGGCGAAATGTAGAAAAGAAAACTGGCATAGTGCTCTGTTTTCAACAGAGCAAAGTATTTCATATACCACAATAAGGAGAAAAAAATAAAAAACAGTAACAACAGACAAAATAACACTTTGTACCATGACAAACAACAAATAATAGCATCACCTGATTAATTCTGGTACGCAGACTAATGAAACCTTGGACATTTCCCATTTACCTGCACCACCTATAAAACAATTTTATCTCTGATTTTTGCTTTACTGATGTCTGGATATATGGCATGAACTTTATGAATATGATAATCATGTGAAAAAGTTTCTGAATGTCTACCAAGACCAGACTAATAGGCATTTGGTCAGCTCCTTTTTTTTTTTTTTTTTTTTTTTTTGCAGTGTTACCTTTAAATACTTGTGTATATTATTTGGCCAGCAAATCAACCTTGGTAAATGCCTTGTACTCTTTGCAAGAAAACTCTTTCATTCTTTTTCAAATGCTCTTTTAGACATTTTTAACAGATTATACACTGTGGATTAAGCAGTGCCCACATCCCTCCTGTCTTTCCTCCCTCCTTCCTTCCCTCCCTCTCTCCCTCCCTCTTTCCCTCTCTCCCACTTTCTCTCTTTATTTTTCTTTCTTTCTCCCTTCCTTCCTCCCTCCCTCCCTTCCTTCATTCCTTCTAAGCAGCCTTGTCTTAAGCGATTGGTTTGGTGTTCATTCATATCTTTAGCCAGTTTGATTCTAAGCATGAAGAGCAAACATACTTTTTCTTATTCACCTCTATCACTGCCTGGAGTAATGATAGGGATACTTTGAACAAGTCTTTCGTCATATTTCAGTGACCTTGATGCATGGGAGGGTGAAATAGATAGAAGTTAGAAAAAAATATATGTCTAAAATATCAGTTTAGTTTTCAGAAGCATTTAGAAAGAACATGGAGAAACAAAGACATGGGAAAACTAGATACTTATATTAAGCAAGTCCAAATTGAATTGGTAGTTTAAAGGAACAAGAAGAAAAGAGGACAAGTTTCCTTACAGACTTTGGACAAGGGTAGCTGTTTTACTTGAGATAAATTAGATGCCCAGGGAGAGAATTAATATCTCACATAGAAACACTGGTCACAGAATTTTCAAATATTGGTTCTCAGAAGAATTTTATTATCCTAGCTTGTCACTCCCTCCACTATCCTGTTTTCAATCTACCACATTCAGGCTGGGCATTTGGCTGTGTAAAGCCACAAACTGCTAGTGAGATGTATGGTCTTCGGGTTGTCTATGCTGAATAAGAGGAGATTCCCCAGATTGATCGCTCTTTTTGTCTGTTTGATTTTCTTTCTTTCCTGAATTCCTCTAACCTAATCACCTTTCCATCTTGTTTGTAAACTAAATAGATCCAAGGGAACTACCTAGAATTCAGGCATAACAGATATGATATAATTTTGTTGCTACTATTGAAGTATGAAGGCGAACCAAGGTCGTGGAAGTAAACAAACATAAACTAATAGAATGCAAGGGTTTGGGGAGGAACATACAATAAATAACTTATTTATTATGGGACCTCGGAATGCACAGACTTGGAAACACTTGCAGAAATATGACAGGACTAAGCGAGGCTTTAGCACCATAAGAGAGGCCCTGAAAAGTATACAACACTGTGACCTTAGAAAACTGGCATGTATTCAATGATAGCTTGATAAAATAAAACTAAAAATAACTATTTTTCCCTCCCATATTCTCTATTTTGTTTTGCCAGATAACAGTATATTTAGATGAAAACAAGAGAGAAATATCACCTTTGCTTGGGAATGTCTATTTGGTGCAGTTACATATTATACTAAATATTATATTATTATATATTATATATTATATATATTATATATTATATATATATATATATATAATATATAAATATATATATATAATAATATATATAATAATTATATATATTATTATATATTATACATATTATACATATCATACTAAATTTTGTTGGTATGGAACTGTGGCTGCTCTATGTTTAAGTGATTGTTGAATTACTGAATCCTGGAAAAATAAATAAGCAAAAAAGTAGGCATTTTAGTTACTGAACAGTAGAGGTATTCAAAAAATAGATCTGTACTAGTAGAAAATAACTCATGTTGCAAAGACTGAATACATACTCCAGAAATATCACATTTCTGTGATGACTTCTAGAGGAAATGAGTACTTCTGGAGGAATAATCAAGGAGAGAATTTGGGGATCCTACTATCTCAGGGATGAGAAGGAAGGTTTGTCTTATGTCTAGATTTTTTTGTTTTTTCTTTTTGCAATTTATTAAAGAAGGCAGGGAGTATTTCATACTAGAACACTTTTCATTGCTATATTTATGCTATTGAGGTGGACTAGTGTAGATACTATGACAAGACATAATTTAAGAAGAAAATTTTAAAACACCGGAAGTGATATTTTGGCTTATTTTACAGAGTGGTTTTGAAGTTAATTATTGTCCTGCTCATCTAAGGAACTCTAAGATCTTTGGTCAAACATTCCATTTCAATAGTCAAAAGAAGGTACACAACGATAAGAACGTACATGTAGCCTTGTGGAGGTAGACACAGGTCTTTTCTAAAACTCCAATAGTGTCCATATATGAGGAAAATATCTATATCTCTGAATTATTGATTGGAGGAGTGACTACTAAACTGAGGTGGGTTAACAGACTGAACCAACCAAGTGGGGAGGATTAGGGCAGCAGGGATTGGTCTCAGTCTGTCTACCACCTGTCTGCTCCTTCACTTCCTGAGAAAAGGATGGAAGTTTTACTAACCTGAACATATGAGTCTAATACTTTGATGATGAAATCATATGTGGTTTAAAATGTCATGCACTCACCTGTGACTTTGTCATTAGCTCTCTTTTAGTTCATGTGTTAATTTTATGTGCCTGAGTTGATAAGCTGATTAAAGGCCTCTCTTCCTTCTCTCTGTGTGCCAAAGCCTGCTGGTGATCACTAGGTCCTTGGTAAGACCTAGTCATCTTGCTTTAGGAGGAAATAAAGGGTCCACTTGGATTTCAGATATTAAGTTACATGCTCCAACTCAGCTTTTCCAGAGTTTTACATGGAGGCATTTGGAAGTAGCCTAATGAGTTATCATGTGGAACTTTGCTTTCTCTGTAACTATTCTTCCCTGAATGCCTAGATTCTTTTAGGAACTTTTATCAGCGAGGCTAACAAGCAGGGCAGTATTCCTCAATGAGCAATGTTTTATGTTCTACGGACCTAGATTCAACTTTACCTATTCTTCAACATAGTGTTTTTGAAAATTCACTTAGATGTATTTCTGCTGGTGAGGGTGATGAACACATACCCAAGGCCAAAGCTCCTGAAAGTTCAGGCCAAAGCAACCTATCACAAAAACATCATCTAAGGTTCAATAAAACAAACAACACAACAACAAAAACTATGATAATTATGCAACTGTAAGATATATCAAATTCATGTTTAATAAATTTTCTTTTAGTAATGTAGTGTTGAATAAAATCGATTCTACATGGAGGTAAGACATCAGACTTTGTAATGCAGTAACCTGAGTTTGAGTCCCAAATTTATACTTACTAGCTGTGTGACCTTTGCGACTTAGTTAAATTAATTTGAGCCTCACTTCCTCTATATATAGAGAGAGAAAAAGTGAGAAAAAAACTACCTCATTGGTTTAATGTGAGAACTAACTTATTGTATGTGAAGTTACAACGTAAGTTAATATATATTATAATTGTTTCGATATATTTTCTTTTTTGTTTTTTACATCATATACTTCCAGCTCCCTGCCTTTGATCCCCAAAAGTAGGTGTGCTCTAGTTTGAGAAGCATGAATCTAGTGGTGAAAGCCATTTTTGGCAGATGCATTCTCTCTGCCAGGCTCTTGCTCCTCATACTTGGCCACAGCGATCTATTCTACGCTTGTTTCAAAGAATGAGGCAGAAAAATATTTTCCCAAGTAACCTTATTCTAGGGAAATGGATTCAGTTTGCTTTTGGCTTAACGAATTTCTTCTTCCATTGGCCTATTCATTTTTTTTTCTCTCTTTTTAAAAATTATTCAGATTTGCCAACATCTTCCAACTATTTCTGATGCTGTCCAGGACACGATGATGGATTCTAATATAGCAGTGACAGCTGGAGAGTTTCACATTTTCCTCTGGGAGATTTCATTGGTTGGTGAAACTGAAAATGAAGACATTTTAGGCATTTCCCTAAAGTGATTCTCTGCCATCCTTATGGCTAGTTTGTTTGCCCACACTGCTTGAGCAGAGGTCTGTTAACATAATAATTGTAAAACATCTGGGGGAAATATTTAGATATAAGGGGTTGCAGGAGTAGCTTTTATTGTTATTAATGAAAACAACTCACCATTTGGCACAATATTCTACGCCTTCTGAGTGCTGTATATAGCAATGCCTGATTGTCTGAGGTTTGCTTTGTCCCAGGGTTCACTGTCAATTAAAATAATAAATAAGTAACACAAGCCGTAGAGATTAGAGGGAAGGATAATTGTTCTTCTTATTCAAATACATTAGAGGATAGAAAAAAGGAGAACTAGAGAAGTATATATTTTCCTCCCCCATGGTGTCATTGCTGTTGTCATTATCTACACTACAATGAGCAAAACAGAAGATTTAGTCACAACATGGTAATAACAACCAACTGAAGTATTCCCATCCTCAAAGACCACAGACAGACAGTTTCCTTTTAGTACTTCTGATTAAGTTCCCCTCAATGCTCTAGTAGAAAGTTTTGGAAGCAATTAGTTCATTGAGAGGGAGAAGTACACATTACTTGCATCCTATGGGAGAAACCAAGAAATGTTAAACCAATTCAATATGTAAATAAAGAAATAAAAGCTACAGAGATATTCCATCTCAGGTTGAGAATAATGAAAATGCATTTTGCCAATCTAAAAATCACATTGGCAATAATAATGTCTATACTCTATTAAATGCTTATTGTGTGCCATTCACCATACTGAAAGATAATCTGTTTTATTTAATCTTTCAAAATAGCTCTTTGTAGTAGGGTACTATTATTTTTTATGATAATTAAATAATTCTGTTAATTTGCCTATGTTCACAAAGACTTGGTGACCATTCTCCATAAGTTAGTTTGAAACAAGTCTGATGTCAGTTATTCATTTAATTACCCTTGATGTGGCAGATTTTTATAAATAATATGTATAACATGTATAATACTGTATAAAGAAAACAATCAGGATCACTTCCTCAAAGTGTTATCACTTTACCCTGACTTAATTACAAGGATCAGGTGACCTTGAATGGAAAGGAGTTGAAAACTGAACTAAACACATATAATTTTGAATCACACTATTCAATCACATTTATTTGCTAACTCTTCCACACATATACACACACAAGCACACACACATTTAGCATTAATTTGCTGAACCAAGGATCTAGTTATACTCATCTCTGTATGTCTATATTTGTCTGCTTTATTATAAGCTCAAATAAAATCATGTTAAAACAATTATAAAAAAGAAAGAAGGGGAAATGAGAGGGCTATAATATTTCTTTGAGAGATTACACAAAGCTAGCAGATTTACATTTGTTCATTTCCTCTCACATTCACTGTTATTTTGAAGAAGGTAGAATTATTCCAGCAACAGAGGTAAGAGAACAAAGGTTTAAAGAAATTATATAAATGTAGGAGGTCACTGAGTGGTAGACGTAGAGTGGAAATCTACTTTTGGCAAATGCTTAGGCTATGCTTTTCCTACAGCATAGCATTGAACATGTAAACACCATTGGTCTTTCATATTTATGGTTAACTTACTTCCAACTTTGCTGATGAATTAGCAGATAACTGTTAAGGCTAGTAGATTGGTGAGCTATCCATTGAGAAGGAAGGTTAGAAAGAGAAAAAAATATTCAGGTATAGGATAAAATGATATGTTTCTCTTTGGATTGTTGAGTTTTGGGGATCTGTGGGGTATGGAAAAGGAGATTGGCAATAGGAGCTGAAAGTATGAGTTCAGAATTAGAAGATATATTTGTACCAGAGATAGATGTTTAGGAATGGATGATATAGGTGGTAGCTATAGCCTTGGGAATCAATTAGGTCGCTGAAGGAGAAAACATAGGCTGAGAAGAGTGCTGGAGGTTAGTCTTTATGAAACGAGAATAGAAAGAAAAGTCTCAAAGTAAGATTTTGAGAATGACCATCTAGAGAGGAGAGAACCAAGATATAAGTGCATTAGAAGATACAGAAGGAAGAATTTCAAGAAAGAAGAAGAGAGTTAAGAATCATATGCCAAAGAGAGCTAAGAATCATAATATGCCCATTGGATATATCACCTAGGAATTCTGATTTATCAATTATCTGGATATTTTGAAGTATTGGGTTATATCAGAATAGCAAAGGGACATATAAGTTGAGAGAATATTCGATTTAAGCACATCAGTAAAGGATACACTGGTGTATACTTCAAACAATGCTTAGTATGAATGGATTTCAATTGATATTGTGAAAGAAGAATAACTGTCTATCCTCTTATTCTTACATTTTGCTTTAATGTATTCATAATCACCTGATATGTTACATATGTGTTTATTGTCTGCCTCCTTGTAGTGGAATATAAGCTCATAAAATGGAGAATGTTATTTTATTATGACTGCACCATCAGAGTTGGCAAAATACAGTTCACCTCTTGTTATTGTAAATAAAGTCTTATTGGAACACAGCCATTTCTGTTCATCTTGCCTATCACTGATTTTGGCAGAATTGAATCAATATGACAGAGACCATATGTCCCACAAACTTATAATATTTACTATTTGACTTTTACAGAAAAAAAAGTTTGCCAACCTTGTTCTAAAACATTACTTGTACACAATGTGTAGTCCATTAATGTAACTGATAAATAAATGAGATAATTAACATAATAAAGTCATTATTCTTAATTATCTGATATTTGTTGACAAAACTGCTTAATCTTACTAAGCTTGTATAAGTTCCCCATTTATACAAATTAAATAGTAATAACAATAAGATATCTTAAACAACAGAAATGAACATTAAGTATATATATATATAATTATTAAATGGTAAAATTTGAAATAAAAAATATTCATTCCCTTTTCTGTTGTCTGTTGAAATGGTCTGTCTGTGAATGTGATTTCATGGCTTGCTGACTGATTCCTTATGTGTTCAAGACTGTCACAAATCACTCTCCTTGAAGTCACTCTGGTCAGCAATATGAAAACAATGGAGTAATATTGATTAACCCAAACAAGATGTCCTTCTGTCCCTAGATGTTGTGATACTTGGACTGCTTAGTCATGATAAAAGTGATCAGATCTAAGGAAAGTCACAGGCCCCCAACATTCAAGTCATCTAATTCTTCTAAGTCATTATGTCATTATTAACATTATTTTGATTATGGCAAAAGGAGCAGAAGATAATGAATGGAGACATTTGGGATTAATAAAAACACCGGGGATAATTTTCCAGGGCCCAGACCTTTGTCTCTCTAATTGTTCCAGGAGAATCCTCCATTATTCACGGCTTTTTCTGCAATGTAGTACATTGTTCAATACAGTTGTCAAGAACATTCAGTCTCTTAATTTTTTTTTTGCTTGTTTTTTTAATGATTGGTGGATATCCAATGAAGAAGGTTATTTTTAAAGTCATTTAGCTCTCAAAAAGTACTGAAAACTATTATAAGCTTTTGTTCTTAAACATACATACATTCAACCAAGGGAGATATTTTCAATTTTATTTTAAAAAGGGACTTGAACATTAAAATTGAAACCTTCAAAATTGGCAAGTACTAAGTAAGAAAAAGGAAAAAAGACAAATATTTCAATTTTCAAAAGGATTTTAATAACTTAGAGAAAATAGAAAAGACAGTATAAGATGAGGAATGTCAGAAAAACAATTATGCTATTAAATGGATGTGTTTAGCTCTCTATCTGTTAGGCCTCAAACATTCATATTGTCTGATGCGACCCCAAATAACATAATAAATCCACAAATTCCTATGTGTCCTTTGTATGATAACCTTCTATATTTGGTTAAACAAATATGTAGTAAACTTCCGCATTTTGTGACACATATTTATCTCCTATGTGTTAACACAAAAGTGGCTGGAAAGACCATAATGCCACCTTGAAAATGTTCATTATTAATATTTCTTAGGAATAAGTATTAGATAAAAATAATTTTAAAGTTTGACTTTTGTCCGGTTAATAATAAACATAGTTTAATCAAATTTAAATTCTATATAAAGGAAAGGCATGCCAATAGGTTTTAAAGATGATCTAGTTTATCTGTTTGTATTTTAAGATAAACTGCTCTCACCATCAAAAGTTTGAAATCTTTGAAGTTTGTAATTTAAAAAATCAGATATAATTTGATTTTTGTCTTGTTTTCTTTCTAAACAGTGAGACAAGGTTGGCTTCAAGGTGCTATTTGTAAGCACTTTTCCTGAATAAATTATTTAAGGATGAGAATAGACCTTGTTCACAATAAATGAAAAGAAACTGTATGTAAAGACACTGTTCTTTCTCTCTAAGAGTGACTTGAAGTGTTAGAGATATCTTGATGGGTTACATAGTTTTGATCAAATGACCATACTTTGTAGACCTAGTAAATGTTTGATTATTGTGAATTTGCAGAATTATTTTCATTTTTGTGATTATCATTATTTGATTTTTAATTTGTTTACATATAATAGAGATGTTATCAAACAGTGTCTTCAGTCAGACTACCTTGGCTCAAATTCTAATTCTATCTTACCTTGAGCTATAATCTAACCTCTTTAAGCTGCAGGGTTTTTTGGTTATTGTTTTTTTTTTTTTTTAATCTTTAAGATAAATACATTAGTAGCACATAACTTCTAGAGCAGTAAAAACTTCATGAATAGTTCATGGAAAATAAGCAGGGCATTCTAACATTTATTTACTATTCCTTTAAAGTACTGTGAAAAAAAAATCACTGAATATTACCTAATAAGTTGGAGGTAATTTCAATGTTTGAGGCTCTCAACTGCATAGCACAATACTTACCAGCATTTCAGCTTTTTATTCTCAATGTTGCAAATACCCTCCAAAGAGGTTATGCATGAAGATTAAAATGTATGATGAATATAAATTAGTTAATGAGTAAACATGTAACAATAAAACAATGAATTTAAACACATAGTAAATTCATGTCTTTTATGGAGAAATATAAAATAAACACATCTTAAAAGTAAATGGCAAAGTAGAAAATAGCTTTGCAGCCGGGTTCGGTGGCTCAGCCTATAATCCCGTGCTTTGGGAGGCTGAGGTGAGTGGATTGCCTAAGCCCACGAGTTCGAGACCTGCCTGGGCAGCGAGACCTCAGCTCTACAGTAAATCAAAAAATCAGCCAGGCGTGGTAGCGCATGCCTGTAATTCTGTCTACTCGGAAGGCTGAGGGTGGAAGAATCGCCGGAGCCCAGCAGGTGAGGCTGTGGTGGCCGGGAGCGGCTACTGCACTCCAGTCTGGGCGACAGAGTGAGACTCCAACCCAAAAAAAAAAAAAAAAAAAAAAAAAGTAGCTTTGCTATAAAAATAGTAGACAGGTAATAATTCTTCATATTCAAAGTGCTCTAATAAATTAATTTAAAACTCTACTAAGATTCCAATAGAAAAATGGACACCAAAACCTAAGAAGATAATTGCTAGAAAAGAAAAACCAAATGGCAAATAAATATATTAAAAATGTGGCAGGGTGGGTTGCTCACTCCTGTAATCCTAGCACTTAGAGAGGCTGAGGTGGGCGAATTGCCTGAGTCCAAGAGTTCAAGACTAGCCTGTACAACATAGCAAGCCCTCAACTCTATAAAGACCAAAAAAAAAAAAAAAAAGAAAGAAAGGAAGAAATTAAAGAATAAAAATTACATATGTGTGTGTAAATATATATTTATATAAATGTGTATTAGAAATTCAACCTCATCATATAACGAGAACAAAACAAAGAACCATGGTGTGGTGGCTCTCTTGTATAGTGCTGACGGGACCTCTAATTAGTGTAACCTGTTGAGACCTCAAATTATTGACCTCTACAGAAAGCAGGCTGGCAATGTGTATGCAGATCTTTAACAATAGCCATGACTCTGGGTCTGTTAATTCATGCAAAAAAAAAAAAAAAAAACTAGAGATGCTGTATAATTGTTGTGGATACAATTGTTCATGCATATCTTAATTTTTAATAGTAAAAAAAAACTCAGTGTGCCACAAAGGAAAAATTGTTTTAAAAAATAAAGAATATTTGGTGATAAAAATGCTTATATTATAATGTTGAGTGAAAATAGTAATTTGAGTCCAGTTTTGTATGTATTTGTGATTCATCATATTGCATTATATTATCATATATCTTGAGGCTCAATCAGAAAGAGCTTTATTTTTCCCAGTACTCCATTCAATCTTGCCATGTCAACTCTCCCTTCCACAACAAGTAAACAATATGTTTGACACATCACATAGCTCTTCAACAATTCTTATTTTCAGGAATTGGGAAGTCCAGTTGACAAAGGCAAATTTAGGAAAATAATATTATAATGCTTTCTGCTTCTGTGAAATTCATTTAAGAATTCATCTTCTCTTTGTTCATAACAATAAAATTTTAGTAGTTTTGTATGTAGCTTGGAAATGTATGATGGATGGGTTATTAAGGGATTCTGGGATGATTTTGGTTACTTCACAGCAAGTCCAGAGGTGACACATTAAGCACTTCTCAGGATATGTGAGATTTTACTACCTATCATCCTGAGCTGTAGTGATGAATTCAGCTCTCTCTTTAGACTATGTGGGCACTTATCACCTAACCTACTTGGTTCTGGAACATTTGTTAAAAATCCAAGATAAGAAAAAAATGTCTTCTAGTCTTTTAATTCTGGAGTTGCAGATAATTTCTGTTCTCTTCTTGATATTCTATCTTATAAGTCTTCAGTCATCTAATCTTACACATAATTATGAGAACAAAACAAGAAATATTAAGTAATTCTATCCTCTTGGTACTAGTGTGTACTATTTACATCATCTAAAGTACATTATAATCTACTTGAGGGCAACAATCATTTGTACTTTTTATACAAATCATGGATACCATATAAAATTGCCGTTTAGAGAAAGGAAAAGAGAAGCAGGCAATAGATTAACCAATATTGATCGTAGAGAAGAAGAAACTTGGACTTGGGATAGTTTTTATTTAGCCAAATAATTACATGATATAATTATACCTTTATTACTATTTTTAAAAAATCTTCTTTTTCTTTATTTTAAAGATGTGGGGTACAATTCAGGGTTAGGTATACAACTGTTTCATTATACAGGTATCCTTGTTGATGAGATGTGCACCTCCATCCCCTGGTAGTTTCCCTCCACTGCCAATCCCGCCCCCCTCCCTTGGCAGTTTCCCACTACTGCCAATTCCTTTCTTATAGTATTATGATAATTGTTCAAGGTCTACTTAAGAGTAAGAACATATGGTACTCTGTTTTTGTTTCTGTGATAGATCACTGAATATGATAGGCTTTAAGTCCATCCAAGTTTCTGTGAAGTTCATATGTTTGGCCTTCTTTTTGGCTGCATAATATTCCATTGTGTATATGTATCATTTTTTAAATCCAGTCCAGCTTTGAAGGACAGTATGGTTGGTTCCAAGTTTTTGCTATTGTGAATACAGCTGCAACAAACGTGTGTGAAGGTATCTTTTTGGTTGAATGACTTGAGTTCCTCTGGGTATATTCCAATTAGGAGGATTGCTGGGTCATATGGAAGGTCAATTTCTAGTTCTTTCAGAAATAGCCACGCTGTCTTCCAAAGAGGTTATACTAGTTTGCATTCCCACCAGCAGTGTAGAAGCATTCCTTTCTCTCCACGTCCTCGCTAGCACCTTTATTACTATTACTGATTCTGCTTTGTAACACTGTGGTACTGTTTTTCACTGTAGAATAAACACTATGCTAAATGTGATATATGAAATTTTCTAGTTTTGTCCCATGAAAACTCTGAAAGTTAAACTGAGACTTAGAGAAATGATGCATCTTTCCTCAACAAGAAAATTGGCAAAACCAGTATTCAAACTCTTTTTGACATCACTAAAAAAATATACTCTTTCCACGCCCAAGACTAAAGAAAATTTTACTGGAGAAGTACTGAACATCGTGGAATCATTATACTCAAAATTCTCACTTTTGCCAACATGAAAAATTAGCATCACACATGGGGGCAGCGGGTATACGGGAAAACTCTGTACTTTTGGCTAAATTTTACCGTGAACCTAAAACTATTCTAAAAAATAAATTTTATTTAAAAAACACACAGATATTTGGCCCTGGATAATCAGGATATGTTGGATTTTTATCTGGCATATTTAGATGATGGAGATGATTAATGTAAGTAGGGATATATAATATATATATAAAATCTGATATGGTGTAACATAACATGTTCCCATGCAAAATTTATTTTGTTTTGTAAAGGGTGATTTAATTATTACAGCTTGCAAAGTCCGCCTTTCATTGAGATTAACAAGGTGGAATGCTGTAGCCACATGCTGAATCCCATGGCTGGCTCAGATCTAACAAGAACCAGTTGCTTCATTCAATTTCTTTCTTCCTCCAAATGCAATTAACAGACTATGATTAGTTGAACAAATTCCAAATCGTATTCAAATGAAAGCAATTTACCCAGAGTCTGGGTCCAACAGGTGATCATTTTCAAAGCTCCTGGAAGAATTGGATGGTTTCATCTAATTGTTCTCAGGAAGAAATGGATTTAAATGCTTGGTTCTAGTAGGACCCACCACATGCAGCCCATATGGTGGTTCAGTGTGTGTCTTTCAGCTTCACTAACCCAAAAGGCAGCCTGGGTAATTACATCTTGATTCCAAAATATTTTTATGGTAGACTAAAATGTTTCAATCTAGCACAAAATAAATGCTGAAACTTCCTAACTACTAGTACCAAACAAAGTTGTAGGTGGGTGTGTGTGTGTGTGTGTGTGTGTGTGTGTGTGTGTGTTATACTTGGATAGGGGAGAACGTAGTTCAAAGAGCCAGAGAGGTAGAGAGCAGCAAAAGTTGTTTGTTTGCTAGACGTGAAACACTGAAAGATACTTCACTTACTATTTTTATTGTGGGGCTAAAAAAAAAGTCCATTTAACCCTTACAATAAAAATGTGAGGTGTGCATTATTTTTCCTTCACTGCTCCAAGGGAGATACTAAAACTTAGGAAGTATTAATTAAATCACATGTGGTTTGAACATAAAGAAGGATTCAAAATGTAGTGTAAACATATAATACTGAACTTTTTTTTTCTTCTCTATCAGTTTGTCTATTTATATTTCAAGCACCATAGAAACTTAGCTGAAATATTTGTTTTCAGTTCACCTGACAAAAAAGTATAATTAGACATTTCTTCTAGTAAAAATCCACTATCAATAAAGCATGAGTGAGTGTTATAGGTTGAATTGTGTTTCCTTAGATTCATATGTTGAATTCCTAATCTCCAGTGCCTCAGATTGTGACCTTATTTGGGAACGGGACCACTACAGATGAAACTCGTTATGATGAGGTCATCCTGGAGTAGAGTGAGCCCTCACTATACAAAATGATTGCGTTTTTATAAAAGGAACCACTTTGGATATAGACACACACACACAGAACACCATGTGAGGAATGGAATGGTGATGCCACAAGCCAAATACCTAGCAGAAGCCAGAAGAAAGGCTTAGAGATTCCTCTAAAATCTAGAAGAAATAGATTCTTCCCAGTACCTTCAGAGCAAGTGTAGCCCTGCAAAGGCCTTAATTTTGGACTCCTAGTATCCAGAATAGTGAGACAATAAATTTCTGTTTTTCTTTTTCTTTCTTTTCTTTTCTTTTTTTTTTTTTTTTGAGTTGGAGTCTCACTCTGTCGCCCAGACTAGAGTGCAGTGGCCGCTCCCGGCCACTGCAGCCTTGCCTGCTGGGCTCCGGTGATCCTTCCGCCTCAGCCTTCCGAGTAGCCGGAATTACAGGCACGCGCTACCACGCCCATCTGATTTTTTTTTGATTTATTGTAGAGATGAGGTCTTGCCTGCCCAGGCGGGTCTCGAACCCACTGACTCAGGCAATCCACTCACCTCAGCCTCCCAAAGGCGTGGGATTGCAGGCTGAGCCACCGAGTCCAGCTAATTTCTGTTTTTCATCCAGTTTTTGGTACATTGTACAGCAGCCTTGGCAAATTAACATGGTGAGCCGTGAAAACTGCATCATCCTACCTTCATTGTTTCAGCAAACAACTTAAATTTTCATTATCAATGCATTTTTTCCATTCTTTCCAGAGTCCTTTCTTGGAATCACAAGGGATTTTCTTTTCTTTCTTTCTTCCTTCAAATTAAGATCTTCTTCTTTTTGACTCTATAACTTCAAATTTTTGTCTCATCACTATGAAGACCAATTCAAAACTACCACCTGATTCTATTCCAGGTAGTAGCATAGTACTGCATTTACATACACTTTTTCTTCCATTTTTGAAATTCTTATGTTATAGGTATCATCATATTCAGTGAACAGTTAAAGAAAATGAGACCATAAATGTCAAGTGACTTCGTAACACATAGTTAGTGGGACAGCCAGAGTTCCAATCCAGCTTGATGTTTCACAGACAAAAGCCCATAAAGATTTTTTCGTTATGTCTACACACAAAGGTAGTTTGAAGTGAATTGTCAGTTTAGGTTTAAAATCAGTCACATTGAAAAGAAAAATTAAATGAATTGAAGACAAATCTGACTGATGACTCCATCCAATCTAGTCAGACTAACTAAAATGGCAATACACGCAGAAAGTCTGTAACTTACTCATGTTGAATAAATTACTTGAGCATTTTCTAGAGTCATACTCAGGATTCCTCTCTATAAATGACTTTGAGTTCTAGTGTATAGTCAGTAATGTGTGGATTTTACTGGGACATTCATGTCAGATAATCAGTTGCTCAATTATTTGTATGGAAATCACAGGATAGTCATCTTTCTCCCAATTCACATCTTCCTTACAAAAAGTTTAATGTATTGCTCTTTACATATCAAACATATCTCTTTCCTTTTTCTCCACTCCTATTCTTTGTCATGTCTCATATTTTGCAATTCACACAGCCATACCTGATAAAGGCCCATCAAAACTGCTGAAACTCATCTTTTGTCTTTATACTGTTCATCACTCATTAATGACATATACAGATAAGTATTTGACTGTTTTGCTCTTTTTTTATTTCCTTATATTTTACTGTGCACAAAGAGATAAGAGGTAAAGGCTCATCAAAGTCATCATTAGGCTACATTTATCTGCTTTGAACTATCTTTGTCTTCTATTAGTTTTAAAATGGTCTCAGTCATTGTGTAGCTAGCTAGAATCTCTCTTTATATTTGTTTCTTTTTTTTCATGCTACTGACAGCAGCATTACTTAGTGGTTTCTTTGTCTAGCATTTTCAGTGATGAGAATATCTCTGAGCAATCTTCTGAAGGTTTGAATTCAAAAGAAAAGTTGTTTTTATAATTAAAATATTAAGTGTGCCTGCACTTATGTTTATCATCTGTGAAACATTCATTTTTCATACTCCTTTCCTCGCAGTTTGAGAGCATTGTTATGCAAAGATTATTCCAAATGCCAAGCTATCAACAGGAGTATTTTGAGATAAACAATGTGTTTACAATAGGAATTGTAGTGGTGTCTTTTGTTTTGGAAGATGTTGGCATTTATATTATTATTCTGCTCAAGAATGAGTCTGTCTTTCTAAGCCTATTGGAGAATTGCAGTAATTTCCTCTGTGATTGCACACAGAATTGGCCCTTTCCTCAGTGTCATCACCAGCTGAGAAAGGTCTTCTAGCTTTCTGGTGACCCTAGCTACTTTATTCACTCATTTGCCTATTCATTTTTTCACACGCTTAAGTGGCAACCACTAGTAATGCATCTTTGGATGATGTCGAAGAAACAGCCCTTACAATATCTTCTATTTAAGCTACAAAATATCTATGAATTTTCAGAAAAAAATTATAATAACATGGAAACTAAAACTGTCAGGCAAAATCTAGAAGATATTTCCTATAATTTCCAAGCCTAAATATAAGCAGTAACCAACAAAGACTTGCCCTCATGGAACAAAAAGTAGATAGGAAGAGATTTGTCTTTTCTGTTTTATTTGATATCTGGAATAAGATGTTCTCAGCTTTAAAACAAACAAACACCAACTCTATTCTTTTGGAAAGATCATATCAGAAATAATGGATAAAAATAAGGGGAATAACAATGTGAGGAAAGGGGGAGGTCGTTTGAAGGAAAATGATGGGTACTCCCTTGGATCATTAAAGGTCTATTTTGTATATATAGTTCCTCAAAAGATACACAGATTGAGATGAATATAAGACATTTTTGGTAGAAATACATTCTGGCAGCAAGAGATATTTATGCTTATACTTGTTTTCCCCCCTGAGTCTCAGGAAATAGCAGTAAAAGTGGGAGGCAATCCTGTCTCATAGTAGTTGCACTTGAGGAGAGACTATTCAACCCAGGAAATGGGGTTAGCTGTGCATATCAAGTTACCTCTCAGCTCAAAGGCTATTCCATCAACTTGCAAGTGTATACAATGAGCAGAGCCAAATAAAACACTATACTGTTTCCCATCTGTTATCAAATGACAAATCAAAACAAAAAGTTGAATAGCTTGTAATGATCTCTTTATAAATTTTGTTTATTCTAGATATGCTATTCTGTATGCCTAATTTTGAAAGGTATTATTATTCAGAACTGGTCATGATTATTGATCATAATTCTGCCTTGTGTGGTATATAAACCTTTCAATTCATGAGGAAATAGCTTATGGAGGTTTAAAATGCCTCCAGATATTCAGGCTGATATTCTCTTTCTTTCAATATATGGGATTGAAGATCCTATTCATGTAGGTTTTCATTAATTTGACCATTTATTACAGACTTAACCACTATAGTGGTGGAGGTGCAGGAAGAAGGAAGAAATGATGATGTCAAGTTTTCTTGGACCCAATTACAGAAAACAGAGAGTTCTCTTTCCAAGTTGAGTCTTTGAGGAGAGATGCACCATAGTCCATGTGCTACTGTTCTTTTAATAAATAAAAAATTTTGTTTACATATTGTTTGTTAAGTCTAGTGTAAGATGTTAAGGTTTACCTTAGAGGTAAGGATAAAAAAATGGTTCAATGTCCACATAACAAATCACCCCTGGTACAGTTACTTTTGCAATAATGTAAAATGAATAAGTAAAAGTAATGTATTGGTATTAGAGCCTCTGATAGAATCTGCATGGTATTTAAACCAAAAATAAAATTTTAAGACCCCTAACTCACCATGTGGACCCCCTCTGGGTCAAGGAAAACCTGAAAAATAAATTCCAGGTCATGACAGGAAAGGAAATCAGACATGCCTACTTAGGAATATACTCCCTCTTTTGCAAAGTTTTAGGCACAACTGACTAGCATTAACGTTAAAATTTATTATCATAAGACTGACAAAATAGACTCTGTGGCAATAAGACACCAAATTCCAATCTGCCTTTGGTATAGCATCACATGACAATTAAACCACATGACAGTTTCATTTACCTAAAGTAAATAAAAATTTTACCCTGAATATATTTCTTCAATATATTTTGAAATGACCTTGCAATGCTAATTCTTGAGAAAATTTGCATCTGAAAGGAATTTCTTTCCTTAGGAAGAGTCTGACACATTTTAAGACACTTGCCACCTATTGTCTCTAAAGCAGGCTACTTAGAGGCTTTACCTACAACATAGGAGGAACCTTGGCTTCTACACCCCCTTATTTTTTAAAATTACATTTCTATTTTTATTTATTTTTCTAAGACAGGGTCTTACTCTGTCACTCAGGCAGGAATGCAATGGTGTAATCCAAGTGCATCGCAGCCTTGACTTCCTGGTCTCAGGTCATCCTTCTATCTCAGTCTCCCCAATAGCTGGGACTACAGGCGCATGCCACTGTATCTGCCTATTTTTTGGATTTTGTTTTTATAGAGACAAGGTCTCACTATGTTGCCCAGGTTGGTCTCAAGCTCCTGGGCTCAAGCGATTCTCCTGCCTTGACTTCTCAAAGTGTTGATGTTACAGGCCTGATCTACCACACCTGCCTCCCACCCAAATCTTAAGGATTTTTTTCTCTTGATTTCTATTTTAACAGATTGTCTATCAGAAAGTTTCAAATCCACTTATGATCTGTAATTCCTTACTTTAAGATGTCCTGACTTTCTGAGTCAAACCATCCAAACAAATATAAATCTCACATGTATTTGTCTCCACCCTTGCCTAAAAATTTCTGTACCTACAAATGGTGACAAACCAAGCTGTAATCCAACCACTTTAGGCACATATTCTCAGAACCTCTTGGGACTGTGTATCAGGCCTTGGCCACTCATATTGGGCTGAGACTAAAACTCTAAATACAGAGTTTGGCTTTTTTATCAAAAGTGTGATAGAAAGGCCATAAACTTTGCATAGAGTGATCAGGATTTGAATCCAGGCTTTATTAATTAGTATCTCTGTGATAATAAGCAACTTCTCTGAGCCACATTATTATTATTATTATTATTATTATTATTATTATTATTATTTTGTGAGTTGGAGTCTCACTCTGTTGCCAAGACTGGAGTGCAGTGGCCACTCCCGGCCACCACAGCCTCGACCTGCTGGGCTCTGGCAATCCTTCCACCTCAGCCTTCCAAGTAGCTGGAACTACAGGCACGCGCTACCACGCCCGGCTAATTTTTTTATTTATCGTAGAGATGAGGGCTCACCAAGTTGCCCAGGCGGGTCTCGAACCCGCGGGCTCAGGCAATCTACTCACCTCAGCCTCCCAAAGCGCTGGGATTACGGGCTGAGCCACCAAATCCTGCTTCTGAGCCACATTATTAAAATGAGAATACTCATAGGTTATTTTTCATTATCAATTTTTTACCTATTTATAGCACCTAGGGAAAAAATGCTCAATTCAAGTTGCTTTTTCTTTTTCCATTTCTTATCTTTGGTATATACACACATATCTTCCCCTACATCTAGAATTTTAACTCAAAGGTTAAATGGATTACCATCTTAAGAATATGTTGCAAAGTTCTTCTCTTTTCTTTGGCTTTCTCCCATAGGTTCTGTAACAGTAATTTAATAGATGATTGATCACCACAAAATTTTTTTAAAAGTTTTACTTTTTAGAACCATCTTCTGGATAGGGTGATATTATTGATATTAAATGGATAGCATCATGGCATTCACATTTCTGATTCTTTTGTTTGTTTGTAAATTTACCTGAGGTCTTTGCCAGGCTACATTTTCAGCTTTCTTAGCAATTAAATGTTTTCATACCACTAGGTTCTAGCCAATGCAATGCAAACTCCCTCCTCTCAAGCCTGGGGTTCATACAGGTTTCTCTTCTGTAATCTTCCCTACTCTTTTCCAGTTTCTGTTGGTTGAAATAAGGAATGCTTTAGGGAAATGTTGGAAATTACAAATTGAAACCAGTCATGAACCAAGGTTCTAGGAATCTGGGTCATTGAGCACTGCTTGGAGGAGAACAGTTCAACTAAGAACACCTACTACCTGAGTAAGAGACAGATATTCTTTGTATTAAGTTTGCATTGCCTTAATTAATATAACTATTTAGCACAGTAAGCATTCCATAATTGTTATTGTTTTCCCCAGGTCAACACATTGATTCAACACGTCTAAAACCTAATGGCTATGGATATAATCTCTGAAACTCCCAAGGTAAAAGTATAGCTTTCTGGTTTACTCTCTTGTTCACATGTATGTCTCCACCTACCACTGTGGTAATCTGTACGTAGATTAACAATAGATAGCCTTATTTACTGTTCTAAATGATAAATGTTTCATGAATGGAAGAAAGAAAAATTTGGGGCAGACCAGACTAGAGCCAGACAAAATGTCCAGTTCAGGAAGGGCAGGCCAGAACATATAAAAATAGTGGCTAAAATTTCAGACTATTTTAGTCAGAAGCTCAAATTTTGTTTTTAGAGCTTCGAGTCAATTGCATATTAGCTGAGGTAAGTTGGTCCCTCTGAATTTAATTTTCCCACGAGTAAACTGAACAAAATAATAGTACTCATAGAATGAGCTATAGCTATTGTGTTCTTATTGTTATTATTATCATTTGGAAGATAATTTGTGGCTATATGAAACAATCAGGAAAGGTATGTATATTCTTCAAAAGTTCCTGGAGTGATAAGAATCTGCCTTTCATGTTCTCCCAGGGAATATCATTTGCTTGAAAAATAACACTCTCCTAAAGTCAAGTAGGGCATTACTAAGCAATTACTCACCCATAGTCCCAAATATCACAGTGATTCTTATACATTTAGAAATCATCTTTTCTTTTGAAATTTTGAACTAATCAAGCTCATGCCTTGAACTTAAAAGAACAGTAATCCAAAAAAAAAAGGCAATGAGATTAATAAAAGGCAGTTTTTCACTGAATCAGAATTTCAGAAGACTAAAATGGGTATATGTGATATAATCGCTGCTTGCATCTGAATTAACATTGGCAATGCTAGCATAGTTTGACATCTAAATAAAGATATTGAAATTGTACAAAAAGATGTTTGAAAAGAGTGAAATATGATTAGGCAGGGCAAGATTTGTTTAAATACCAACCTTACAAATCATTTAGGAAGCATTTAACACAAAAAACTGTAGGAGATTGAAAACTAAAATGCTTAGGTAATGACAAACTAGTCTGGTTGTAAAGAGTATAAATCCTCAGGGATAATGGAAAAGACAATTCTGAAGATATTATCTCTGCTTATGACTCTTTCTTTCATTCCTTTCTTCTTTCAAAAAGACAAAAGCAAGAAAAATAAAGCTACTCGGTCTCAAAATTCTCATATTCAGAATTTCCACTCACTGTGCTCTCTTCTTTCTACAAAGTAGAAAAGTTGTTCTGGATAAAAAATGATAAATATCTGGTTAGGGTAAAATGTGTCCTACAGAAGGATGTAGAAGATAATGGAATTTCAAGATCCCTGAATGTCAGAGCTGGAATAGAACTCTAACCCAAACAGAGATGCTTTCAAATTCCAGTTCCACCACAACAATCGTAGCTTACTTAATATGACTGACCTTTGGCTTCCTCATCCATTAAAGTGGGATAATAATATATAATAGATTTAGCATATAAATGTATTAATAAATATTCTTGCTTTTTTACTCTAACCTCTGAAAAACCTTCCCTCCCAAGGTCAAGCAGCAAGTTATTGGCAAAGACAAGATTGAAACTCCAGTATCTCAAAGGCAAGACCAGTCTTTTTTCTCTTCACCAAGTTGCCTCTGTTTCACTATTTCCAAATTTTTCTGATTATTTATCTGATGAGCTATTAAACATTGACAGATAGTCCCAATACATCCTAATTTCATATGAATTCATTTATCAGCAAGTAATTGTAAAGCAGCTGCTATGTGCCAAGGACTATTTTAATTACTAACAATAGATTGATAATCAGTAGAGACAAGCTGTCTGACCTTGGGTAACCCATGGCTTGTCCAGAAGAAGGAGTGGAAGGGTAAATGACAGAAAATAGACAAATAAACAAGAAATGTATTAGATGGTTATAAATGCTAAATAGAGAATTAGAATAGAGGGCTTTGATAGAAAGTGACCAGGTGGCACTGTTAAATTGGATTATTGAGGAAGGCCTCTCTGGGGAGATAACATTTGATTTGTGATCTAAGCTAAATAAAGAAGCCAACCATGCAAAAAGAAGTAGAGTGGAGCCACTAGTAGAGTAGCAATGAACTTCTCATGATCCAGAAACAGGGAGGTCAGAGGTCAAGGCAGCTGAAGCCAGTGGATGGAGGGAGGGTGTCAGACAAAATCAGAGAGTCGGACAGATACCACATGTCGGGATATTTAAGCCAAGGGAATAGGTTTGCATTTAATTCTAAGTGACTACTGGAAAGTGTTAGCTGGAGGAAGTGTAATAATCAGATTTAGAAACACATGAGAAATGGAGAGAAAGCCTGAAAAATAGGTTCTAGGGCAGGAAGACAGAGGAGATGAAAGAAGGACAGAAGGAAGGAAGGAAGGAAGGAAGGAAGGAAGGAAGGAAGGAAGGAAGGAAGGAAGGAAGGAAGGAAGGAAATAAAAGAAATAAATGGACAAAGAAAGAAATAATGAAAAAGAAAGAAATGGAGACAGGATATCTAACAATGTCTTAACTGGCAATTTTCTCTCTTAGTGTCAATCTTGAAGCCAGGTTTTGATATTATTTCTACACGGCAAAATAAAATAACAACAAATAAAAGCCTTCACATAAGTCCAAATCCAAAACAAGGACACTTTTTAATAAAGATAGCACTCAGGTAAAAAAGTGGGAGGAGGTTACTTTGTGAAATACAAAACAAAGCAGTCTCAGAAATCTCCTTTCAACATTTCTCCTCCAAAGCCCCACATCCTAGAAAACTGCCTCATTCTTTTTTTTTTTTTGAGTTGGAGTCTCACTCTGTCGCCCAGATTGGAGTGCAGTGGCCGCTCCCGGCCACCGCAGCCTCGACCTGCTGGGCTCCGGCGATCTTTCCGCCTCAGCCTTCTGCATAGCCGGAATTACAGGCGCGCGCTACCACACCCGGCTGATTTTTTGATTTGTTGTAGAGATGAGGTCTCGCTGCCCAGGCGGGTCTTGAACCCGCGGGATCAGGCAATCCATTCACCTCAGCCTCCCAAAGGCGTGGGATTACAGGCTGAGCCGCCGAGCCCGGCTAAACTGCCTCATTCTTCCCCTTTCTCTCTGCCTCTTAGCCACCCCTACCTTACCCCTGCTCACACCACTGATGAATGTCCTCTTCTTCTCCCTGCTGTGGAACTTCTTTTTAGAGCTCTACCTCTCTTTCTTATGCAGATCACTTTACCCTTAATTTAGGTCCCAATCTGAGTCACAGCCATGTTCCAGCTCACCAACACAAAGCAAGATTTCTCCTTTCAGATCCCCCACATTAGCAAGTGCAAAAATAGAACCAGTGAAACTAGGGGAGTTATAGCTGATTAGTAGTTAAACAATAACAACAAAAAAATGAAGTCATGGTCTCACATGTATCAATTTAACAAATTTTTACAGTAGGCAGCATTTTAAGATGGACCCCAAGATTCCTGCCCCCTATATATTGTCCATTTCCCTTAAGTGTGGATGGGTATTTCGATTATGATGGAAGACATCCTCATGATTAGGTTACATTATATGACATAATATATGTGGAAGGATGCTGCAAATGTAATTAAGATTCCCAATCAGTTGACTTTGAGTTAATCAAAAGGAAGATTATTCCAGGTGGGTCTGACCCAATCAGGGGAAACTTGTAGAAGAGTATTTAGGTCTTACTTAAAGGGAGAAAGTTGAAGCAAGAGATGTTCCTGTTAGTCTTGAAGAAGCGAAAAGAAGGCCTGTGAAATGGGCATGTGACCAGAGTCTAGGGACTAAGAGAAGCCCCGGCTAACAGCAAGCAAGAAAATGGGTCTCTCAGGTCTACAAACTGAAGAAATTAAAGTCTGCCAATACTCACATGATTTTGAAACAGAACTTTGAGTTTCAGTAATAAATGCAGCCCTATCAACACCTTGTCAGCAGCTTGGCGAGACCCTTATCTGGGCACTCAACTTTGGTTGACCCATGGAGACTATGAGATGATAGATATTTGTCATTTCAATCTGCTCAATTTGGGATAATTTGTTATGCAACAATAACAAAGTAATGCAAACAGTGGAAAACATTCCTGATCTATTTCATGAGTATCATTGTGTAGTTAGTTTTACTTTTTCTCTAACCTTTCTCTTCCTGACTCCAGTACAATATTTTTGTCTCTACTTTAGCATTCTTTACACTTACTCTTGTTGGTACAGCTTGTCCCCTTGCTGGCCTACTGCAATCTCTTTTTAAACTGGCTTTTCTTTTTTTTTTTTTTTTGAGTTGGAGTCTCACTCTGTCGCTCAGACTGGAGTGCAGTGGTCGCTCCCGGCCACCGCAGCCTCGACCTGCTGGGCTCCGGCGATCCTTCTGCCTCAGCCTTCCGAGTAGCCAGAATTACAGGCATGCGCTACCACGCCCGGCTGATTTTTTGATTTATTGTAGAGATGAGGTCTCGCTGCCCAGGCGGGTCTCGAACCCACGGGCTCAGGCAATCCACTCACCTCAGCCTCCCAAAGGCGCGGGATTACAGGCTGAGTCACCGAGCCCGGCTCTAAACTGACTTTTCTAAGTGTCTTAGTCCATTTACAAAATATTATAAACTGCATGTCTTTTAAACAATAGAAATTTATTTTTCATGGTTCTAAAGTTTTGGAAATCCAAGACCAAGATGCCAGCAGATTCAGCATCTGGTGAAGGTCTGTTTCCTGGTTCATAGTCACTCATCTTTGCTTTGTATCCTTACATAGTAGAAGGGACAAGGGATCTCTCTAAAGTCTGTTTCATAAAGGCACTAATTCCATTCATGAGAGCTCTGCCCTTGGAACCTAATCACCTCACAAATGCCCCACCCCCTACATCATCACATTGAGGGTTAAAATTTCAACATGTGCATTTTGGGGAGATATAAATATTCAGACCATAGCATTAAGTGTTAGAAAACATTTACTCATTTCCCAAAGGTATTTATCTCCATCCATATTTTTCTTTTCTCTTTTAAAATCCTACTTATCCTGCTAAGTATGGCTCACAGGATCCTTCCACCGTGAAGCCTCTCCTGATTCCAGTTGTGACCACTTACTCCAAACTTCTTTAACACTTCCTTTGTGTATCCTTATGTTGCTTTTGTCATTTTTTTTATAGTTAGTAGATTATTGTTTCCCATCTTCAATTAGACAGTAAGCTCTTTGGTAACAGAAGTCAGTTGTTTTTCACTAGCACCAAATTCAATTAATTCTCATTATTTGTAGATTCCTTATTTGCAATTGTATCGATTGCTAAAATTCACAATACCTTTAAAATCAATATTCATGGCACTTTCATAGTCATTCATAGATATGAACATGTGCAGAGTGGAAATAAATTGAGTGACCTGACATATGTTTGCAGCTGAGTTGGAACAAGGCAACCCTCTTTTTTCATGTTTCTGTGCACAGACTGAAAGCAAGTTTCCTTTCTCCAGCCTATTCAGTGGAACATTTTTTTTTGCATTTTGTGCTTTTTGTTGATTTTGCTGTTTAAAATGACTCCTGATGATTGTGCTGTACTGCTATCTCATATACCACCATACAAGAAGGATGTGATGAGCCTTACGTAAAAATACCTATGTTAGATAATCTCAAGCATGAATTATAGTGCTGTTGCCATGAGTTTAATGGGACTAAATCAACAACACATACCAAATAAGGTATTTTTTAAACAAAACACACACAAAATAAGGTTATGTGTTGATTCATTGACAAAAATGTTGGGACTAGAAGCTTACAGGAACCAAACCTTGTATTTCCCCCAGGAACAATGGTTCAGTGTTTGCTAATTCTCTGTGACAACTTTATAAAATATAACTACTGCAAATGATAAGAATCAACTGTACTTAGTATAGTTTTTCACAGCCGCCTAAGAATTCCCATTTGAACCCTATTTTTTTCATATCATTGCTTCATCTTTTATCCATTTCTCCATCTGACTATCCATCGGATATTTATTGATTCCTTTACCTCTTACAGGTAAACTGCTTACAGATGAAGGTACAAAAGCAAACAAGAAAGGCATTATCTCTGTTCTCAGGAATTTCACAGTCCATCAGTGAATAATATAGAATGGTAAATGCTATAGTACAGAGGATATAGCATTTATTAAAGTTCACACGAGGAATACAAAAAGTACAGTAGGCCATCGAGGTTGATTTTCAGGGGAAATGATAAATAGAAAGTATTCTGGTGGAGGACAGCAGAAGAAGGAAGGGTGAGTAATAGATTCTGAAGTGTTAGAGAACTCACATTAGTAAATAATGGGCAGGATTTTAGTAGAGCTGGAGTGTGCAATTCATAGAGAGAGAGTGGATCGGGGTGAGGTTAGAGATAAAGGACATAGCATACTTTTGTAACATGCTATTTCTCTGCATAGAAAATATTCATTAAAGTTCATGCAAGATTGTCAAAATATAAGGCCAGGCGTGGTGGTTCACACCTATAATCTCAACACTTTGGGAGGCCGAGATAAGAGGACTGCCAGAGCCCATGGATTCAAGACCACCCTGGGCAACTTGACAAGACCTCATCTCTGCAATAAATAAAAAAATTAACCGGGTGTGGTGGCGCACGCCTATAGTCCCATCTACTTGGAAGGCTGAGGTGGAAGACTTGCTTGAGCCCAGCAGGTCAATGCTGTGGTGGCTGTGAGTGTGACGCTTCCCTCCAGCCTGGGTGACAGAGTGAGACTCTGACTCAAAAAAACAAACAAAAAAAGAATGCCAAAATATAAAAATAATCAATAAATGATGCTTAATGGATGAACTGAATCTTAATCCAAGAAGTATAATTTTCAAATGCGTTTGTTCAAAATCAGTAGCACTTGCTTTTTAGGATGTATATTTGTTTGCTGTTAGTTAAATTAGATGATAAAATGGTAAACTTAAACTCTTAAAAGTTTAAGAATCAAAATAAAATAAACAAATAAGCAGCCCAACAACCTGAAACACATTTGTAAAGCATTTTATGTAACAGAATAACTCAATTTAAAGAGTGTCTGACCAATACTCATTGGTTTTCTATCAGTGAGATAAATTATTTTGCCATCAATATAGATTTCAAAGCATATAATCCTCTAGTGGTTTATAAAATATTATTATATATGAACAGATTAATCATATTATGAAATGATCCTTCTCATTTAAATTCTGGAATGGGCCTGACTTGATGGCTCATGTCTGAAATGCCAGCATTTTTGGAGGCTGAGGCAGGAGAATTCCTTGAGACTAGGAGTTGAAGACTAAACCAGACAAGAAAGAGAGACCCCCATTCCTAGAAAACAGAAAAAAATAGCTGGGTATGGTGATGCGTGCCTATTTTCCCAACTACTTGGGAGGCTAAGGCAGAAGGATTGCTTGAGCCCAGGAGGTCAAGACTAGGGTGAGCAGTGATTGTGCCAACCTGGGTGACAGTAAAATTCTGTCAAAAAAAAAAAAAATTTCCAGAATGGATTAATTGATTTCTGTTGTTGCTACAAAAATGATCACAGCAGGTTAAATTTTTTCCCATTTGTTTATCCAGTTATTTTCAACAGTAATAGAGAGGTTTTAAATGTTCAATTTAAAAATATATTAATTTTATCTATGTGCTAATGTCTTTTACTCAGATTAACTATTTCACAACTGTTGACAATTGCATCAACTAGCCTATGATCAGAGTTCTTTGTGAAATTAAATTACCATTACAATTTCCATCACTGATATTAAATCTGCTATTAACTAAATACTTACAGTCCTACTGAGAATATTGAAGCATACATCTTATTTAAGAAGATATGTGAATATTTATATTCAGAGGATATATATATATGGAAGGAAGGAAGGAAGGAAGGAAGGAAGGAAGGAAGGAAGGAAGGAAGGATAAAAGGAAGATATTTTAATCAAAACTACTAGCCCTTGATTTTTTTCTGGGTCTCCAAAGAAATTTAATTCTGATTTTGTGATATAAATAAATAGGAATAAATGAAAGTATATATAATTAAATCAATTTTTGAATATGTTTAATATCATACTGCCTTATTTAGTAATGAGGGAAGGAATATGGGACTAATAAGATTAGTGGTTTTTATTGTGTTTCACAGCTTAATAATTTCAAAGGGAGTTAGTAGCTATTGCTTGAAAAAAGGGGAAAAGAGCTCTCTAAAGGACCGGAAGATCTCTCAGAGAAGTGCTGACCTGGAGAGAAAATATTGGCCTTTACCAGGTGTTGACTATACCTGAAATATGAATAAAAACAATAAAAGAGCTAACTTTCACTTATATGACAAAAATTAAAAAGAATAGTATTCAGAATTGCCTGAAAGAGAAGTGATGTCAAGAAATAATTAATGAATCAAGCCAAAATATATAGGCATTGATGTTTGTCACTGAATTTTTATGATAATGTAATTTATAATTGTGCAAATTGAAAAATAACCTCAACATTAAAAATTCAAATGTTGATTTTATAGATTGAGATACATAAAAATAGAAAACCATAGAGGTGAAAAATTAATTATGAAAGAATATTTATTATAAGATACATTACTGAATCTAAAAAGTTTGTTATAGTGTTATGCATATACATATTTTATAAATATATTAATAAGATTGAAAATAAGAACAGAATATTGATAGTAATATTTCTAGATGAATAAATGGTTTCTTAGTGATTTTATTTTACATTTATTCTAACTTATTTAATTTTAATATTTCCTGCAATTATCAAATGTCATCACATCTAATATAAAACACACATTTTAGTGAATATTTATCATTTTTTATTTTCTCACATGATCCTTTCTCACCTCCTCAGGTGACTTTGTTTTGCTGACAGGTGGCTGGAACAGAGAGGTAGTCCCTATTGGACTTAGGGATGAGCTTCCATAGATTGTTTCAACAGAAGAAGAAATTTATAAGGACTTCTATAAATTCAGACTTCAAAATTGGCTTCTAAGCTACTTGTGGAAGGGTTCACTTAGGCAGCAATTACCCATCGCAGGTCTAATTGCCCATTTGCATGCACAATTTAGAAAGGCACTGTTGAAATTTAGTCCCAGGCTCTCCAACACTAATTTTCTACCTCAAAATTGACATTTCAAACATCAGGTGGCTAAATTCCTAGATTTGTTATTTATTTCAACAGGAAAGGAACTTTTCTCCTTTCCAACTCGAAGGTTTGGTTTATAAATTAAATTAAAAAATGAAAGGGAAAAGACAAGTGCTCAAAGGATTGTGCCTCTCTTTCACACTATCAAGTTTGCCTTGAAAGGAGTAGTAATGTGATCAGTTATCCAATTAGCAAAACTGTTCCTACTTATTCTTGGATAAGAAAAGATATTTAGCCATCTCGTAATTGTATGCCTTGATTTATAAATGCTCTATCCTTCTCTGTAAAAGGGTGTGTGTGTGGGGGGGATAATAAACACTCCTTTGGGCAATTTTGAAAATTAGAACTGATAGTGCACATGAACAAATTATGTGGTGGGCTCTCAATATTAGTCTCTGTTTTCCTCCTTTTTTCCTGAATCTACTGTCCTTCAACTTCATAAGTAATAATATACAGAATTGATTTTTACCAACTTATAACTAAAAAGATTAAGTGGTGAAATTGAGTTCTTTCTTCTTTGTCAAGTCAGTTTATGGTTCTTAATTGTGCAGATTATAAACAGACACATTTATGAGTTTGATTGCTAGGCTTACTGTGTTATTTAAAACAATGTTATTTAAAATAATAAACTCAATGAGAAAGAAAAGGTGAAGTCTCTAGCAATCAATTTTGCCTTTGTTATAACACACTAAAAACAAATCAAAACAGACAAAATAACAACTATGCAGGCCCTTGGGAGTGTGTTGTACACAAAAAGGTGTCTGGCTTCTGCCTAAATCATGAAGCAGTAAGGAGGCGGGGAGAAGGGGGGAGGTCCAGCTGGAAGTTTTGGCAGTAGAACAAAGGAGAGTTGCTGCTGTCTTGTGGCTGGTGTGATCACAGAGCAAAGGGCATGTGGGTTCCTGTGCAGCAGCTATACGCACACAAGAGAGATCCAGAAGAGATGATCTGGGGACTTGTCCAAGAGGACTATCTGGAGGGATGAACACATCTCAAAAGAGAGAAATTGTCTTTCTCCCCAGGTCCCTACAGGCTTCCTGTCTAATGTAGGCTGGGGAAAGAGACTATAAGTCTAAAGAAAAAATTTCATTATTGCCCAAGCGTAAACATGTCTGGGTGAGTACCAGCTCAACTCATTAGCCTTGTCGATTCTTGGCACATCATACATAATCAATAAATTGGAAGGAAAGAAGGAACACAGGAAGACTGAAGAGCAGGAAGGCAAGATGGAGTTTATGGGCAACACCAAGGCAAATTTTAAGAATGGAGGACATTTTCTTTTATACCTAACTTTCCTGCCTCCTTTTCTGACGCTTTTTTATCTTGCTGCTTTTATCTTTTCCCTACCCTTCTGCATTCCTTGAGTCACTGATGCACTGGGTTTCACAATACGTTTTTTAATCCACAAACTCTCTTTATAAGGAGTTCTTATAACCTGACATTAGTGAAAGAAGCCAAATCAAGGTTAAAAAGAGGAATCCTGTCATCCTTCCCACCACCAATGTAAAATGTTCTTTCTGTTTCTGTTAGTTAATGTATGTGTTAAAAAAATACAAACCACTCCACACCTTACCTAAATAGTTGTTGCTACTGTATTTGTTGCAACAAGAAATCACTGTTGAAGTTACTGACTAACTCCCTATTTAACTCCAACATATGGTGTAGGTTGCAATGGTAGAGGTTACATTGATAAATTTGTTCCTAGGCTGAAGAATGGTGAAAATAATACCTGAACAAGTTATTGCAGAAATTGAAAAATAAATGGTTATCACAGGGTATTATAGGTTTAGAAACCAATAAGTTTCTTCTGAAATACACCAGTAATATTATCTCTGTAAATAATCAATATCATTTCTAAATAAGTTGTCCCTGCCCTGTCTCTGTTAAAAAGCAAAGTGTGCTTTTGCTGCTGCTGCATGAAGGTTGAGGAAGTGAGACCAGCATCGAAGGATGTGTGTACTTGCTTAGTCGAGAACAGAAAGAGCAGGATAGGCTACCTCTGAGTACTCAATCCCATCTAAAAGGTTCTTTACTGCCATAGGGGCAGCAGTCCTTCTTTAAGCATTTGTGATCACATTCCTTGCTTGTTATCCTTTCTCACTGGCCTAGCAATAGTTTTCATTATTTGTTGGTTCTTTTTTTGAGTTACAAAAATTGAAAGACCTATGAGCTAGGCCTGGGCATCACTCTTACTCAAATTCGACCTATTCCCTAACTTACCTCTTTCAGTGACTACTAATGCCATCTTTAAAGGCATTGGGATGCACACACACACATTCATCTATATCTATGTATCTATAGCTATATTAACACACACACACACATATATATATGTACGTGTATAGATACAGATACAGATGTAGATGTAGATGTAGATATAGATATAGATATAGATATAGATATAGATATAGATATAGATATAGATTTGCCAGTTTTGGTCTCAAAACTAAGCTCCAGTCCCTGATTCTAGTCCTATATGTTTCACAGCCTCCCTGACCTCTCCATATGGGTATTTAATAGTCATTTCAAATTTAACATAGATACAAGGGGGGGGACCCCCCAAAATAAGAATTATTACTATTTATTTTTTGGAAGGCGGGTTCCTTTTAGTACAGGCTTCCTCCACTATGCAAATGTTCTATGAACACGTTAGCATCAGTGTACCAGCTAGTATTGTTGTGAGATGTTGTTTTCGGCTTCAGTTTTTTTTTTTTTAATTCTTTCAACCATTTTATGATGGGTGATTTAGAATGCACCTACCCACATAGTGCTGAGTGTTCAGTAGTTTTTGACCAAAAATGTCAAGACCAGTGTGCTCCATCATCCTTATTCACCCAATCTTGGCCCGAGCTATTTTTGTTGTTGTTTCCCCAGATGAAAAAAATTATCAAAGGGAAATATTTGCCAATGTGTAAGAGGTGAAACAAACAAAAAATGGCAAAATCATTAAAAAGCATCAAGACTGACAAGTTCAAAACTGTTTTGAACAGTGAGAAAAAAAATCTCAATAGGTGTATTGCATCAAATGAGAGAACTTTGAAGGTGACTGAAGTTTAGACATGTAAGAATAAATACACAATTTTGTATAAATAAATTGAGATTTTGGGGGGTGCCCTCTCATAAATATTACTTTTGATTTCCTGTGACTTGCGGCCCCCACTCCCAATTTCCCACCCCCAGTATTTCCATTTCATTAAATGGCACAACCACACATTTAGTGCTTAAACCAAATACCTATGAGTCATCGTTTATTCCTTTTTTCCTCTATTCCCTATATCCCCTTAACTTGTCCAATAGAAAATACTGCTCAGTCCTAAATACCTTGAAAATTCAGTCATTTCTCTTTATTGTCACTTTTTTTCATCCACCGTACACAAAGAAAATCATCTCTCTCCCAGGCTGCTGTAAAACGTGTCTAACAGGATTTTTTACTCCATCCCTACCTACGTAAAATCTAGCAACTAGATTTTTAAAAACATAACAAAATAGACAATCTCTCCACCTAGGAACTTTTGTTACAAATACAAATGGTATCCTATACAATTTCCAAAAGGCTACAGTTTGCATTTGTAGCAAAAGCAAATTTCTTGAAATGTCTTTAAGAACCTACAGTACTGGACGTTGTTTGTATTTCTGACTTTATCACTCATCATTATCCTCTTGACTCACTGTGCTCTGGGCACATGACTTTCTTTCTATTTTGCTTTAACAACTACAGTCATGTACCTCATAGTGACATTTTGGTCAACAATCAACTATATGATATCATAAGATTCTAATGGAGCTGAAAAATTTCTGTGGTCTAGTTTCATTTTTGTAGGGCATCTTATTACTTCTGTATGTGTGGTGATGCTGGTGTAATAAAACCTACTGAGCTTCCAGTAATAGAAAAGTCTAGCACATACAATTATGGACAGTACATAATATTTGATAATAAACAACTATGTCACTCGCATACGTATTTACTATTCTATACTTTTTATTGTTGTTTTAGTGTATAACAGTCTCAAGTAGGTCCTTCAGGAAGTATTCCAGAAGAGGCATTGTTAGTATAGGAGATAACAGATCTGTGCATGTTATAGTCCCCAAAGACCTCCCAGTGGGATAGGATGTGGAGGCAGGATACAGAGATATGAAGATCCTGACGCTGTGTAGGCCTAGATAATATGTATAGTTGTGTCTTAGTTTTTAACAAAAAAGTTCAAAATTTTAAAAAATGAAAAAAAAATCCTATCAAATAATGATATAAAAAATTTCTGTAACAGCTGTAAAATGTTTTTGTGTTGGGCTAAGCATTATTACAAGAGTCAAAAACTTGAAACAAACTGGTAAGTTTATAAAGCCAAAGAAATTACAGTAAGCTAAGATTACTTTATTATTGAAGAAAAATTTTAATTGTATTTAGTGTAACCTAACTATACAGTGTTTATAAAATCTGCAGTAGTACACAGTAATGTCCTAGGCCTTCATATTCACTCACCATGCACTCACTGACTGACCCAGAGCAATTTCCAGTTGTTCAAACTCTATTTGTGGTAAGTGCCATAAACAGTTGTATCATTTTTAATGTTGAATACTGTATTTTTACTTTACCTTTTCTATGTTTATGTATGTTTACATACACAAGTACCATTATGTTACAATTACCTGCAGTATTCAATACAGTAACGTACTGTGCAGGTTTTTAACCTAAGAGCAATAGGCCATACCATATTTCCTAAGTGTATATAGTAGGCTATACCACTTAGGTTTGTGAAAGTACAATCTATAATGTTTGCACAATGACAAAATCACTTAAAGATGCATTTATCAGAATGTATTCTTGTTATTGTAACACATGACTGTATTTCATCTACTGAAAATGCTGTCCTTCCACACCAACTGTCTGATCCCAAGTTCCTCCTGTCCTTTAAGTCTTAACTTACATGTTACATCCTCAGTGGGATCTGACCACTCTAATTACTCAACCACACCATTGCATTATCATCCTCCCAAATTACTTTGCTTGTCTATGTATTTTCTTGCTTGTATTTGCATTCTTCTACCAGTATGAAAGTTTCCTCACTATGTGTGGTGAACAGTAGATACCCATTTATGTGAATTTAGAAAGTAATGGCCTGTATGTTGAGCACCAGCACACTGGTCATACCCAGGTTATCTAGTGACCTGAAATGAACTGCTTTAAAAGCTTTATTTGACTATTTAACACTTATTCATGGCTTACTATGAGTCACAGACATTTTTTGAGGAACTTAACATATACCAACTTATCAACAACTTTGTGAGATTGATATTATTTTATAGATTTAAAAAAAAAAAACAAAGTCACAGTACTTTAAATAAGTTGACCAAGGTCGCATACCTAGTACTCAGTAGAGATGGGCTTTGGGACAGACCATGAGACACCAGAGTCTGCACTCCTAAGCACCATCCTCAGCTGATGGCAAGAAATAACTTCAGTAGCTAGACCATTGAGAAATGGTCTCTGGAAATGCAAACTGAGGAGACAGAGAGTCAGTCATTTTTTGACGTTGGTAGGCAGCAGAGATATGGAACAATAGATGCTGTGAGAAACACTGAGTACAGAATACAAAACCATGCAATAAACAAATTGGTGGCAGTTTACAGAATCAGAGAAGCAGAATGTTAGCAGCCATGCTTAAAAGACCATAACAAGCCTGACCACTTGCTTCCTTAGTGCCAAAATGACAGCTTAAGTTTCAAGAAGGCTCCATTTCAAGCTATGGGACTATTTGAGTCTGCATAATAATGATCATCTTCGTCTTCTGCTTCTTCCTCTTTCTCTTCTTCCTCCTCTCTCTCCTAATTTTTATTTTCTCCTTCTTCTTCCCCCTGTCTTCTTCCTTCTCCTCCTTCCTTTTCTCCTTCTCATCATTCTTATTTCTGTATTATTTATAATAAAACCCCAGTACTTGAAGTGATTTGATTAAACTCTGTTCCTTAAAAACAAAATAGCCCAGTGTAGACAGAAGTTACTACTTTCCCATTTTTAAAAGACCTGTTTCTACTCTCAATTAGGTGTCAATGAATTTCTGCAAAAGTGTTACTTGTTAATTATGGTTTATCTTACAATGGCTTACAGCAAGACTACTACCTTGAAGTGCTCCTTGTTGTGTGAGAGTGAATAGTTTCCTCTGGATTTTCAGGGACAGCCCTGCAGTAACTACCACATGGGAGAAATATCTCTGAATTCTTATATCTTATAAATCCATATGACTTTTGCATTATTTTATAATATGAACATGCTGTTTTTACTATAAAAACATTTATTCCATGATTTTGAGGACTAACACATCACCACGTACATTATTTTGAAAAGCACATTAAAATATTAACTCTTTTAAAAATATATGCCATTTTAAAGTTGCTATCACAAGATGAACAAAAAAGAGGCAAGCTTTCAATATCTAAACACACAGATATAACGCTACAAATGCAAATATTAAAAATTGCTATTTGCTAGCAAAAGTTTCTTTCTTGAATCCCTTCAAAGTTACAGATCACGTGCTGCAGAGGCTTCTACAAGATGACAATATGGGTTCTTTCTAGATCTGCATTGAGACCAATGGTTTTCAAATGTTTTGTCATTGACTCACAATAAAAAATACATTTTAAACAATTCAACGAACTATACACACCTAAAGCCAAAGTTGTATGAAATAATAGAGTATCTTATAACATATGATGCACTCCGTTCTATTCCATCCTGACTTTATTTTCTAAAGCATGTTGACCAGAACAGACCAAACTGATTCTACATTCCAGGAACATTTTGAACTCATAGTTTGAAAGACACTGCATGAAAAAATGTCTCTATTATGTTTCATACATGGGCAACATGTATAGATAGGGAATGGCACAGACGTGAATTAGTATGGAAATCAAAGCTTAAAAGAGAAGTGCTATACCCCCCATATGAAGCCTAAAGACAACTAGTATAAATAACTATACAAGATTTTTCTCATAGTCAAAATATTCTCATGATAGTCAAAATATCCAAAGGCATTTCTCCTTTGAACCTCCTGTAACTGACCCTTAGAACTTGGGTTCCATCTTTTTATTATAACACTTGCGTACTATGTGGTATTTTAAAAAGATTTTTGTTTAATTTGAAAACTATAGAAAAGCAAGAAATAGAGGTTTTCAAAAACCACCTGCAACTTTTTTGAAATATTTAAGTCAAAAGTGAAAATTCCCCTTGTCTCCCTCCCTCCATTTCCCTTCAGAAATAATTATTGTTAACAGCTTGATACTTAAACTTGAAGTTTTCATTATTCAAATATATTAGCCTATGTGTGTTGTATAGAGTGACATAATTTCACATACATGTTTATATACTTTTTAAATGGAATTTTATCATATATAATATATAGTTCCAACTTGACTTTTTTACAATAAAATACATTATGTACCTTTCACTTTTAGTTCCTATACATGCACTCTGTATTCTGTAATTACTGTGGTACTCTTCCATTGGATGAACATTGTACACATTATCTAAATATTTGTCAATTGATTGGCATTTGAGTGTCCCACTGTTTCTAACATTACCACAATACTGTAATGACTCTCTTATCCATACATGTATATAAGGCCAGGATACTATTGTGATAGATTCCTAAATATTAAGATTGCTTTATCAATTTATAATTAAGATTTCAAACTGCCTTCCTGAATATTTTGAACAATAAATACTTTCACTAATACCAAAGAAGAGTGCCTAATTTTTCAGATTCCTGTTAATGTGAACATTATAAATATTTGAGTTTTTTTAAATAAATTTAAAAAAATCCACATTTCATCATTATATAATTTTGGATTTTTCAGGGATTTGTAGTGAATTTGAACATTTTTAACTTCATGTGTATTTCATTTTTTTCTTGAATTGCCTGTGGCCCATTTTTCTATTTGACATTTATCTTCCTTAAATTTTGTATTTATAGAAAAAACTGTCATGAAAGCCTATATCTATTCCATGGGCTCCATTTTCCCCTCAGCATGTCATTTATTTTATGTATGTTGTTTAGCTATATAATAAGTGCTTTATATTTAAATTTGCTGATGAATAGACATGCAGTTGAATGTGTTGCTATTTTGCTTATGGTGACTATGTTTTGTTACACTAAAGCAGTTATCTCTACTTTAAATTAAAAAATTGCCTTTACATCTTTCACAGAATTGTATTTTTAGCGTAATATTCTTGATGTTTATTTTTGTGTAATTGGGGCAATTTCAATAATTTTTGTTTTGCTAGAAAATCTATTTCATGTACCTTAAATTTATTTACATATTTAGACAAACTAAATCCCATCACTTTGTTTAATTACCGTGTATCTATCTACAGTTATATCTCACGCTTTTCATTGCCAATATTATATATTTTTTTACTTTAAAAATTTTTGGAGTCAGTCTTGTTAGCTTCATATCTTTTTGTTGATTTTTTTATGGAAATATATTTTATCTTTATTATTTTCACTTTTTTATTTTAGTTTTATAGTATATTAATTTTTAACTTTATTAATATGTTCCTTTTTATCATGATTTATTTGTATTATTTTCTAGTTCTTAAAGTTGCATTTGTTTACTTATTTGTAATAATTTTAAGTCATATAAAATTATAAATGTTACTCTGAGATCAGTTTCAGTTGCATCTCAGAATTTTACAAGTCATATTCTTACTTCCTTTAATTTCAAAATAGTTTATACTAAAGGAACCCCCCAAAAAACCCTGAATGTATTTACAAAAAATTGTGTATTTATTCTTACATGTTTAAACTCCAGTCACCTTCATAGTATTCTTCATTTGATGCAATGTACCTACTGAATGCTTTTTTTTCACTGCTGAAAACAGTTTTTGAACTTGTCAATTTTGATAACTTTTAGTGCTTCTGCCATTTTTGTTTCACCTCTTCCACATTAGTAAAACATTTCCCTTTGATAACTTTTTTAATCCTAGGAAACAAAACAAAAATCTTGTGGTGAGATAAGGTGAAAAGGGAAGGGCATGGGTGGCATGTCGTTTTTGGTCACAAACTGCAGAACACTCAGCAGGTTGGCTCGTAAATCATCCATTATGAAATTCGCAAACACACTAAAAAAATCTTCCCCCTCAAAAATTCACAGAAGCTGAATGCAGCCTCTCACAACACTAGCTGGTACACTGATGTCAATGGATTCCAAGAACATTTGTCGAGTGGGAAAGCCTGTATTACAGGAGGTCTGCCCTCCAAAAAATAATTTTATTTGTGTCTGTGTGTGTGTTTTCCCCCTCATATTTTTAGTTTTATTTCCCTTTGAATATCTATTTACAGCAGCTGTGAACATTTGAATCCAGTTAAGGAATTAAATATGTCTCAGCATATCTACTAAACTAGTATGAGCTGTGTAAGTAAATTCTTGTTTTTCCTCTACACATGAAGAAAGCAGCAGATCCAGAATCAAAGAGGAAAGAAAGAAAGAGCAGCGTTTTCCGCAGACCTTGGTCTAAAGACCACTAAAGGGAATAGTAAGCTTGCCTTCAGCCCTTTAGAAGAAGGCCTGACTGAAGAAGCTGAAGGTGCTGTTTTACAAAGGGATCTCTCCCTGACATGGTAGCATATGCAATTCTGCTTTTGAAACCCAGATAAAAAGTAGAACAGTGACTGGGAAGGAAGGCCAGTCTCTTTCCTTCTGTGCTGAACCCAGTGTGGCTCTAATATGTTAAGGCTTTCAGGAGAGGCTTTGGTACCTTTCATCTATTCTTTATATACATATTTTTAAGTTTGTTTCATGACAAGCTTGGCCCTGAAGATGCAGTAAGAAATAGTGTTACCTGCTCCATTGGCTGAATCTTCAGCATGGACAAATGCCCTATCACACTGCACACTGATAGCAGAGGGCAGTGGGAGGTTAGCATGGAGATATGGGAATCATACCCTGCCAAAGGGCTTCAGAAGTAGAAAACCACCAAAAAGGAGGACAGATGAGAACATCAGATGATAGTACACAAGCACACATAAAACTTTTTGCCAGAACCCCCCATAGGTACTTGGCTGAAATCTGAGTGGGATTTGCAAAGGTTCTTATTCATGGGTTAGAGTAAGACCTACAATTATGTATGTTATTGCAATGTATGTGTCCACAGACCAGTGAAACCATTGCATATATTTGCTTGTTACTGACAGTAGAACAACATCTGATAAAGAGCAATGACTTTACCTTTGTTACTGTTCTATACTGCCTTATCCCCTGTGTTTTCTCCAATTATGTAAGTGCAGGAATTCAGCTTTGCCCTGCTATCATAGACTTCTGTGTTCCTGGGACTGTGCACATAGCATATTATTTCTTCAGTAAGATAACTGCAAGCAGTAATTATCATCATCCTCACTACAGGAGAGGAAACTAAGGTTGAAGAAGACTGAATCACTGGCTAAAGTCACATGACTAACACAGGACAGAGTCTTTTCCAGAAAATAGTATGTATTTAGCCAATGTCTGTTGAACGAACGATGGGATAAGCCGCAGCTTTATTACTCATTCAGTTGCAACTATTTAATCGGGGTAATATGAAAGAACATGCAATTAACATCCATTTCACAGTAGTCTACGATTAAAACTTGTAATAATATTGTTGTTTTTCATCACAGATTGGTTTGCACAGGTAAGAAAAAATATAATATGTGATTATCTGCAGTGAAGCACTGCAGTGGGCACAAATAAATATGGAAGAAGTATTAGATTTACTAAAATTTTTCGTTAGATTTAATCATTTATTGATTCAAATGTATGCCTTTATATCTTCACATTACCAAATACTATGCTAGACAATATAGAGAAAGAAGACATGGACTTTTTTTCTGAAAGACATCTATAGTTTAGTCTGATAGATTATATTTGTGCTTCAAATAGAAAGAACTGTCTGTTATCTGAAATATATGTAGAAAGAATACGAAGACGATTTCTGCCCCTGTACTTGATCAGATGTGAACCTTTTGCCTTCCATTTCTTCTCTAGAGCTCAGTTTTATCATCAGTAAACTAAAAACAGTGGTTTAAAGGATTGTTAAGACTTACAACATATTTAAGTACAATAATTTCATAAATTAGGAAAGATCAATTCTTGCTGGATCAAGAAAAAAAACAGTATAGATGAGGAATTGCATTCACATTTAATCATGAAAGGTTTAATTTGAAAACCATCATAACAAAGAGGGAAAAATTTAGATTTTAGGGGAAGTATTACCAGAGTAATGTTTATTAAATCACATTATAGATTATAAGTTAAGTCACAAAATATTCCTTGGTCCTAGGTAAACAAAAAGAATGTTTTGGGAAGTGGGCCTAAGAGAATGGAAGAACTCAACAAAAATATTTCAGAGATTAAAATTCAAATTCTCTGTGTGATCTACATCTTTTCATTTTAAAAAATTCATTTCTTTACTGTTATTTGAAAATTGCCTGAATACCATGATACATTCTTTTTAATGTAGTAGCAAACTCAGTTATGCAATTTGCCCACACTTCTGTAACTTTCTTCACATCCTAAACAATTGATATATGTTGTTGAGGAGTTCCTATTTTTGTTGACAATGTATCATTATCCATCTTTATCTTGCATGTATTTTTTTTCAAATATGTCTTGATTACCTATCTAACATTGAAATATTCTTATGGAAATTGGAAAAACAATCAATCAATCCTCTTGGTGTCAAGCAAACAGTTGGTTGACTGACTTCTTAAGCATTCTTCCAGATGTTAATAGAAATCAACCAAGGATTTAGATGGGTGTTTTATACAGTGTCCTTACATATTGAGATGCTTTCTTTGGATATGTAAATCTTGAAATTTCCCTTGTTTTATCTGTGGATTAAATTAAAATCACTACTAATAGTGCCACCTTGTGTCCAAAATTTAAAATCAAGAGTGTATGTTTATATTAATTCCAGAATTTTTGGGTAAAGATAAGCATATAAGTCAATCTACTTCAGACTTCTCTTTTCAAAATGAAGCAATCAGAAATCTAGAAAGTTACGTGACTTATTTAAAGTCACTCAATGAGTGAGTGAGGGTTATAGCTGGGAGTAAAACCCCAGATGCGTGAATTTTGGTTTGGTTTTTTTTTAATATGTCACATACTTAGAGAGTTTGCTTTTGATGACAAAAGCAGAGGAATCAATTTTAGTTTTAAGAAAGCTGGGTATAGATTTAATATTAATTTAATTTTAATTAATTTTCACAGTAGGATTCAGTTTTGATATTTAAGTACTGTAAAACACTGATAGTTAATGAATGTGTATAGTAGTAATGTAGGCTCCTATTATTAATAAGTGTTAGGGAAAATTAATTTGAAGAATATTATCTTTTCAATTGTTTTGTAAACACAGTAATTTAAGGGAAGTCACCCAAGATATCATCTCCCACATTACCTACTTTTATATTTAATTTAGGGCATGAATCCACATTGCTCTTCAAAAGTAATTTTTTAGAGAGAGTTGAGAATAAATGGCCAATAGTTGTGCAGCAATGAGCAGTGCAAAACAGTCTGGATAGATATTCCATCTAAAATTACCAAATTATATCATGCACTTTTGTTGAATATTTATAAATTCAGGTCTCTTTCATCAGGCTTTACATTAGATTTTTGAAACTATATTTTATTTTTATTTATTTGTTTGTTAATTAATTAATTTATTTATTTATTTATTTATTTGAGTTGGAGTCTCACTCTGTCACCCAGACTGGAGTGCAGTGGCACGCTCCCGGCCACCACAGCCTCGACCTGCTGGGCTCCAGCGATCCTTCCGCCTCAGCCCTCCAAGTAGCCGGAACTACAGAAGCGCACTACCACGCCGGCTAATTTTTGATTTATTGTGGAGATGAGGTGTTGCCAAGATGCCCAGGCGGGTCTCGAACCTGCGGGCTCAGGCAATTCACTCACCTCAGCCTCCCAAAGCGCGGGATTACAGGCTGAGCCACCGAGCCCGGCTATTTATTTTTTAGTTGGAGTTGCACTCCGCCGCCCAGGCTGGAGTGCAGTTGCACACGCATGGCCACCCCAGTGACGACCTGCTGTGCTCCAGCAATTCTTCTGCCTCAGCCTTCCAAGTAGTTGGAACTACAGGCATGCACCACCACACTCAGCTAATTTTTTGATTTATTGTAAAGAGGATGTCTCACGATGTTGCCCATGCTGGTCTTGAATGCACGGGCTCAGGCAATCCTCTCTCCTCGGCCTTCCAAAATGCTGGGATTACAGGCTTGAACCACTGTGCCCGGCCATATTACACTTTTCAATTAACAAAAATGTGTTGAGAATAGCACTGAACAGGTCATAGTAAACATGTTGAAAAGAGGTAGAGTATGGGGTCTCCATCCTGAGAGTTTATAAACATTGTTTAGGAAACTTTCAAAATTGAGGATGTAGCTGCGCACAGCAGCACACACTTGTTGTTCCAGCTACTCAAGAGGCTGAGGCAGGAGAATCACTTGAGTCCAGGCATGTAAATCTAGCTTGTAATTTCTAAAAAAAAAAAAAATCCATTAAGAATCATTTACTAACACCCAATCAAATATTCACATGACTTCTACTTTTTTAATGGTAGAGTAATGAAATAATCTAAAATGATGGGTAACAGAAGGGAAGCAAGGAAATAAATATTTCTTCACCAAGTGTGATATGCTAGGAACATCACAAATATTCTGGCCTACTAGTTTAACTGAGAAAGGACTTTGGAGATTTTTATTCACAGCCCCCACTGAATCCTTCATGGTAGCATTGCTTCTAGTTTTCATCTTGCCTTTCTGCTCAACATACTCTTCCAGAGATAAGAAGCTCAATTTTATGGCTGATAATTGGCCTCCATTTAATAAAACCAAAACTCACTTCATTGCATACATTTCTACATTACAGAATTGATAAATTTACCTTATTTTAAATGTTCCTTTTTTCTTGTTTATTTACTAAATGACTAGGATGATCTTACAAGATGGCCTATGTTTTTTGGTTATTATTTCTAAACAGGAACAAGCTAAGCTAGTAGGACGTTATTCTAAAATTTAAATTTAAAGATTTCTGAAAGCATCCAGTTTTCTGAAAGCAATTATTTCACAGAAACAAAAGCAGTGAGCAGAAGTTAAGCCATTTTCCTTAGGTAATTCTGTTATAGGAATGTAGTCATATACTTTGAATTAAAAATATGTCCATAGAGTGTGCAAAAAAATAATAATGATCCTGACTAGACAGACCCCTTTTACTTTGATGTTTTTACACAAATTTGGTTATGTCACCCTGGTTGCCTTGTTAGCAATGATACTCTGACGACAAGGGCGCCTCATATAATGGTTTAAAAAGCTCAGTTCGTAATCCTGTGCCTTGGGAGGCTGAGGTGAGTGGATTGCCTGAGCCCGCGGGTTCGAGGCCCACCTGGGCTACTTGGTGAGACCTCATCTCTACAATAAATAAAAAATTAGCTGGGAGTAGTAGCGCGCGCCTGTAGTTCCAGCTACTTGGAAGGCTGAGGCAGAAGGATTGCCGGAGTCCAGTAGGTCGAGGCTGCGGTGGCCAGGAATGGCCACTGCACTCCAGTCTGGGCGACAGAGTGAGACTCCAATCTCACTCCAACAACAGAGTGAGAGAAGAATTTAAAAAGAGAAAACAAAGCATGGCAAACATGGAAAAGAAGAGGATGAGGACAGGAGGAATTCTCAAAGTCACAGCTGTGTTCATAGGATGCCAGGCAAAGCAACTGCTAAACTCAAAGGAAAGTAAGCAACAAAAATATAACTACATTAAAAATGGGATAACTTGATGCACTATTCAAAATCAGTACATTAAAGAAAATCTCAGTTGGTAGCTTTGCTTCTGTCAGCTGCTTACTTAGGAAGGACATCAGAGCACTACCCTTCACTAAGAAAACAATGAAGACCTAAATGCCAATGAAGTCTATGTTTTAACTAACTGGCTTCTTCTCTAGCACTGGCCTCTATTTATCAGGTAAGAATTTTATGAATTTTGAAAGATGTGACTTTCTGATTGTTGTAAAATTTCCCAGAATGACTGTTGAGACTCCATTGCAGAACACTGTGTCTTTTAAGAAACCACAGCTAACAGTGTTTCATATAAAATATAAATATGATCTGCAATTGT